>CM060990.1:31422095-31827095 GCA_030765065.1 Deroplatys truncata
TGCCCTTATAAACGACGCAAGGATATCGGAAGGAGGCGCGCTTTACTGTTTTTATATACAGTAGCAAATCTGTTGGAATTAAACCTGTGCTGTTTTCAGAGTATCGGTTTTCGATAGGTTAACAAATTTAGTTCAGCTTCGCAATCAGTTTTGAAAATTAAGGAGCGGATTTAGTGTCCAGTATCAACTAATTGTAAGTAAGGCCATGCGATGGAGGAGCAAAGCGCCGATGGTCACTTTCCATTAGCGAACTAGATAATTACGGTCATTAAGAAGCAGAAAGTTTAGGGTGAAACTGATTTTACAGGTGAAGTTCAGAGATTAGGACGGAAAGATTTCAACCGGGTACGGTTAAACATGCATAGTTTAATTTGTGAAAATTAATAACGTTTATTGTTTTTCAATAACTGTATATGTACGCACAAGACACCCAAACACACACGCACGCAAGCACGCACGCCTGAGACCTACAGTTTCCGTTAAGGCCTTTGCTGGTGTCTTCTTAAGAGTTAACATGTAAAATAAAGTTTTTGTCAGTAAATAATTATGCGCCCTAGGCACATGTGAATCACATATCACGCCACCTGCGAAGAGAGGAAGGATCTTCTGGGTCAGTTACTAAATAAACAACGGGACCCTACTATAAACACTGGCAGTGTGCCAGCCATTTCTCCCAGTCCAAAAGCAGGAAGATTTGTAAGCAAATATATTTAGTGTGTAATAGCATTTGTTCAAATTACCTTGTAGTAAATTTTAAGGTATATTCTAGAGTATATAATTTAATAAATAATAAACTATGAAATAATTGCAAGCAAAGAATCATGATGAAAGACAAAAAGCAAATGTTCTGGCTTGCTATCGCTGTAAAATACACAAGATACATAAACACAGGCGCAAATAAAAGTCCTTCACGCTGTCATCTTACAGTGCATTAATTGATAAAGAACAAATTAAAAGGAATCGCATGCAAGGCATTATGCCTATGTTCAACTTTGATGTGAACTAACACTTCACGCGGGTAATTATCTAATGTTTAAAGTGCATTTGTCTTTAATTATGCGTACTCTCATCTGTCCACATAAGATAGCCATAAAAACCGAAGAGTACTCTTCATTCGACACTGATTTCCAGGCGTCAAGAAATCCTGTTCATAGTTTAAAATCCCTTTTACTGTGTCACTGTGATATTGCACACTTCGTATCTTAAGGACGCTGTATTCCATTTGTGATATGTTCATAAAACAAATCACTGGGAAGCCTCAAGCACGTACCATCTGCATCAACAATGTCTGGTTCTGTATGCGGTCCTCTCTCCCGATTCAAACAAACAGCTTCTTGTGTATGTATTGGACAATATCTGGAGACATTATGTTAGAAAATGTAACTTCATAAACTCTATTTGCCTTATATTACTTTATAATCATACATAGCTTACATTCAATCATTTCTATTATTGCGAAAAGTTTTATGGTTCACATATGTTTTCGTGCACTCGCATCTTGTTTTACCTCGGTGCGAGGTCACATAGTAAGTCTAATCCCACCTGCCACCGCGCACGTGACTTAGGTAGTGGACTATGGACCGGGACGGCTCAGGCGCTCTCATCTGTGGCCCACATTCGGGAGATCGTGGGTAGGATTCCCGCGACCGACCTTCCTGACGCGGGTATTTTTTGAGTTTTCCCGGGTCATTAGGCGAATAACGGGAAGCCTCATTGACTCCCCCGAATCTCCCTTTCCTCATTCCCTCTCATTTCATATTCCTCTTTCACGTTACAGGTTGGTTCCTGTCCTGTGTCAGACGACTGCGGACAGATGGTGCAGATGGCTTGCGTGTGAAACTTCTTCTCGGTCCCGTCAGATAGAGGCCGCTCGAGTCTCCGCTGCTGGATGGAGCTTTCCACGGTCTCTGTTGAAGAGGGTCTGTGAGTCACCCTCCGGTGGTTTGATAGGGCCACCTTGAGCGCTCTCCGGCAGGGTGGTCAAGCTTGTAACTGGTAGGGATCTCTACGCGTCTCTGTCGCCTGCGTCGGCCGGTCCTGCAGCCAATACGTCACCTGTGGTTCCTTCATCTCGTTCATTCCTCTGAACTGTGCGTTGCGTGCTTGTTTTGCAAAAGAGATGGAGGAAAAACCCGTTTCAGTATATGTTCCATCAGTCGTACATTTAGGTTGACGAAACCATGAATACATATATTCTTATGGTGAATAAACGCTTAAATAAATAAAACTTTACGATGAAGCTATTCAAGAAAAAAGAAGTCGCTATGATATTTCATTCAGCATATTCTGTATACTGGTCCCATAAGTTCTGGATATCTGTACCGCTTAGAAGCCATGCATACATTACGCTATTCTTAAACTGTCTTATTATTTCCTTCCATATGTCATGGCAGTTTGGTTCTCAAGGAATATTATCGCATACAAGTGGCAGCTTCGTTTGCAATATTTTCAATAAAGGCCATCGAAAAAACGTCTGTCTTGAATATCAATCAAATCAGCCTTTTTTTTTAGTATATGTTTTGCGATAAAAGGGTCTGAAACCGCAAGTTCTCCTTTTGTAACATACAGTTAACTCTAGCAGCTTCCGAAAAACAATAAACTCCCCCTCAGAAAGCATTCCACAACAATACCAAATACACTACCGTTTGTGAAAATTGCAACACCAAGAAAGAATTTCCCGAATAGCTCCAAACTTGGTGGAAGTGTAGAACAGTGTGCAAGCAATAAGTGATTAGGTTTGCAGAGAGATGGGGAATACGTAGACCGAGAAGAGCCCTCTCGTGTCGGTCTGACAAGCTCACTGTTGCGCTCAGTGTAGTCAATGCAGAGCTGTCAAACAAGGTAGAAACCATAAAGAGAGTGCCAATATACATCGTCGACGTCAAAGGGAGCCATATCGGCATGTGAGTGAGTTCGAACGGAGCAGAATGATCGGTCTTCGGGAAGCGGGTTTGTCATACCTTGACATTTTGGCTCGTACAGGGCATGCTGCTACGATAGTGATGCGTGTGTGGAAGCAGTGGATAGATGAAGGTCGTACGCAGCGAACAGCGAGTACTGGACCACGGAACATGACCACAGCACGGGATGACAGTCATGTTGTCCACATGGCCATAACGGACCGTACAGCTTCATCCACAGTGTTGGCTCGACGCTGGAGCACTGCAGCAGGTGTGAACTTGTCTGCATCAACGGTTCGTCGCCTTCTGCTGCAGGTTGGACTGGTTGCATGCATGCCATTACGTCGGCTTCTCCAGAAACCATAAGCTCCTCCGACTGCAATGGGCACGTGAACACCGTGAGGGGTGCTGAGTGGCAAAATGCAGTCTTTTCGGACGAGTCCAGCTTCAACGTGTCCTGCAGTGATGGCCGCATACGTGTCCAGCGGTACCGTGGTGAGCGCAACCTGGAGGGCTGCATTGTTGAGCGGCATAGCGGACAAACACCAGGTGTGATGGTTTGGGGCGCCATTGGTTACAACAATCGATCTCGCCTCCTACGAATTGAGGGCACTTTGAACAGCAGCCGGTACCTAACGGTGGTTGTAGAGCCTGAGGTACTCTCACTGCTTCAGGAATCCCTACAGGCAACATTTCAACAGGACAATGCCCGGCCACATATTGCGAGGAATGTACAAGCCTTCTTCGAAGAACGACGGGTACCATTGCTTCCCTGGCCTGCACTTTCGCCTGTCATGTCGCCCATCGAACATGTCTGGGATGTGGTTGGTCGGCACCTGGTGCGTCACGGGCCTCCAGTAACCAGTGTCAGGGATTTGTAGCCTCAAATACAAACTACGTGGAGGGAAATCCCTCAGGAACTTATTCAGAGCCTTTTTAGTTCAATGCCACGGCGTATAGCAGCTCTAATTGCAGCGCATGGAGGCCACACCAAATACTGAATATTAGGGCTCAAAGGTCATGTACAGATTTGAGAAGTTTATCATTTGTTACTTGTCATGTACCTAACCTCTGGTATTAAGTTAATTGAATTCATGCGTTTCCTTCTTGGTGTTGCAATTTTCACAATCGGCAGTGTATATGTACAGTAAAGTCCAAAAAGGCGCGCCGATGGTTTTGGTTACTTTCTGTGTTTTCCATTCTTCAATGTCATCATTTGTGCTCCGCGCCCGCCTTAGATGAGCCATCCTCTAATTGGGTTTTGCTGAAGTCCGATACGCTAGAGCTACCTTATGAAGAAAGGACAGGCCTAGCTGGGCCATGAAAGGTTGGAGAATCGATATGTCACCTGAACGGTGGAAACAAAATGCTTCCCAAAGACTGTCCATACTAGGCTCTGAATGAGTCTGGTTCTTATTGGTTCGGCATGCAAGTATTAACCGCTGCAACCGAATGAGGGATGGATGGTGCGGCAGAGGCGTGTTAATTATTGATTGCAAACTTAAACCGCGGTTCCTCATATCGGCACGGTTTTTTCACCCAACTGCTGCATTATCTTCAAATAAAAGTAAAAAAGTTTACTTTGATATTAGGTACATATGAACTGGGTATGTTAATTGACACATGTTCCAAATGTTTCCTATATATAAGTCCTGCAGATATACAAGGAATGCTTATAAGTGCACATCCCACAAGAAATAAACTACATCCGATTCCTGATCGTCTGTAAGGGAATTAACAGGGCGTGTGTTAAGATATTCGCTGGCAACTCCTTAGTGTGAGGAAGGAGAATAGCTTACCTGTTTTAAGGACATGTTTGTTTGCACTTCTGCTTGGTGACAGCTAGCCATGCCTTTTTAATTTTCCCCTGTAGTAATGCACTTTATTTGTACAGAAGAATGCTGTTAATTTAATGAGTAGTATTGGATAGTTATTCCCTCCTACAAGAGTTCCTCACACTCGATTATGAAGTGGTTGTTTACAGTCACTCAAGGAGGTATTCGTCGCCACTTGAAACAACTCCACCAGCTAAGTTAAAGGACGGAAAGTTCTCATTCTTAACACGCAGAAGAAACAACATCACAGCTTACGTTCTCTGGAGCTCTTCCACAGTTTTCAACCACAAAACTCTCTTATGTGTCTGGTAGAGCACTCTGTTTTGGCATAACACTCGTATCTGAAATGGCCGCGAACATGAAATTTGGTCCGATGGAGGAAAAATTAACCAAGTCGTAAAAACTCAGGTGTTAATGAGGAAGTTCGCGAAAAACATTGATAATCACCTACTTTGATAACTTTTCCTCCATCAGTTCAAACCCCATCCTCGCCACAACTTCAGGCATTATACCAAAAACATTATACTAATCGCACGCACAACAATTCCGCAAACACCAAACATCAAAAGGCAGAAAAATCCGTGAAATTCACAAAAAATATGAGCTGAACAAAATGAAAAGTCTGGTAAAATGCCAGAAGACACCAACTGCAAAATCCTCTCCTATTAATTTGGCTGCTACATTTTCCAAAGCGGAAACGAATACTTTGAGTGCCTTACCTTACAAAGACAGGCAATTGCTCAAAATCTCGTAGACCCAACCAGCCTGGTTGAACACTGTCTTAGTTATGCTGAAAGTATGCAGTTACATTATGAGTTATTAATTCTGTACATGGACATACGTTAATTTATTTAAAGAATTATTTGTAAATGTTTGTGATATTAGTATAACAAAATCAGATAAAGGCCTGGTTTACAAAATAGCTGCATTTCAATTCAGTTTTAAATTTGTTTTTATAAACTAATACTTTTATCAGTGTACGCTGGACACTGTTTCTGTCGTAAATTACTAGACCACGTAATTGTATGCCACGCCAAACGGTTGAATGTGTTAAATAATGTCTCAAATAAAACAGTCATGTTCCTCATAAAGGTGTATCTCTGCCGACGCATCTTGAGTAATGTAGGGAAAGCTATTTTCTGACCCCGTGTAACACCACTTTTATGAGAAACACAAATAGTGTTCTACCATTAGTCTTGGAATAAAAGATGGAATATAAATAAATGATATATATATATGTATATATCGGAATCTATTTTAAGGAAATGACAGGTAGGGGAAGAATGATATGCAAAATTGAATGGGCACGAACCAGAAAACCTATCATTATAATGCCAGCGCCTGGCACACTAAGCTAGGAAACGCTAATTAATATGAGGACCCATAACTGATGTTTGAGGATAAAATGCTAAGATTTCGAAAACTGGCTCATATTCAACAGCGTTTCCAAACAGGAATGTGCTGTATATTTGCGATTAACCTCGCAATGATGGACAAAATCGATATCTACCACATTAAAAGGAGACAACTTACCTATCCTTCTCTTTTCTAGTTGTGGGAGGTGGCCATTCCTGGCTTATACCTATTCGTAATTAGCCAATGAGTAGACAGATCTAGCATAGATATGCTTGTTTATTCGATACACAGCACAAGGCGTGATAACACCTACAAGGTGACAGCACCAGCCAATAAAATGAAGTCATGACGTCATGAAGTACACTAGAAACGGTAAGAAATGCGATGTGGCCAGGAAAGCCGTGTTCCTGTTATAGCGTTTATTGTTTTCTCCTCTGTACGCATGGGAATAGATATGTATGTTTTAAAAGTATGGGCTTGCAATGCCTTAGTGATGCGTGTGTACTTCTTTTGAGCAAAACTTACAGGCTATACTACTCCGGATCCATTTATTTCGATGTATTTTCAATGAAAAAATGCCCAAGCTAAAGTGCCACACGTACAGCACCCATACCTAGAGCATACTATTTACTTCTTTGGGGCCTGTTGCACCGAGTTGGCCCGGATTCAATCCATGGGACCCGCATGTGGGATTTGTGGTGGACAAAGCGGCGTCTGGGCTGGTTTTCTCCGGGTTCTCCGGTTTCCCCCGCCATTCATTCCACCAACTGCTCCATCATCGCCTTTCCTTTCATCCATTTCAACATCATTTTGTTTCATCTACTTCCTTCATCCCATACCAGGCATCGGGCTGATCACCCATCCTGGATATTCTGTCTGATCCATGAGTGTCTGCTCCTCGACCGGCCTCTGACCCCAGACATCCTCCTGAAGTCCCGGGGGTGTAAGTCCTACATAAAAGGAGGTGAAACAGAGAAAGAAGAAGGGGCCTGTTGAATATTTGAATAGCTGTTGAAAATTCGAAGGAGAGATACTTCTGAACAGAAGATCCGACCGAGACAGTGATATGTTCCAAATTTGATTGCATCTTGCTAGTTTAGCCTGCAACGGACATTGCGTAATAATTGATGGTAAGTGGTTTGAGCAACATTCAAATTATCATCCGTAAGAGGTACAGCTCTTTCTCACAGAAACTTAAAACTGTTCCTTGTTGAAAACAGAAGTTCTTCTCAAAAGTTAATATTTCCTCTTGTAGAAACAGGTCAATATAATAGACTCGAGCTGATTATGTGATTCGACCGTTGTTTTCTGTTTTGTTTCTTTCCGTTAACGTTGCCATTCTACATGTGTCTTCCTTTGTATTTCTGAGCCTAAATACGTATCTCTTCTTCAAAAACTTACATGCAGGCATTTGCAGCGATTAATGATCGTGACTTCATAAGCTAGCTTGTAACATCTCGGAAGCTACAAGATGTGGAGATACAGATAATCTAAGGTTTATCTGGGAAAGAACTCCACAATTCCACGGATTTCATTACGGGTTTCTCTTCTAAAACGAAATTAGGCTTTATGACCAGCTAATGACTGAACTACAATATGTTACACCTTTGCGCACAGTCTAAAACCATACCAAGTATTACTTCGTATTACGTTAAGAATAGAACTATATATAAATAGTTCTACATAATATTGAGGCAGTATTTTTATCACTTAAATGATATCAGTCTAATTATATAATATAAAATTTAATAATAGCCCGTCTTAAAGCAATATATATAATAATATATAAAGTGTATGTTACAGTCATTGTATTATGTTTATTTTATTATGTACATGTATAATAATGTTCTATGAATGTATTACGTAGTTTAACAATGTAGGAGCTATAAGAATAGAAGCAAGCTGCTTTCTGTAGCAAACAGAATTACAAAGTAAAAAGCCGAAAGTTGCTAACAATGAGGTAACCTTGAGACAACAATAAATTAGTGAGTTTAAAAAGGCGACTAATAGTTCTTGAAACAATAATAATGTAATATTTAAAACAGTTTATAAATAGCCAATCAAAAACTAGAAAAGCTTAAGGTTAAATAAAGGTATTCTATTGGAGTAGGCTTAGCCAATCAGAGACTTGAAATAGAGAAATTGTACAAATTCAGGCGGTAGATGCTACAAGATAACGTAACCAAGCAGTTCGTTCGCTACAGGTTCAGTGTGAGACATGAAAATTTATTGCGGTGAAAGTAATATAAAGTTTACGTGTTAAAAGTACAATTAAATGTGATCTCACAGCTCTACAGTAGGATACATCAGTGAAGTGTTATTTAGTGGTGGGAAGGATTAACAAACAAAGTACAATACAATTATAATTTGTGTAAGCCTTCATTCTTTAGCCGTACCAGCCCTGCTAAGAGATACGTGTTCTAAAAAAATAATGAAGCAGCCGAGGTATACATACATATATAATATTTAAATAAACATTAAAATAAAAGTTAAATTTTAAACGTGGGGCGAACACTCCTAGAAACAACCTCCCGCAAGTTTGGCATCCATAACGTGGTGCAACCGCTGCAACAATTAAACTCCTTCAAGTTGGGCTCCTATACGTGGGACTGCAACGACTTCAAGTTTGGCTCTCCAAGAGTGGGGCAACAATGCATCTACTTCAATATACACATTCACTGTGAAATGCAATTTATTCAGAATGATACCAGCATGTCAAGTTATTGCGGAAAAACTAAACAATATGAACACACATTTCCTCTTATTAACCGAAAGGTTGTCTGTATCAGAATCATATTTTCAGTAAACAGCACGAAGTAATAAAGCCACGTTAAATGCTATACACGCCACCAGGAAGCTTCGCCCTCTTATGTTCCCTTTCCCGAACACGCTCCAAAGTTTTGCAAATAATGAAATGGAAACCACAAGACCGACAGTGTGTGGCAGTAAATACTGCATGGTTACATTAGGCACAGAGTCGAGATTCGGCACACACAAGTTCCAAAACGATTGATTTCATACCGTTAGCATTTCTGTGGACGGAATGTTCTGGGCGAATGCCACGGGGCAACACGACCTCTTTGCTAAATGCCGTGACAACGACTCTCTAAAATTAACCCCAACCAAACGCGGATCACTTAGCCCAACCCTGGCGAGTTTCACCATTATCATCAATTATTACGCTTTGCCAATCCTGGTCTCCATAAATCAATTACCTGGTCAATAAGCCCTACGCGTCCTCCAACACTTCTCGCAACTCCGACAGCGCAACCCACAAAACCGAGTCCTCCAACCAGTAGAGATTGTCGTGTAGCCAAACCTTCCACTCTCGTGCAGGTTTAGCAACTCAACTTCTGTTTAAAACGTTCGAATCGGTCATGCTGTGCATCACGTTCCGTCAAGTTACGCTCCTTTTAAAACTTTCCACTGTTATCCCAACACCAAACATGATGTAAACGTATGTTCAACAAAGTTAAGGTTCAATTTAAAACATTCTAATCCTATCCGCATGTCAAGTGTGATGTATATGTATGTTAACAAAGTTACCGTTCTGTTTCAAACGTTCCAATTCTATTGCAATATTAAGAGTGATGTATATGTAGGTTCAACAAAGTTACCGTTTTGTTTAAAACGTTCCAATCCTATTGCAATATTAAGAGTGATGTATATGTAGGTTCAACAAAGTTACCGTTTTGTTTAAAACGTTCCAATCCTATTGCAATATTAAGAGTGATGTATATATAGGTTCAACAAAGTTACCGTTTTGTTTAAAACGTTCCAATCCTATTGCAATATTAAGTGATATATATGTATGTTCAACAAAGTTACCGTTTTGTTTAAACCGTTCCAATCCTATCCCAATATCAAGTGTGATGAATATGTATGTTCACCAAAAATACCGTTCTGTTTAAAACGTTCCAATTCTATTGCAATATTAAGTGTGATGTATATGTGTGTTCAACAAAGTTACCGTTATGTTTAAAACCTTCGACTGATTCCTCGGCATCAAGCGTAATATACGATATAGTATTTCATGTTCGTCAACCTCTGTTTATAAGTGACTCCCATCCCGATATATATAATGATTGGAGAACTTGTGTTGTGTTTAAAATACTTCACTTATGGCTGAATATTGGTACTTTTTCACAAAAGGATGCCCCTTTACCCTTCACTGACACAAGATTCCGTCACAATGAGGAAAGGGAATGGTTGTTGTAAGATCGGAGCAATGATAACAGAAGCGATGGAATGTGATTGTATGGTACGCTTTCGCGGAGCAGGGAATTATTATTAATTGCAGTGACATAAAATTATGACGAATCACGGCAATGTTACTGGTGGGTAGATCGTTTTAAAAATGCAAGGGTATAGCATTATTATAGTACAAGTAAATGTTGCTAGGGCACTAGTTTCCATTTATGCCGTCACCACCGCTTCGGGACATTCCATTTCAAATCGTCCAAATAGAAGAAAAATCGACTCTGCATTTTTTAAACGAAACGAAACTCTCTGCATTTGTAGACAAGCCCGATACAGTGTTTTATGCAAACTCTTAAAATTTAGAGCATTATAGTTTTGCAATTAAAATTGTTTAGATTTATTGTATCTTCCTAAAATGTGCGAACTTCAAGCTGTTATAACTCTAAAACCTTTAAATCTAATTATTTAAATCGAGCTTTAGTTTGATTCCCTACAGTGTAATTTCATACTGATAAGTAAATATGTTCTCATTTTTATTTAAGTGACGAAAATTTTATTTTTTCAAGTGTAGGCGGTTACAGATTAAGAAAAATAATTTTATTTTATATGGTAAGATTCCGTAATTTAAACACTATGATACATATATTTTACTGTAATGGTTACTGATAAGGTTTCGTCTAAAATAATTAAAGAGGTAAATTACTTTACGCGCTCATGGTCGCTCTCGTACGTTTGTTTTGAACTGAAGGTCAAGCAAGCTGCTGTTCATGGTTAAACAATGAGAAGGCTTACTAAGCAGTATGCGTCTCTGAGTATTTCCTCCCAAATTCACAGAGCTCTTGGTGATTATCGTGCATCAGCTACGTATATCGCTGCATTTAGTTATAACTACCAACATCCAAACATAAACACTTTACCAACATTGCCGACTTCTTTTAATGACACTAATGGATCATAATCAATGTAATATTTTAGTTTTAAAAAATCAATAGACGCTTAAAATAAGTAAAAACTGTATATAGATTTTTGTGAATGTTATAAAATTAGTTAGTATATACTGTAATGAAATGCGGACTTTTATCTACAAAGTGAGATTTTTACAATATTCTGAAATAAAGGGTTCCGAAGCTATGCGGACTTAAAATACGACAAAATGAATTAATACGATACATTTATCGTTCAACAATGTGATAACCGTTGTGTTTTAGATTCTAATATTTGACAAATATGTTTTCCTTAGCACCCCTTATTAATAGGGAAAATTACAACGCAAACAAGAAATGCGAGGGTTTTGTCATTCGGCTTCACATGGAATGTCCGCTACATAGGGAGGGGTGTGTCTGAAGCGTTCTGCCTTTGTTGTTCGACCCAGCAGTGGTGCGTGTTAACTGTAGCTCACGCGATGTATGCATATATTTGTTTATTTCGGAGGTGTATAGGGTGGGAGAAGGCGGCTCCCTTTGTTGTAGTGCTTCTAACACCCCAATATCAAAACTGATGTATATTATATTCGTCAAAGGTACGTTCTGTTGCAATCGCTCCACTCCCATTCAAACATTAAATATGAGTCAGATTATGCTTGTCAAATTTTCTATTGAAAGCGCTAGGCTAGACTCCGATCCGAATAGGATATGTGGGGAGGGGGAAGAGAGAGTGGCAGTTGTAGCTCATAGCGTATATAACGTAATTAAAGCATAGGTAAAATATGTGAAAATCTTCTATTTTTTTGTTTGCTGTTTTTAGATGTTTATAACTTGTACCTATATTTTCATGTTCCGCAGTTTGTTCTTTTTAATATAACAATTTTAAAGCCACAAATGATTATTTAATTGGTCCTTTAACGCTGAGGTAAAGCAATGCATTGAACTTTAAAACTCCATTTTTCTCAGTTACTGTTATTTTCTCTATTTAAAATGCTCCTTGGTCCATAGTTTATAACTTATTATCTTGTATTTTCAGGAGAGCTGCAGAAATTACTTGTTTAAAAATTACTGTGCACTAGTTAAAACATGAAATAATTCAGTTGTAATTATTTTCCATAAATTACATTGCAAAAGTTGAAAATACAAATGTGTACAACATTTTCCTCCCAAACTAATTACAATTATGAAATGCCTGCACAACAATGTCTTTAAGTTTGTGTACTTAGTTCAAATTATACATTAGAGAGCGATGCGATAACCTGTAGGGTCCAAGGGCCACTTGTTGTTACCACATGAAAACTCATTAACTACGCGTAGAAATATCAAGATCTAAACAACAGTTTGTCGTCCATCATTGAAACGTTGTGCGCAGTATATATTTTATGTTCCGAGTATATGTTAAAAAATTCAATGTAATCAGAAGTAAACTGTACGTTTTTGGATTTTCAAATGCATTGCCTCAATAACCTGGGACAGGAAATGTGGCCATGCCATGGATATTAACCCGAGACCCAAATATTTTAAAACTTTACATTTCCTTCCTCAGTTTCTACAAAATTCCTTAAATTGTAACTTTTGTGTGAAAGAAGGCATTTCTCCATATTAGGGGAGGGATATTTAATGTTCCTTTCAACGCTTCTGCCATTTTACTAAAGCAAAGTAAAATAAGTTACTAATACGCAGTTCGCGAAATTTAAATAAAACTTGAAGTCTGCTGTGATTTATGCAGCGGAATTAGTTCCCGCTTTTCTACGAATGTTTCGCGGTTTTGTGTGCGTTTCAGTGATTTTATTACAAGAACCTATTGTTTCTCTTGCTCTACACTATGGTACTGGAGAGGATTATTTGTGCATCACAAATGGGTTATGGTTTATTGCCGATATTGACGAATAGTTCTTTAATCTCCTCGCAAAAACACACAATGCCAAACACTACCAGGTTAATAGCGAGTGCCTTCCTGCAATGCAAATCGCGTTGTTCAGTGCTTTACAACCTCTTCCGTCTGCAATAAATGAGCTCAAATACAGTTTCAGGATCCAATTAAAAGGAGCCCTTTTTCGGGAAGCCCTCGATGTAGAAGGGCAACAACAAAACTGTGACTTACTGTTAAGAAACAATTACGACTTAAATTAGTTGCCATTACAGCATTTAGATGAAATATGTTTGGGTATGTTTTAGGATGGAATTTGATGTGTTATCTAATGTTTGTAACGCACTGCTTTATTTACAAGTATTTAAAATTAAATGTTTAACTAATTTATATTTGGTTACTTGCTATTTTAAAATTAATTACCAGTTGTTGGTATAGTCAAGGCTGAGTAATGGCAGATTCACAAGCAGAGTGAAAGGAGCATGGACGTCACTTTTCACCATCGTGACATCACCCCCGTGAATGACGTCATGAAACTACCAACCCTATTCTACCTATCTTCAGTCCTAAGACGTCAATAACAATGACAGTAATGTGAAAACACAACTGCTCTTTACCACCATCTCCCGCAAGGGGAGTTACCTGCGTAGAAGATGGTGCTTTTTTCATTTTCTGTCCCTAACTTTGCTTTCTCCTTTTATTTCTTGTTTGTTTGTTTGTTTTTCTCTCCTTTTTGTTTTTGTCTGCCTTGCATGGCTTTTACATTCTCTTCTCCAAGTTCGAAGAACCCAATCGATTTTATCAGAACAAAAAACAGAGCTTACAGATGTAGCACTTTTAGGAGGCAGCTTGACAATGACCATCTTGCAGCCGGTTTGTCCCAACTCATCCTGAATTATTTGCACATGCACATTGTTGCTGAAGTTAACGGGAGAGTGATTCACACATGTTGCATTACTCGGAGCGAATGTTATTTAGGATTATGCAGCAGTATACGAAAAAGGAGAAGCGTCTCTAGAGTGGTAAATTGTGCCCATGCTAGATTCCTTCTTTACATTTGCTCGGCAGAGGGAACTGCCCTAGCTATTCTGTGTGTCAACATACTGTACACCATTCGTGTCTTGCAGAATGCAGACCTTCACAGACTTCGACAGAGGGCACTGTCATAGCCACTTTGTGTGTCAACATACTGTACACCATTCGTGTCTTGCAGGATGGAGACCTTCACAGACTTCCTCGACAGAGGACACTGTCATAGCCTCTTTGTGTGTCAACATACTGTACACCATTCGTGTCTTGCAGAATGGAGATCTCCAGACTTTTTCTCGACAGATGGCACTGTCCTAGCTACTCTGTGTCAGCATACTGTACACCAAGGGTGGCGAAAATGTCTTTCTCCCTCGAGTCATCAAATATGCAACACGCACTACACCACTCAGCAGCACATGGAAAACAAATGAATAGACGGCTAGAATAGGAGTTGCCCCTGCGAGTCACACTGCCTCGCGAGTCGCGTTTTCGCCACCAATGCTGTACACCAAGGGTGGCGAAAAGGACTTCCTTCCGCGAGTCACCAAATATGCAACACGCACTGCATCACTCGTGAGCATGTGAAAATCAAACGGACGGTTGCAGAGAGGGAACGTGCGCCTGCGAGTCAAAATGACTCGCGAGTCACGTTTTCGCTACCTCTGCTGTACACCATTCGTCACTTGCAGGATGGAGACCTCCGCAGACACTTTCTGGACAGACGGAATATCCTAGCTACTCCGTGTGTCGACGTACTGTACACCATTTGTCTCTTGCAGGATGGAGACCTCCACAGATTTTCTCGACAGAGGGCACTGTCCTAGCTGCTCTTTATGTGTATATGCACTTACATATATATATATATATATATATATACACTTGACAAAACAGAAGCGAGGTGTAACGCTTATTCCATCACCATAGCTGAACCGCAGATGCATAATCTATACGAAAAGTGTTGAAATGAATATTCAAACAATATATCCTTTGTTTCGAAATACATTGTTCAGGAGGGGAACAAAGTAACAGTCAGTGAAATGTTTTTCTTCCGCAGATTGCTATCAAAGTATATTTGTCTTTCCCAAATACCTTAATTCGAGTTGCATATAAATGCTGCTATGGCTTGAGAGTGCATTGCATTCAAGAGATCCGGTCGCTCAATACTGGTGACAAATCCAGTAGTTTTAATTGGTATATTTATTGGTATTTTAATCTAGTCCATATACTGCAATTATTGCACAGCAGCTGTATCTGCATTTCGTGTGATAAAAAGTAACTGTCTACCCGCGGGGAGGGATATTATTTCTCTTCGATGTATCAATCCTGCTTGGAACTAAGTGCCCATAAGAAAATCTTTATCACC
Organism: Deroplatys truncata; assembly: GCA_030765065.1. Lineage (NCBI taxonomy): Eukaryota > Metazoa > Arthropoda > Insecta > Mantodea > Mantidae > Deroplatys > Deroplatys truncata. The sequence continues at coordinate 31,437,572 of CM060990.1, forward strand.
AACATTTTGGCCTGCGTAATAAAACGTGATCATATTGTTAACGTTATAACGATACTATACTTTTGTATAAATTATAATAAATGACAACACCAAATTCTCATTCGTTGACAATTTATTGCTAAAACTTACATTGGGAAATGTTTGAGAACGTCTCGCGGTTTTCGGCAATAAACATAACTAAACTTAATAAACTTAATTAGAAATTTATTGTGAAAACTAAGATTGTAATAGATAATCCAGAACCCATAATAGTTCTAAAAGGTGTTAGACAAGGTTGCACAATGTCAAGCACTCCTTTTAATCTATATTTTGACGACATGATTAGATCATGGAAGCAACAAACAGTAGGAGGGATTAATTTGGGGTCAAGAACAGTAAAGACAATGGTCTTCGCAGATGACCAGTTATTAATAGCGAAAAGTGAAGAGGAACTTCAAAGGCTGACATACAAACTAAATTTAATGTCAAAAACATACACCATGGAAATTTCAACTGAAAAAACTAAAGTTATGGAATTTAAAGGTACTCACTCGGTCCGGTCTAAAATAATTGTAGAAAATAAAAGTATAGAACAAGTGTGGATATTTAATTTTCTAGGATGTGAAATAACATATGGGTCCGAAATAGACATTAATAAAAAGCTAAATAGATTTAATTACATAACGGGAACCATAAAGAGAACACAAAAAAATAAAATTAGAAAATATCCAATAATAAAATTGTATAAAGCAATGGCCATCCTCACAGTAACTTATGGGTCTTAAACATGGACAGTGACAGCAGAAAATAACAGGAGGATACAGACAGCTGAAATGAAATTTCTCAGACTTATAGCAGGATACACAAGACTGGGCAAAAAGCCAAACAAAGAAGTAAGGCAAAAGTTTAAAATAGAAGAGTTAAATAAAGTAATAATAGAATATAGAATTAACTGGAAACAACACTTAGAAAGAATGTCATTAAATAGGATACCCCGAGCAAGATATAACTAGAGACCCCAAGGATACAGATTCCCAGGACGACCAAAAAGGAGATGGACACAACAATATTTTGGAGCCGGAACAGGCTAAACGGCCTAAAACCGAAGTAGAAGAAAAAAAATATGTAACTAAATTATCAGGCGTTACTTTGGTCCCTAGTGTAACTGGCAGTATACTGGCTTTCTATATGCGAGGGGCCGGATTCCGTCATTAAAACTTGAGGGCTTTTTAATTCTAAATGCTCCGTTTTACTATTTATTTAGTCAATTAGTTGCATTAAGGCCCGAAATAATATATTTTGCTTCTATCATTTTGCTTAGTAAACATGTTTACATTGTATTTATTTTTACCACCAGTGCAATTTGTTACCAAAGTAACTATAAAACGTATGAAGAATAATAGAATGAAATACAGCAAACTAGAAGGTATACAATAAATTGGTTAAAAACGCAAACATTCTTCATCCAAACGAAAAAAAAATACATTTAAAGTTTGTGACACTTAATAAGCATATGAAACAATAACTATAATTAATGATATTTTTGGATTTCAGATAAGTAAAAGTGATGTTAGCCTGCACATTGAGCTGCAATGAAGAAAAACTCGCACTTTAAATGCTTTTGTGTGTGTGTGTGTGTGTGTGTGTGTGTGTGTGTGTGTGTGTTATTCAAGAATGGCTGAACGGAATGTTGTAAGACTTCATATATGACATACCTCATATCCTCTTTAAAGAATGCTCTGTATGTTATCTGAATTACCTTTCGTATTAGTCACCAATTATGGCAGTGTCGCACTTTTATCGCGGCATTATTTCTTTATCATTGTGTAACGGAAAGTTGCAATCATCACGTCACTGACAGGTTTCCGTTTTATTTAAAAAATGTAGATACGACGAATATTTAAACAATTATGGCAGTTTTCGCTATCATTCTTGTACGAGCATAAATCAATTACCAGAGGAAGCAGTAGATAAACTTCTGTTCGAATTACAAGTGTAAGGAACAGGTACACATTTATGTACTGTTAAACCTTTTACTTCTGTTTTGATTTGTATACCCAGCAAAAAATTATGCTTTCCCACCGCTCTGCAAAAAGTCGCACGTGGCACAGAGAGCGGGTGATGGGAGAGAGAGGTTGAATCATTTTAAAAGTGTGCAAGAGGAGAAGAGGAAGTAGACAGTGTAAGATAGAGATAGAAAATGAGAGAGAGAGAGAAATCCCCGCATTAAGCGTAATAACGCAAGCAGAGTTGAGGTACTGCTAGTTTTAAATGAAACAAAATATCCTCATTAAGAAGGTTCGCTATTTCTTAGCAGGACCAGCATAGTACCTGAACCATTTTATGTATTGATCGCAACTTGGTTAATAAGGGAAACTAGATGTTAGAAACGCAATACAGTTGTGATACAGAAACACCTAAGAGATGGAAGTACACCTGAAACAACACTTATTGGTTCGTTTACCCCGTCCCATAACGTAAAACCATTTCTGGTGTAACCAGTTTATCACTGGTCCAACCTCCTCTTGCAACTTTCTAGTAGAAACTAAAGATTCAGGAGCAATAACTAATAACAGAATGTTGAATATGGAAGTGTGATGTTGAACTCGAAGCTACCTGAGAGCCATTAAAGTTAAATTAATAAATAATGCATATTTAACAGTTAAAACCCGTAAGTCACAGGAAGAAATTTTACCAGCAAATTCACAGCCTAGCCCAGCATTTAATTCGTATTGTCATAGAAGAAGGAACCTGGTAACAACTGGAAATATAGATAGAGGTGAAACTGGAGAACATTCTGCTTTTTCTCGTTGAATTAATCTCGGCAGTCTAAACCTTTACTTCTTATAATAGTCATTTTCCTATTACCCTCTGGGCTAGCCTCCCATACCTTCCATTCTATTACCAATCACTAAATTCTGAAAGAGCTTCCTATGAGATGAAACACGTCACTTTCAAATTAACTTTTGGTCGGTCTTCTAACAGCTGCAGTATTACTCTATTACGAATAATCAGATTCTTTAAGACGTTCTTATGAAATGAAACACATCACTCAAATGTTTAACTTCTGGCTGGTCTCTCAACAGCTTCAGTACTCATCTATTGTTAATAACTTGATTCTGAAAGAGTTTCTTACGAGGTGAAAAATGTCACTCAAATTATTAACTTCTTACCAGTCCCCCAACAGCTCAACTTTGAAAGAGCTTCTCATGAACTGAAACACATCAGTCAAATTCTTAACTTCTAGCCAGTCCCCCAACAGTTTCAGTACTGCTCTACTATCAACAGCCCAACTTTGGAAGAGTATCCCATGAACTGAAACACATCACTCAAATTCTTAACTTCTAGCCAGTCTCCCAACAGTTTCAGTACTGCTCTACTATCAACAGCCCAACTTTGAAGGAGTTTCTCATGAACTGAAACACATCAGTCAAATTCTTAACTTCTAGCCAGTCCCCCAACAGCTTCAGTAGTGCTCTACTATCAACAGCTCAACTTTGAAAGAGCTTCTCATGAACTGAAACACATCAGTCAAATTCTTAACTTCTAGCCAGTCCCCCAACAGCTTCAGTAGTGCTCTACTATCAACAGCCCAACTTTGAAAGAGTTTCTCATGAACTGAAACACATCACTCAAATTCTTAACTTCTAGCCAGTCCCCCAACAGCTTCAGTACTGCTTTACTATCAACAGTCAAGCTTTCAAAGAGTATCCCATGAACTGAAACACATCACTCAAATTCTTAACTTCTAGCCAGTCCCCCAACAGCTTCAGTAGTGCTCTACTATCAACAGCCAAGCTTTCAAACAGTATCCCATGAACTGAATCACATCACTCAAATTCTTAACTTCTAGCCAGTCTCCCACCAGTTTCAGTAGTGCTCTACTATCAACAGCCAAGCTTTCAAAGAGTATCCCATAAACTGAAACACATCACTCAAATTCTTAACTTCTAGCCAGTCTCCCACCAGTTTCAGTACTCCTCCATTACAAACAAATAGTTTCTGAAAGAGTTTCTTACGAGATGAAACACATCACTCAAATTGTTACATTCTGACTAGTCTCCCAAAATCTTCAGTGCTCTATTACCAATAACTATATTCTGAAAGGGTGGCTTATGAATTGAAGGACATCAGTCAAATTGCTAACTTCTGGTCAGCCACCAAACAGCTTCAGTACTGCCCTATTACCAATAACCAGATTCTGAAAGAGTTTCTTATGGGGTGAAGCGCATCACTCAAAATTTTACCTCTTGTCCAGTCTCCCAAAAACTTCATTACGGCTGTATTACCAATACCTAGATTCTGAAAAGTTTCGTACGTGATGAAACACATCACTCAAATTATCAACCTCTGGCCAGCCTCCCCAAAACCTCAGTATTCGTCCATTGCCAATCACTAGATTCTGAAAGAGCCTCTTACGAGCTGAAACACATCACTCAAATTAGCTTCTGGCTGGTCTTCCAACAGCTTCAGTACTACTCTACTGCCAATAGCCAGATTCTGAAAGTGTTTCTTACGAGGTGAAACACATCACTCAAATTATTAACTTCTGGCCAGTATACAAACCGTTTTAGTACTACTCTACTACCAATTGCCTGATTCTGAGAGAGTTTACTGTGAGGTGAAACGTGTCGCTTTCAGAATATTAACTTCTGAGCCAATCTCCCAAAAGCTTCAATATTGCTACATCAGGAGTAACTATGCTGTGGAAGTGCTTCTTACGAGATGAAACGCATCAGTTTCAAATTTATAACTTTTGTGCCGGTCTCCCAAGCGCTTCAGTACTGATGCATTAGAAATAACACGAATATGGAAAAGTTTACAAAGGGATGAAACAGCAAGTTTCCGATTTGTTGCCGATAATTTAATCAGATACTACAGTTCCCTCCCAGCAAACGCGATGCGCGTTTTCAGGTTGACTGCTCGACTCTAAACATTGTTATTGATAAAAGCGCCAGCTCAGGTGTACAAAATTCTTTTTCCCTGACGCCGCCGTCACAAACGGAAGTCAAGCTTATTGAAGGGATGGAATGACGCAGATTGTTTCCATCTTGGAAAACAGACTAAAGGGAGAGAAAGCAACCAGCACACGTTGTACTTATTTGTGCTGGGAAAGGAGTTCACAAGCGGATAGTACAATGAACTGCGATAATTAATATTCTCGGTAAATTCAGTATTTTGAAACAAGTAGCATGCAGCAGGACTTTGAAGGAAGCTCAACGTAACTTGTTTACTGCTACAGAAGTCGGAGCACTGTCTCCTTTCTTGTGGGTAATCTGTGGTTCGGTTTGATTTCTTCCTTCCGGGCGACAATTGTGTTCTCTAAAATGTACTGAATTACCTGTTATAACTGCTGGTTTTTCAAAACATGTATACGATTTTGTATTTCGCTATTTACTTGGTAAAGTGGTGTGTTTATATGATTTTATACGGGTTTTAACTGTCTGGCTTAAGTTGTACAAATATAAACTTATTTTTTCTGAAATTTATACCATAAATTAATGCTGAAGGATTATTATACGAATGCATTTCTAATACGTATCCTTAGGAATTTTAAAGTTTCTACTAATTAATGTATAAAAACCCTTCAAAACGATTTACAGGTAAAACATTCCCTAATTTAAATAATTATTTGGATACAGAGCAATATTAAATATAAATTTTGGAAATGTATGTTTGTACTCGTAGTTTTAGGGAGTAATAAAATATTAAGCCAATATACTGATCGACATCAAAGTTAATAAATCGTGTTTTTCTTTATATTTGTTGGTGTTTTTCTTAATATCTTGAAAGGAATTGATGAAACATTAGAAAAACAGCTTTGAAATTCTAAAGGAATACTTGTCTCATGCCCAGAGATATTTACAAACTCACATTATGTAATTTCTAGATAAGAAATATAGCTTATGAAACTAGAAGCCTCTCATACTATTGTGAGCACATGAACCAGAAAACGTATATTTTAAACATTTTTATTGGTTTTCAGTATTCTAAAAGTCAACGAAAAGATAATATTATATATGCTATCTAAACTATCCATAAAATTAGACCTCTTTCAAATAAAAGCACTTCAACAAAAGAACAAATGGGATACTGAACAGTGCATTCTTAACTCCTAAGTTCGGTATCAATACATCAAGTGTTATTCGTCAAAATATCCAACATAACTTGTACATATGCGTGCAAATATTCCTTGCATTTTACCATTTGCCTCTTAAGTATCACTTTGCTTCTTAATGACTCATAACCATGCTAGTGCATTTGTCCTTTCTTGTTCACGGTCTCCGTTTCGACCCATCGTTACTTGAAACTGCAGCTGAAACGGTATTTGCCAGCGTCATTACTTCGTATGTCGATAACGCAGTCATTTATTAGTTATTACGTGCCTAGGTCCTCTGGTCACAAAATATCTCCAATTCCTGTTGGTTTTATACCCTTATGTCTAGCTGACCCCAAAACCGCCTAACGCTCCAAACACACTGCCTGAAAAAAGCGATCACACTTATGCTTTCTCTGCCAATATTGATTTCCACCCAAAGATTGGATACTGGAGTCAGCTGGAAAGGAAGCGCGTGTGTGTTTCTATTTCTCTGTTTATGTGTGTGTAATTCTATCGACAATGAACACGATTGCAAAACGAGAAGTTGGATAAACTAAAGCTTTCATGCTTGGACACCTTTAAAAAATGCAAAATGAAAGTATTTAAGAAGTTTCCCATCGGGAAGAAACTTTACATTTCTGTATTACTTATTTCCTCATAAACGGCACTAACGATTTTGAAACATAGGCTTTAGAAAATTGTCTAACGGATAAAACGTGCGGACACTTTGAATTTCCTGCAAATACGAGTAATTTGTGAGGCCCTCCTCATTCTTCTTGAATGTTGTATAACTGGGAGAGTATAAAGCATGTTTGAAAACGTACCAAGGAAACATTTCACATCTCATTGAAAGAAAAATTACTTCAAATATTCTTTTTCGTTGCAAAAAGCAACTTCCGAAAGTATTTTTATTTTTTTCCTATGAATTTTGAGCTGTACTTCTGAAACCTGAGTCTGGTGTTTACTTGTTCATCGGGAGTAGATTCACGGAGTGTGCAATATTTAACTCTAGTATTTATATACGGCGGCGCCGTGGCCGAGTGGTTAGACCGCTCACCTCTCACCGAGGCGGCCCGAGTTCAATCCCAGGGACCCGCATGTAGGATTTGTGGTGGACAAAGCGGCGTCTGGGCGGGTTTTCTTCGGGTTCTCCGGTTTCCCCCGCCATTCATTCCACCAACTGCTCCATCATCGCCTTTCCTTTCATCCATTTCACCATCATTTCGTTTCATCTACTTCCTTCATCCCATACCAGGCATCGGACTGATCACCCATCCTGGATATTCTGTCTGATCTACGAGTGTCTGCTCCTCGACGGGCCTCTGACCGCAGGCACCCGCCTGTAAGTCCTGGGGGGTGTAAGAAGAAGTATTTATATACCTGTACTTTTAACAGATGGACGCACTTGCACACCTACAAAGAACAGTTAAGACCAAAGTTCTACATGGGGCAAGCCCCCCCCTCCTAGCCCAGGGTGTGACGCCATCCGAGTGGCTCTCCCATCGTGGGTATTTCCCACGAGGCCAATACATGGAGTCTGAAGATGGACACGTGTCATCCCCAAAGGGCGACTACCGAAAGCCTCGGTAGGGCCGACAGCTATCCAGGGCGGTACCGGATAACAATGAGGCATCTCACAACCCCGCCTGTAAGGCAACCATACAGACGTACCCAATCACCCATGGGTGTCGGGAACCACTGCCCCGCCGAGACCAACCCAATTCGAACAGCTCCTCAACGGGAGGGGCTCGAACGTTCGGCCCGACGTACTTCTAGTAACGTCAGACGTACCACGAGTGCTCAGAGTACGCAGCGCCCGCACCACGGCAGCTGAAGGGGTCGGAACCCCCCCCCCTTACGGACACCTACAAAGAACAAATGTATTTCTACCGAGCGGGATGGTTCAGGCGGTAAAGTCTGTAGCCCGCATTCGGGAGGTCTCGGGTTTGATCCCTGGCGACAGCCCACTCTGAACCATGTTATTTTTTTCGGGGCTTTTTTGGGTCGTCAGACGAATGTTAGACTGTTGTCTTTCATCGCGGAATGTCCTTTCCCTTAATCTTTCAACCCGTTTGGCCTATTTCAGGGTTGTAAATGTCGGCGATTGTGTTTTAGTGCAGCATGGCATGGGAAAAGGATACTCTCTGTGAACTTTCTCCATTCCTCGGCCTTCGGCTGGTTGCTGGGGTATAAGGACCCACCTGGACCCTATGAGGGTCGGGGTCCCCGATCTGCCTGTCCATCTGCCGGGCGTCTGCAACTGGCAACTGCAGGAAATCTGTCATTGCTGTGCCACGACTCCTGCTTTCGGCAGCCCGGTGTCTCCCTTCACCTCATCCCTTCCTCCTGGAGACACCCCTTTGTCGGTAGAATATCCTCATTCCCGGATGGGGCCGGATTAGTTCACCTTCAAATCCAAATGCATTTCTAGCAAATACGTATGGAAGTAGACAGAAAGGCATGTATGAATGACCAGGAATGGAGGGCACAAGACCCACCTCGACCCAACACGGATATTTTGTGCTCTCCAACCCCCAGAAGGGGCAGATGAGGTGAAGGATCCGCAAGAGGCTCTAGGTCACAGTCAGGCAGGCCGACAGAACGCGGAGGTCCCTAACGATTCCAAGTTTGATGCCCCGGTCACACTGTCGGGCTGATCAGAGGGGGCTTCCCTGTGGTGGAACTGGAGAGAACTCGACCCACCTGAGGCGGCTGAGAGAAGGCCGCCATCCAGAAGCCCCGAAAAGAACATTCCAACGACCATGCATCTGTCCCACCGGCCGACATTGCACAGCCCTTAAACCTACCTTAAACATGAAAGGGGAAGCTAAATGATAGGAAGTAAAGGAAAAGAAATTCATGATGGAGAAATCATCCCAACATTCGCCTAGCCAACCAAAGAAAATAACGAAAACCCCACAGAGTACCCGGTCCGGGAATCGAGCCCAGGACCTGCCGAATATGAGCCTCTTATGTTAACGGGAGCCATTACGCTCGGTACGTATTAATGATTTGTATTTGTAGAATACCAGACAATTACGTTGCGTGACTGTTACACATACAAGTTTACACTCTTTATCTCAGAGCATGGTTGAAGAATGTATGTGCTTAACACGGCAACTGTCAGATTCAAAGTGACCAAGACATTTACATGTACTCTCTGAAACATTCACGCTGTTTCATACTTGCTTAACACAGCAACTGTAAACCTCAAAGTGACCAAGACATTTACATGTACTCACTGAAATATTCACGCTCTTTCATACTTGCTTAACACGGCAACTGTCAGCCTCAAAGTGACCAAGACATTTAACTGTACTCTCTGAAACATTCACGCCGTTTCATACTTTCTTAACACGGCAACTGTCAGCCTCAAAGTGACCAAGACATTTACATGTACTCTCTAAAATATTCACGTTCTTTCATACTTGCTTAATACAACAGCTGTCAGCCTCAAAGTGACCAAGACATTTACATGTACTCTCTAAAATATTCACGCTGTTTCATACTTGCTTAACACAACAGCTGTCAGCCTCAAAGTGACCAAGACGTTTACATGTGCTCTCTAAAATATTCACGCTCTTTCATACTTGCTTAACACAGCAACTGTCAGCCTCAAAGTGACCAAGACATTTACATGTACTCTCTAAAATATTCACGCTCTTTCATACTTGCTTAACACGGCAACTGTCAGCCTCAAAGTGACCAAGACATTTACATGTACTCTCTAAAATATTCACGCTCTTTCATACTTGCTTAACACGGCAACTGTCAGCCTCAAAGTGACCAAGACATTTGCATGTACTCTCTGAAATATTCACGCTCTTTCATACTTGCTTAACACGGCAACTGTCAGCTTCAAAGTGACCAAGACATTTGCATGTACTCTCTGAAATATTCACGCTCTTTCATACTTGCTTAACACGGCAACTGTCAGCCTCAAAGTGAGCAAGACATTTGCATGTACTCTCTGAAATATTCACGCTCTTTCATACTTGCTTAACACGGCAACTGTCAGCCTCAAAGTGACCAAGACATTTGCATGTACTCTCTGAAATATTCACGCTCTTTCATACTTGCTTAACACGGCAACTGTCAGCCTCAAAGTGACCAAGACATTTACATGTACTCTCTAAAATATTCACGCTGTTTCATACTTGTTTAACACGGCAACTGTCAGCCTCAAAGTGACCAAGACATTTACATGTACTCTCTAAAATATTCACGCTGTTTCATACTTGCTTAACACGGCAACTGTCAGCCTCAAAGTGACCAAGACATTTACATGTACTCTCTAAAATATTCACGCTGTTTCATACTTGCTTAACACGGCAACTGTCAGCCTCAAAGTGACCAAGACATTTACATGTACTCTCTAAAATATTCACGCTGTTTCATACTTGTTTAACACGGCAACTGTCAGCCTCAAAGTGACCAAGACATTTACATGTACTCTCTAAAATATTCACGCTCTTTCATACTTGCTTAACACGGCAACTGTCAGCCTCAAAGTGACCAAGACATTTGCATGTACTCTCTGTAATATTCACGCTCTTTCATACTTGCTTAACACGGCAACTGTCAGCCTCAAAGTGACCAAGACATTTGCATGTACTCTCTGAAATATTCACGCTCTTTGATACTTGCTTAACACGGCAACTGTCAGCCTCAAAGTGACCAAGACATTTGCATGTACTCTCTGAAATATTCACGCTCTTTCATACTTGCTTAACACGGCAACTGTCAGCCTCAAAGTGACCAAGACATTTGCATGTACTCTCTGAAATATTCACGCTCTTTCATACTTGCTTAACACGGCAACTGTCAGCCTCAAAGTGACCAAGACATTTGCATGTACTCTCTAAAATATTCACGCTGTTTCACACTTGCTTAACACAGCAACTGTCAGCCTCAAAGTGACCAAGACATTTACATGTACTCTCTAAAATATTCACGCTCTTTCATACTTGCTTAACACGGCAACTGTCAGCCTCAAAGTGACCAAGACATTTACATGTACTCTCTAAAATATTCACGCTCTTTCATACTTGTTTAACACGGCAACTGTCAGCCTCAAAGTGACTAAGGACATTTACATGTACTCTCTGAAACATTCACGCCGTTTCATACTTGCTTAACACAACTGTCAGCCTCAAAGTGACTAAAAACATTTACATGTACTCTCTGAAACATTCACGCCGTTTCATACTTGCTTAACACGGCAACTGTCAGCCTCAAAGTGACCAAGACATTTACATGTACTCTCTGAAACATTCACGCCGTTTCATACTTGCTTAACACAACAACTGTCAGCCTCAAAGTGACTAAAAACATTTACATGTACTCTCTGAAACATTCACGCCGTTTCATACTTGCTTAACACAACAACTGTCAGCCTCAAAGTGACCAAGGACATTTACATGTACTCTCTGAAACATTCACGCCGTTTCATACTTGCTTCACACGGCAACTGTCAGCCTCAAAGTGACCAAGGACATTTACATATGTCGTCCTCCGTGGTGTAGTGGTTACCATGCTAGCCTCTAGATCTCGAGGTCGCGGGTTCAAACCCGGTGAGGAGGGGTGATGGATTTTTTTCGGGCGTAAAGATCCTTAGCACGGCTTCCTTTGGAAGGGAAGTAAAGCCGGTGGTCCCGTGTCGTAGATTTACGGCACGTAAAAGAACCTGAAGGCTGATAAAGAGGCCTCTGAGCAAAATTACCGACCTTTCACGCCCAATATAGAATGGGACGCTAAGGACCACAGCAGTTAAAGAGCGTCCTTAAATAAAACTCAATTTAAATTTTTACACATTTACATGTACTCTCTGAAGTATTCACGCTGTTTCATATCGGCTTAACACGGCAACTGTCAGGCTCATAAGGAGACCGAGGACATTTACATGTACTCTCTGAAATATTCACGCTCTTTCATATCTGCTTAACACGGCAACTGTCAGGCTCATAAGGTGACCGAGGACATTTACATGTACTCTCTGAAATATTCACGCTGTTTCATACTTGCTTAACACAGCAACTGTCAGGCTCATAAGGTGACCGAGGACATTTACATGTACTCTCTGAAATATTCACGCTGTTTCGCGATGTGGCATATTAATTCTATTGTCATTACCACACGCACTGTTGTCCTGTATTGTTGCTATCAGACGTAGCATTATTGGGTCTCCTTAGATATATTTCGGCTTAACGGTCTCTCTTTCGGTGCGGATCGGGCCAAAGGGAAGAATCTGTTTGAAATTGTCTGGTATATGGTCAGCCCAGTCTGGCTTTGGCTACACACGGTTGGTGGGGGCAAGATAGCGTCACACGTGGGTAAATGGTCGTTGGAACCAGACGTGTGTGGCCGGTCTACGGTCTGTGGCATATTGCTTCATCTTGTTTCCATGGTAGCTCAGTGTGTTTAGAGCAACCGGACGGAGACCGGGCGATCCGTGGTTCAAATCCCGGCTATGGCATTGAATTTTTCAGTCATCTGATTCTACCTTTCCAATCCATTTAATTTTAAGGACACATTTTCACTTGTATCATTTGTCTCCATACCGTAATGTCACGGTAATTCAGGTTGGGAATAATACACCGTGCGGCAACAATGCTAGTGAAGCAAACAGACTCTCTAGACCTGCCCATGGGCGAGCGCAATAGATCGTCTCTACTCGGCAGCAGTGAAAATCCGTCGTCTGAAATGATGAGAGTTCCCAATAAATGACGACGAGCAGACAACGAGCGCTCAGTGATTAAGATCACTCTTGCTATGTGGTGTATAAGTGAGGTAGCTGAAAGTAAGCTGATTTCTTATGTAAACACCAATGCTGAAGATTCAGTTGCATTTACCTCATGCAACTGAATCTTCAAGGAGAAACACAGACACCGAATCTATATGCGTTGAGAGGAAGCAATATACATTTTCAAAGTAGATGCAAAAAATATAATTATAACTTTAGAGATTGCTGGAAAAAAAACAAACAAACAAAAAAGAGTCATTTATTAATCCTACCTGTACTAAATCTGGAAACGTAAAGGACAATAACGTTTTTACATACACAAGATTTATTCAGTACCTCTTAAATAAAACTATATATATATACACACATACATACACACACACTGGTGTGTAAAACCATTGGATGGACGAGATGGGTAAAGTAACATAACAAATGAACTACTTGGTGGAAGTAGATGAAGATGCGGGAGCATGTTAACAGATGTATCCCACATGTAAACAAAAAGCTGGACGTCACATGGCGTGAGTGTAGCGAGCCTATAGTGCCAAATGCTCTGGTCCCGCAACACGGGGCAGTTGACGAAACAGGACAAGACGGTGTGTGGCAATTAGCGAGCTGTTACGGTGCACTGTAGTGGTGTTCTTCATTGCAACATGGCCCGTAGACACCATTTGGATGACTTCTCACGGGGAAGAATCTTCGGGAAACTGGAAGAAGGGCAAAGTGTGACGAGTGTTGCTCAGGAGTTTGGAATTGCTCACAGCATTGTTTCAGGTGCATGGGGAACCTTCCAAACCACAGGCACTGCTGTCCCAAGGAGAGGTGGTGGTCGACCACGCTCAACTACAGCAGCAGATGACCGCTACATTGTGCAACAGGCAAGAAGGAATTCACGCCAAACAGCGTGTGCAACTGCAACCACATTTAACAGAACAGCTAGACACGCAATCTCATGATACACAGTGGCACGGCGACTACACAGAGGTGGTCTCTTTGCCCGACGGCCATTACGTTGTATTCCATTGACATCCGCACATCGGCGGCACCGTTTGCGATGGTCCCAAGGGCAAAAAAATTGGACCAACGAGGAATGGGGTTGCGTGCTCTTCTGGGATGAGAGCAGATTCAGTCTAAGTAGTGATTCTCGACGTACCGTCATCTGGCAGGAGGTGGGAACACGTAATGAACCCAGGAACATTCTTGAACATGATCGTTTTGGTGATCCTGGTGTTATAGTTTGGGGAGGCATAATGTTGCATGGGCGCACCGACCTCCAAATCTTCGAACACGGTACGCTCACTGGTCAACGTTATTGTGATGCTGTACTCCTTCCTCATGTGTGTCTTTTCAGGAGTACAGTCTGCCCTGACTTCATTTTTATGGATGACAATACGCGACCGCATCGAACAGCGCAGGCGGAGGATCTCTTGGAACGAGAGGATATTCGGCGAATGGACTGGTCTGCCCGTTCTCCCGATTTAAATCCCATCGAACACGTGTGGGATGCTTTGGGGAGACGCATTGCAGCACATGCACCAACGACCATCCAACAGTTGTCAACAGAGCTGATAGAAGAATGGAACGCCCTACCATAAGAACTGCTCACCAACCTTGTGGCTAGTATGGGAGCACGATGCAGAGCATGCATTGCTGTCCGTGGTGACCATACACCCTTTTAAGCGCCATTTATCTGTTTCTGTAAATCTAGAGAGCCATCATATGTCGTATTGGCTTTAGTGTAGCTTATGGTCTATGAATAAAAGTGCCATTTCTGTTCGTCTCCTTGCATATTTCCTTTAGTTGCCTACTGTAGCATACCGTAGCAGTTCCCTCTATGTATGATTCAAGTTTCATCGAGCTATGTTACTTGGCAGTGTCACAGCATCCGAAGATAACTTTCGTCCTTAGGTTTTGCACACCAGTGTATATATTTTAAAAGACGGCTGGGCGCTCTTGCAACACACGGATACCCCCAGGTTAGTTTACTCACAAACAAAGTTCACGTAACTCGGGAAACGAGGAAGTACTTTCGAGGCGAGTGCGTTGGAATATACGCTGCGGACATGTGACTATTTAATGTTTAGTGGGCCACATTTCAGTTCCTTAATTATTATAGCTATTTATTTTAGAGCTGAATACGCACATTTTGATGTGCTAAGTGACCCTACGTATATTGATATCCGAGCTGCAGTATTACGAGAGCTCATAATGCCAACAATATTATAACTGAAAATAAAAAGAATCTGTGGAAAGAAAATAACCACACGGTTTTCAATAGAATATTTGGAAGGAAGGTCGAGGACTCTCCTCCTCATACGCCAGGGATATTTGTGCCAGCAATCCCTTTGCTGGAATCATGAATGCAAATTTTAGTCATATAAGCCAATTTCCACAAACACAACGCTTCAGAAATCATTCTGCTTCATGTGTGCAGAATTTTACTAGGAGAAAATGTCTAAACCGCGTACGGCATGCAGGTAAACATTCCTATAGTATTATACATGAGAGCATCACATACAGATGTTGCAATATACATGCTGTGTTAGATTACCATGTCAGCTTTATTAGTGCTGATATCAGCCAGCTTTATTGCTTATGAAGCCCACTGCTACAAAAGTTTACTACGTGCAATACATATTCTATGCGAAACGAAGCCCATGATAATTATTATAATAAATAATAATAACAATAACTGCAGAAACAAAAAAATATATGAAATAATATAAGACATCTGAAAAGCACTGGGGACTAGGAAAACCATGAGGGATACACAGTATAAATGTGTACACAATGGCTGTGATCATGCGCAGCTAGTAATCTAAGTCCTGCTGAAACCACATCCAAGTCCGCAGACATTGATCAGGTGCTTGTGCTGGCTCATTCAGGCCTCTACAGCTTCTCTCATCTATACCTTCTGAATGGTATAAATAAAAGCCTATTTTCAGAAAACCACTTACCTTAGAACCAAGAGTAAGCAAGTTACCTCAAAATTGTGTTCTACATTTTCTAATTGCATTACATGCTCGTAAAGATACATTTACTTATAAATATATTTATATATGAAAAGTTAACGGTATTAGATTACAAAACGAAACAAAGTGCCAAACGGATTGTTCACCCAGGGAGATCGAAACCACGGTTTCCACTATGCCAAGCAGAGATGTTAATCACAACAGTACAGTATACTACTGCGAAGCACAGTCATTTTCCCTCAAACTGCGGCCACCGATCTGCGGCTCGCGCGGCGGCCTCCTCGGCTCGGTCTACCGCCGGAAGAGATATAATATCCCTGCACCGTTTCACGTTCTCATAGTTACAGTTTCAATTGCAATGATTATAAGCACATAGCTTATCACAAGAGATGTTGGAAATGTTGCCCTCTTCTATCCAGACATTTCTGGCATCTTCTCAGGAAATTTTCATTCACTCTTGGGAGTTTAATATCCGAAATTTAGTGAACTTTTCGCTTTTTCCCCATAGATAAAAATCGCACACAGTTAAATGTGGGGATCGCTAGGGCCATAATCATCCACTAATTACCCTATCTTCAAACATTTTCTGAATTAAACTTAACGACTCATAAGCAGTGTGCGTGGTAGCAGACGCATGTTGAAAAAATCCAGACTGACGTTCATCTTCCGTCAGCTGTTCAAAAACTGGTGTTGTGTATGATGTTCCCATATCTCTCTGTATTTATTGTTTGTTCAAAATATTTAGGTCCTGTTATTCTGTATGCATTTGATGCACATTAATTTTCGCGTCATGCATGGAAATCTGTGTGTAAAATTTGGTTTCTCTGTGCTCCAATATCTGTTAGTTTGCAACGAAACATAGGCACGTTTCGTCAGAGAAGAATATTAAGCGTGGGTGAAATCCACTATCATTTCGCAAGATTCAATTACAGAAATTTACCAAGCTCTGATGATCATATGAAAAATAAGGTGTACGAAAAAATCACCTGATACATCTTAAGAACTAAAAGAAAACATTAGGCGAGGAATTCATTCGATTACGGACACTGTACTCCCTAGTGTGAATAAAAATTTCCTGAGATGTCAGGAATGTGTGCATAGAAAAGGACAGCATTTCCAACCTCTCTTATATAAAGCTATGTTATTATTATAATTGTAAACGTTACTAACTATGAGAACGTGAGGTGGTTGCGGGAATAACAGAACTGTTTCGGCGGGAGATCGAATTGCGGCAGCCAGCGCTCGAGTGGCCGTGCGGTGGCCAATTTGTGAAAGAAAAGCATTATACACTACGTGATCAAAAGTATCAGAACACCTGGCCGAAAATGACGTACAAGTTCGTGGCGCCCTTCATCGGTAATGCTGGAAGTCAATATGGTGCTGGCCCACACTTAGCCTTGATGACAGCGTTCACTCTCGCAGGCATACTTTCAATCAGGTGCTGGAAGGTTTCTTGGGGAATGGCAGCCCATTCTTCACGGAGTGCGGAACTGAGAAGAGGTATCGATGTAGGTCGGCGAGGCCTGGCAGGAAGTCGGCGTTCCAAAACATCCCAAAGGTGTTCTATAGCATTCAAGTCAGGTCTCTTTGCAGGACAGTCCATTACAGGGATGTTTTGTCGTGTAACCACTCCGCCACAGCCCGTGCAGTATGAACAGGTGCTCGATCGTGTTGAAAGATGCAATCGCCATCCCGAATTGCTCTTCAATAGTGGGAAGCAAGAAGGTGCTTAAAATATCAATGTAGGTCTGCGCTGTGGTCATGCAAGCCCCCTCCAGGAAAAACACGACCTCACCATAACACCACCACCTCCGAAATTCACTGTTGGCGTTACTCACGCTGGCAGATGACGTTCACCGGACATTCGCCATACCCACACCCTACCATCGGATCGTCGCATTGTGTACCGTGATTCGTCACTCCGCACAACGTTTTGCCACTGTTCAGTCGTGTAGTTTTGACGCTCCTTACACCAAGCGTGTCGTCGTTTGACATTTTCCTGCTTGATGTGTGGGTTATGAGCAGCCGCTCGACCATGGAATACAAGGTTTCTCACCTCACGCCTGTCATAGTACTTGGAGTGGATCCTGATGCAGTTTGGAATTCCTGTGTGACGGTCTGGATAAATGTCTGCCTATTACTCTTTACGACCCTCTTCAAATATCGGCGGTCCCTTTCAGTCAACAGATGAGATAGGCCTGTACGCTTTTGTGCTGTACATGTCCCTTCACGTTTCCACGTCACTATCACATCAGAAACAGTCGACCTGGGGATATTTAGTAGTGTGGAAATCTCACGTACAGACTTCTGACACAAGTGGCACCCAATCACCTGACCACGTTTGAAGGCCGCGAGTTCAACGGAGCGTCCCATTCTGCTGTTTCACGATTTCTAATGGCTACTGAGGTCGCGGATAATGAATACAAGGCAGTAGGTGGCAGCACAATGCACCTAAGATGAAAAACGTATATTTGTGGGGTGTCCGGATACTTTTGATCATATAGTGCAAGGGCGGCGAAAACGACTTCCTTCCTCGAGTCACCAAATATGCAACACGCACTGCATCCTCACCAGCACTCGAAAAACAAAGGGACGGTTGCAGAGAGGGAACGGCGCCTGCGAGTCAAAGTAACTCGCGAAGCACGTTTTCGCCACCTCTGATATAGTGTATATACTATTCTTGATGTAGGTTACTTACGCCACAATTGCCAAGCTGTGTGCATCATGACCGGGGAACGATCCCCCGGGCGATGCAGGGCGAGCGGAAACAAACACAAGTGCGAATGACCATGCATGGAGCGATATCGGTGAAGCCGAACGCCGAAACCGGTTTAGATCGCTTGTTTGCAGTCCTCTAGACAGAGCCTTCCCCTTGCGCCTACTCACACTGGGCGTTCGACCAGAAAGTGATACACCAACTCACTTGGTTCACCAAACGGAATGGACTGACAGCGAGACGCAGTTCCAACTCCGATATCCCCAACTCATCCGAATGCACGAGCTTATTCGCGTTCGAAGGTGTGTGTGGAACAAATTAATAATCAAAACTCGTTCGATTGACGGCTCTAGTGCAAACAAATAGGGCAGGTTTGCTTTTCTTTCGCTTTCAAATATGTTTACCACAAATGACGTAACATAAAATCAGTGCAAGGCTAGTTCAAGTTACTGTAGGGTAATGATGCTTATGTACAAATTACCAGTTTTATATTCTCAAGACGTACTTTTGTCCTCGATTGCATATTTAAACACATCCATAATATTTTCATCTTTAAGCTTGGAGAAAGTAAACCGAAAAAACTGTTTCGCTACCACCACTGATTTTATTGCTCTTTCTGTAAACGGTGAGTGTTAGATTCAAGAAATGCACATTTTCTAAAATTTCTGCTCATAAACGTATTTCATGCTAATGTGTGTTCTAGGTGTATTAGTTCTACGGATAAATGTGCTTTGCTGAATTCTTTGTTAATTGTGGGATAAATGTGATTGCTGCCGTACTCGGCTGCACACCAAAAATTACACTCCGGATACGATAAAACTTTTATACCCACAGGGATTTGTCGTACCTGGAAAACAGCATATCTGACCTGGGTTGCTAGTTGTTTGTACTTCCTCCAGTTGAGGCAACAGAGGCTTTGTGCTTTATTGACCTCCTACAGGATGTTAATATCCGGTTTCTACGGCCAGTTAAACAATGACAAGTTTTCATATTTTCTTTCAATATTCCATGTAACATAATAAAAAACGCAACGTAAAAATACTCCTACATGTATTCAATCCCAGGGAAAACAGAGCTCGATACTTCACCCATCGCCGTATAAATGTGAACTACTAGTTGCAGTGGGCACATTTCTGAAACATTTGACATTCTTTTGTTATATCACATTAGAATCTTAGAACTCTTGCTTAAATGTGAGTTGTTTCTGTGCGCTTCTACTCGCATTTTCACGACAGCTTACTAAGGTAAATAAACTGAGTTCTATTTCTGGATGTTCTTTAACTACTATGGCCCTTAGCGTCCCATTCGGAGTGAAAGACCGGACATTTTGCTAAGAGGCCTCTTTATCAGGCTTGAGGCTATTTTACGTTCCGTAAATCTACGACACGGGACCACTAGCTTTACTTCTCTTCCGAAGGAAGTCATGATAAGGATTTTTACGCCCGAAAAAAATCCATAGCCTCCGCCGGGTTTAAACCCGCGTCCTCGGAAACCAGAAGTTAGCATGGTACCCCTAGACAACGGTGGACGACATGACATCATACTGTTTCTAATTCTGTCTGAATTAGCCTTCAGATTGTTTAAGATTCGTTTCGAGTTTGTGATTTATTAATAATGATATCCAAAATAAATAAATTATTTTTTTCCAAACAAAATATATTATGCGAGTGTCTTTTTTACTTGAGTATGTGTTCTGTTTTTCTTGTTTGCGTTTGCCTATAAGCTTGCTAGCTCTGCTGAACGTAGAGAGCTTACTCTAAATACAAGATGGATCATAAACCAGTGCACCATATAATAGATTGAGCCACCAATTCCTATTCCATGTAAGCATTCTAAAAACTACATTCAAAACACACAAAGGGCGGTGTGCAGGGATTCGTAAGAAATACATCTTTGAGTACCTTCTCCTTTTTCGGTTGCAATACTATAACGCTTCACCCGCTTAAAACACAGTACAAGTTAAACGGGGCGCGCTGTTGCCACATGTACTACGTATACGTACGTTCGCGAATAGGCGCCCAGCTGTGATCGATCTACCAATTTAATGTCATCTTGTGAATGAAACAACACCAAATAGTGAAATAACAGCACTGTTATTTAACTCTATTGTAAAACATTTCATTTTCACCTGCACTTTATCTCCCTCTTTGTATTTTTAGTACTTCAATATACAATTTTACAGGAATATATATATTGTTACATGTTGGGGTGAAAGCCAAAAGGGTTACCAGAAAATGATTAATTTAGGTCACCCCAACTCGCACCTGGGGGGGGGGCGCAACTCGCTGGCAGCAAAAAGTCCAGGACCTTGGTGTGTAAATTTAAGGGGAAGACGTGGGTTTTATATTACATTGAAAGATTACATAACACACATTACCTGGAGTTTATTCACAAAAATGTTTTGGCTTCTCTAGATAATTAACAAAGGAAACAGGATGGTGGGAGATGCCACAGACCGTCTGGTTCCAACGACCACTTCCACTCGAGTGACGCTATCTCCCCCCCACCAACCGTGTCTCACCAAAACTGACGGGGCTGACGTCACACCAGATAATTTCAAACAGATCTCTTCCTTTGGCGTGATCCGCATTGAAAGGAGAGACCGTGAATCCGAAATATATCTTAGGAGACCCAATAATGCTACGTCTGGTAGCAAGAATACAGTACAACAGTACGTCCGGTAATGACAATGAGATTAATATGCCACAATATTGTCAAATAAACATGGAGATAGGAGATATAAAATAATAAAAGCCTTAATTCACTGTTAATTTGCATTTCTTATTAGCTTACCAACATTTCTTCTCTTCCTAGCTGCTCGCTCCATAAGTATGAACATTTACGTAAAATGTTAAATAAATAACCCACATAACACTTCAGTGTTCCACACGCTATAAATGTACATACATCCTTACAACTGATGTTAACCTATATGGCCTTTTGCCTCGCGCCTGGCTGCTGTTAGCTGATTAGGTGGACGCCTTTTGTTTGTCATACGCAATGAATGCAAGAAGTTTCAGAATTCCGGCTTCTTTTAGAAGTTTTCTCCAACCCTCATCATATTCTTTCGCTTCGTCCCTGTTGTAAACCCAGTAACAAGAATGTTTATGCTGGTAGCTTTCCCATTTATTAGGTGTAGAATTTTCCGAAAATATTTAATTTTAAAAACTTATAACGCTCATCCTATTAAAGATAGAGGATTCAAACTTGGCAAGTATCAGCACTCTAGCTTACTCTAGCTAAGAAAAAATATTGTTGCGTTATACTTTAGTTTAGTAGTCCCTGAGCGATAAGCATAGAAACAGTAAATATCGGACTTTTACTGAAAAACTCGTTTTCTTTAGAAATTTGTGCCCTGAGAAATCTATAA
This sequence comes from Deroplatys truncata, assembly GCA_030765065.1. Lineage (NCBI taxonomy): Eukaryota > Metazoa > Arthropoda > Insecta > Mantodea > Mantidae > Deroplatys > Deroplatys truncata. The sequence continues at coordinate 31,459,451 of CM060990.1, forward strand.
AAGTTCTAAAAATTATATAATCTGTTAGGGAAAATATTCTGCACAGGTTATTGTGTTCAAAGCTGAAAGTTATAACAAGTGAATATTTACATGTTATTAGCCGGAGAGTAGAGGACTAAGCTATTGGCAACATGCATGCATTAGAGAGAGGCAGAGACGTCTCATGTACCCCCATACTGTCTTAAGGTTGAGACACCATATTAATTGGTGGAATTCTATATAGTGGGTTACGACACCCTAATGTGCATTTTCTTATTTTATGTAATTTCAAATAAAACTTAAACATTACATTACATCAAGTTGTCCGACAAGAGTATCCAAGGTCGTTAAGGTACGCACTTGTAAACTGAAGGCCTGTGGTTCAAACCCCCCTAGGAGCGTCCTCCCTGGCTGAAATTTTTCCAGGTTTTACTCGGTCCTCATAATTGGCAAATTCCAGGGAGATGCCCTTAATGTACGCTGGAACGTTTCCTTCCCAAATTTCCATTTCCAATTATCATTTCATTTTACGTATCACCAGTGTCCCGCCTGAGGTGCCATATGTAGAACAGCGGGCGTTAAACACTATTAAAAAGATTACATCAATATGGAATATTCCCCAGCTTGTGCACTGAAAATCCTTACTTCTATATAATATGGAATATGAAAGAAGAAGAATAATTTATACATTATCTTAACCTCAATTGTTAAGCTGTATCTGAAAAAGTAAACATTTGCTATACTAGTTTTAATTATTGTTTTCTTTTATGTCTGGAACTATTAAAATGAGTTTGCTTAGAGTAATCTTGAGATTTTACATGGAAAAATGTGGTAGTGTCCGCGACATTTTTTACTAAATTATGTGAACTGATTCGGTATGTGCAGTTTAGTGATTTTAGTGAACGAATCAATCAGTACTTATTTGATCGTCTATGGTACCGTTATCCTGGCCTAAACCAACTCCACGTTGAAACGCACTCTAGTATGCCCGTAGGACATGACCCAAGGCGACTCGGTGAGGACATGGCAGTCTAGCATATTTCATTAGCTGGCAAGCTACAGTACGAATTCGGCGCAACTCCGGTGTAGCTTCAGGTACAATGCTCAAATTTTCATTCACTTGAGAGATATGTGGCTAGGTGATCACGTGCCTTTAGCTTCGTACTCACTACAGCCGAGTAGATATCGTGCGTTCTCATTCAAAATGCTCTCACATAGCTCAGGCTGTTCAAAATTAATTTCCGCAGTCAGCAGATCAACACTAACGGTGGATACGTTACTTTGCAGCTCTGAAATTCTTCAGCTCGAGAACTTATTTCCTTTAAGGCATTACTGAAGGAAGCACATTTCATGAATAAGGATAGTCGAGTGACCGGCTTTAATGTTTATACATGCAGATAATGTGCGTGGTAAATAAACAAGTCTCACATAATTGGAGGATATGTTAAGGTGGCCCATGACTAACAGCCAACGTAATGGCTACCTATCCTTGCTTCAGCTGCCTGCAAGGGTTTGATCCCCGATTGCTCTATACCTCCTTTAATTTTTGGTTTCCTAATTCCGGTTGCTTCCAAAAGATACTAGTTAGTATTACCACTTTAAACCTGGACCGTCTAATCAAACAAAGCTGAGTAAATGCCGAATCTTCCCAAGTATTAGGTATGAAGAGTCCGTATACTGATCTAGGTTGAATGAGTATTGAACTGAATTTTTATAGTAAGCAACAGCGATTTTAAAAACAGACGAATACTTCGACATGGCCCTGCTTCTTGCGTAGGGTAACGGCAACGTTCAAGAGACGAGAAGACGCCACAGAGAACGGTTCCACCTATACAATCACTGAAACGAAGTACTCCAATGCTTTCGCGACATAGCTTAGTATTACAGCTATGTCTTCAGATTTGGCAAGGTTAAAAATAACTCTTGGTATCCATACGGATGGTGCTAGTGTAGAATTTAATGAGAACGATTTCGAAACAAAATGTACCATGTGGAGATGCTGAGAGCTCTAGATAAGGATCCCCTCATAATTCGACCTGTGTTACAGTTCGACGAAAGTAAGTTCTTCAGTGACGAGTACCTCATTAAATATAACTTATAGCACATTATGCAACATTGGACCAATTAAATACCCTCCTACATTTGACAAGGCAAAGGCTACGGGCGCAGGTTCTCTGAATGGTGGGATATTCTCACAGGCCACGTCGTCCGACGGCTGACACCAGCGGGTCTACTGGAGGATTTCCTATTGGCGACGAACCGCTGTTTTAGTTGGACGGCGAGGAGACCCGCCGCTACAGAACGGCAAGTGAAACACAACAATCGCACCTATTCGGGGAGATAGACCGGCTATAATGGGCCTGTGCTGGGAACTACTCGATCGCTGGATTTGATCCTAATTCATTTATTTCCACTGGGTTACCTGAAGAGTAAGTTATACGAGACGGGACTACAAACACAATTCGATTTCCGCTGTTTGTCATGCCACGACACCGGTGCTACTGCGCCGTGTCCACGTCGACAAGGAATTATAATGTCACCTTTGCAAAGAGGTCAGTTGGAACAGTTGTGGTAACTATATGCTATAGTGCCATTATCGTTGTCTGTTTCAGTATAATGTTATTGCATTCTTGGTGAAAATCAAAATGTGATGTCAGGAAATTGCCATAAGAAGATATAATTCAAATATGTCTGGAAATAAATAAAGGTTGTTTAGCAGTATGCTGTCGGCTGTACTGGGGTGATGGTTCATTGTGCGTTCATTTTTTTTCTATGAATGCGAGCTCAACTTCCAGTTCTTGCATGTTAACACTGGGTGTTTCACATTCGGGAGGTTCCGGGTTCCAATACCGTTCACCATCCACTCTAACCTAGGGTTTTTCATGGTTTTCCCTGGTCGATAGGCGAATAATGGTGTGATTTCTCTCTGCTACGACTTCCTCTCTCTCTCATTCCGTTCACTTCTCATGTTTCCAGGGTGCCTTCAGCTTCAGGTTTTGTCGTATCGGACAAATGGTACAGATGCTTGCTCCAAAAGCGCATTCCCCGTGTACACCAGGTCTACCTAGGGTGTATGGACTCTGTGCGGCTCCGATGGTGGGTCGGTCCTTCGAGCCAGAAAACGTAACGGGCTTCTGCGTGTCTCTCTCTGGCCTGCTGCCTGTGATTTCCTCGCTTCATCCTTTCCTCCTGGGGGATGGTATATCTGTATAGGTAGCGGTGCATATCCTATATCCTGTATTCTGTACACTGCATGTTGCATTACAATTTCGGTTCAACTCTGTATACACACTGGACCTTAACACTTGAGAGTGTGACCTTCTAATAACTTACTGTAGCCTGCTTTCTAAAGCAGTGGTGCCATAACCCAGAAATGAAGGGAATATTAACCGTATATTTCAAGATGGACACGACTAATAATCCCGTAGCACACAGACTTATCAGCAATAGCTGTCGTTGCTACGAATTCCAACTTCGTTTCTGGCCGCAACTTAAATACCTGATCCGAACAGTATGAAAGGGGATATACCATACATATATATATATATATATATATATATATATATATGAATTGTACATGTGAAAGGGATATACTATATATATATAAGAATTGTACAGTAAGAATATAATTCACCAAGAAACATGTTAAAATATTCAACATCCAACATTTGTACAGAGCAAATTGTAAGAAACGGGCGAGCTAGCAAAGTTCCAGGTAAAACATAATTCTAAGTAGAGCACACCTTTTACCAAGCCAACGAGCAGGGAACCGGTAACGGTCAGGATAAATAGAAAGAGACAGATAGAGAAAAGAAAGAGACAGAGACATTGAATCCGTTTCACAACGCGCCAGGGTGACGCGTAAGCGCACGGATTTGGAGTAACATTCTCATACATGTTAAGGTAACGCGGTCTGAGGACCAATTAGAAACGTCGTTACATTTTAAAACGCAGAGGTGAGCGTCACTAGGCTCAGGTATATACAGCCGAACAAGACCCCAGAACCGTCTCTCTCCATCTTCTAGAATTTGCGTCGACACGAAGTGTTACGCTGTTAACGACAGATGCACGTGTGTGCATAAGGGTGGGAGTGCGTGTGCAGATAGTTAGGCTCCTGACTTATTTAAAGTGGTGGGATTGGAATAATGGGAAAAAGCTAGCCACTCATAAATATTCAAATTGTTAATAAACTACACTGATTAAGGGAAACGCAGTATATTTTTAATTTGCCTCACCCACGATAACCCTGAGAACCAAGAATTAGACAGATATAGAGAAACGTTAGGAATGGAAAGCGCAACAGCCGACGAGCATCCATAGCCGAGGAAGAACACTGCAACAGATAGCATCAACCCAAGGAGCGACGATTGCCCGCTACAAATAGTGCCCAACAACCGTTTTCCCGCTACAAGTGGTCGTGAGGTTGTAAATAATGAGTTTAATAGACAATAAGCATTATATAATGTGTAGCAACCTCTCTTCTGTTTCCTTCCCAATGCAATGGCTGGTTCATATAACAAGAATAGATGAAATAGTAAAACATAATAAACTATTCGTTAATACATAACATGCAAAGGCTATGCATGGGAAATATTTGTAAGACACCAAAAATCTGGTTTGTAAACTGAGGTCGTTCATTTCTTTTGCCTAAGCAATTATGAGGATTTAAAGAGTGGTAAATTGAGATGAACAAATCTTTGATTTGTTTTTTTTATAATCAACTTTACTAATCAGTCCTTAAAATATTTTTTTTATTTTAGCAACGTGCATAGTTAAACTTTTAGATTTAATTATCATAAACATGGCCTATCACCCTTTGCAATGTTACCTTCTCCAAAAAGGTAGATTGACAATAACTGAGAATGTTTTGATGTTACTAATTCTGACTGACAGTACGAACAAAAACAACAATAGTCATCATCATTCCTTACGTATCAGACCATTACTAGTCTGTTCATGGTCCATTTAAATTAAGTAACTGATCGACCCATGTGTTATTAGGTCCGACACGAATTTTTTAGCTTTCGGTTTACATTTTAAACTATTCAGAGGTATACTTTATTTTAAACCCAGTCCTCCATAGTGGAGGTTGTGTGACAGACTGGTTATTCATCCATGTGAAACATAGAAAACTTATAAGCTCTAATTAGGAAATAGCAGGATGATGATGATAATGTACATTCTGTTTACACGCCGAGTTCTTGAACACAAAGGCGGTTAACGAGCTCAAATTTACTGATATCAAGACGGTGTGAAGATAAAGGGTTATTGCACATATAGCCGAGAGTGACGGAGTGGAGGAAAATTTGAGGTTCTACTATTCTCTTTTCGCTGTATTAGAAACAAAGTGTTTAAATATTCCAAAATGCCAACATCTCCCGAGTGAACAAATACTTCTGTTTTCAAAGAAATGTGAATTCAGCACGCGGCAAAGTTTGTGTCCAGATGGATAAAGATAACTTCAGTAGTGGCAAGTAGATCGTTCGTTTCTTGTCAGTGTTAGTTTGTATTCAGCGTTAACCAGTGTTTCCGGCATGGGCCCCTGGTAGGGGTGCATTTCTTCTCACTAATACAGCACAACTAGCTATGTATTGACAGTAATGCAGTCGTCCTCTGATTTGACTTACCCTCCTCGTATGTAGGACTTACTTCAGAGGCCTGTCGAGGAGCAGACGGTCATTCCATCAGAATCAAGAACCCGGCACGGGGGATTGATCCGTAGCCAGGTAGAGAGTGATGAAGAAGGTGATATGAAATGAAGGCGAAATGAATAAAAGGAAAGGTGATGATGGAGCATGTGGTGGAATAAATGGCGGGAGAAACCGGAGACTCCGCTTCGTCCACCAAGAATCCCACCTGCGGGTCCCTGTGATAGAACTCTTGGTGGAAGGCGAACGGTCTAACCACTCGGCCACGGCAGCGGCACTGATTGCACTACTAAATTAAATAACAAAGTAAACTAGAATTTTGTTTAAATTTGATAGTGTTTCCTCAAAGATTTAAACATCGTATGATATTTTATGAGATTAATTTCATTAAATAGTTTTATTACTTACTAGCCGGCTGCTTAACGTTGTACGAGTAGGTTTTTAAACTCTAATGGCGATTTAATTACTTTAATTTACCTAAAGCGAAATTGTCCAAAGTTTGGTCAAATTGCGACAATTTTTACATAAGGGGTTGAAATACATGAATATGGGTAGCCTTATGAAGTTGTATGGTAACCCATCGTTTTTGTCAAGTGTACAAATTTCTGCTCTAATTGATCAAGCATTATAGTTTTATCCATAAGGAGTTGAAAATAAAGTAAGTTTAGCTTTTTAAAAAATTATTAAAAATTATTATAGAAATAAAAATAATTGTTAGGTGGTTTTTGGAAGATGAAACGTAACCTATAATTTTTGCCAACTCGTATTGTATAATAGTGCAATATTTTAATCATATGGTTTAAACAGCATATTTCTACTTAAGGTTTGAAAATATTGTAGCGGCAGCTTAATATGGTTGTAAGGTAGCTCAATTTTCTGTTGGATCCTATGGTAAAAGCTTTAAAAGTTTCATCTAGATAAGCTAAAGAATGTTTATTTGTTTGTTACGGTTTGAAAACAGGACTACATGTAAGGGTAGGTTTTGTTTCTAGAATCTACATGTACCCGGTTTTGTCAAAATGACACCAAAAACATTACTAGATAAAATTTCAGTGAAATATGAGGGAAATGTGATACGAAGGACATACAACCCTCGTAAAGTAACACAATTTTAAAACAGTTTATACCAACCCAGTTACCCCTTTGGGTTCGAAATCATTAAAAATCTGCCATAGTTGGAATAAACTGGCAAAAGTAGCTTCTAATAGCCATATTCAAGGAAACGGGATTGAAATTTGATAGCATGATTATAAAAAACACTAACCTCCCAGTTTTCAAACTTTTGGAAACATTGTATAGCCTATGGGCATCTGAAATCATTTTTCAACGGTGAAATCAGTATCAAAATCAGATAGTGGTCTTTGAGATTGAACTACACTCTCACTCTCTCTCTCTCACACACACACACACACACACACACACACACACACACACACACACACACACAAAGTTTTCTCTCTTTATAAATGTAGATTTAAAATCACTTTTAATGATGACATTAATTGCTGATTTACTAAACAAAGTATATTAAAATTTTAGAGGAAAGGCTTTGCAATAAGCTCTAAAATCATAATAAGTAATTATTTTATTAATTGTGTTATCCAAAAACATTCATAACATGTTTATAAAACTTTCGATTACTACACTTTGCGTGCTCCTTGCTAGGGTGCTCTGTGAATTATTGCAGTATGTTGTAGTTTCTGGGGTAGAATACCACACATTATTTTCTCTATTACACTGGAACTTCTTACTCCAAACTTTCTGAATACTTCAAGGTTTTACATACAGTGGAACACTCAATCATGGCGGTATTAACGCTTGCTGTATTTCCTTTGCTTTTACTTTACCAACGTGAAGGTAGTTCACGGCTATTTTAAACGATCTTATGAATATAATATGTAACGTAATCACTAAGAAACGTGGCATTGATCAGGAACAGAAAGAATATTGGAGTCATTCCAGGTCAAGTTGAACACCCATGAAATACGGTCATCAGATCTCTTCGAAATTTTTGTATGCATTTGATGCTTTGAAATAGAAGGCACGTATGTCTTTTCTTTTTGTACCTAACTTCAATATTTTGAATAACAGCCTAAACTGTATTCACTCTTAGGTTGATCCGCGCCAAAACAAAACCAAGGTGACCGTTATAATGTATCCTTCCGCCATTCGCGCCAGAAATACTGCGTACTTTCACGACAATATGGCGAGTACAGGTGGCGCGTAATGCAAAAAGAACAGAGCCCTTATTCTGGCAACTTATACGGTGACTAGCATATTTTTAGGGGTTAAAGGAGATAAGATTGACAGTTACAACAAAATAAAAGTTTGCATGTATAATAATAGTTAATTCTAAAAGAAATAGCAAAAAGGAAAGTAACAGGTACGCGATAACTTACATTTATTCTCTCTGGAAGCGCGCTTTATCAACTGTTGGCGGCTCATTTTTAAAAAAAACCAAATTGTGCACTGTTACGCAAATTGCGTTCTTCACAAAATCGTTACATTCTTGCATCGCGTATTTCACACGCTTTCTTTTTTTCCCGTGTGTAACATTTTCCTGTTTCACATGTTTGTTTATGAGCACTGTGTACGCTTGTACTTGAAACACCGGTGAGCTTAGATGTTAATTTCACCAACGTTTTCACGGGAAGTGTTGGATATTCCTCACATAACTTATAATAAACACTCAACACTATTTTTTTTTACCACCACTAGTCGATGGTTTGCCCGGCTTATACTTTATGTAAGTCGACAAGACTCGAGAACAAATTCACCGTCCTCAATAATACTAAACAGAAACTGCTGGTTTCAGGCTGTAAATATTCAGTGCATACTCGGATAAGATGACTCATACGAATTGAATGTTGGGACTTGCAACTCTGTTTAACAGTATGAATCAGTGTTAATTGAACTCTTAGGTATTTGTATAGAATATCATACCATTTAAGGATAAACTGATTATAAAATTTAGACATTAGCATGGGACTATTTTCCTGTGCGGATTGCTACCGTGAGCTTGTTTTGGCGCGGATCAACCGAACAGTGAATACAGTTCAAGTAAAAAAGTGGCTGCGCCCCCACATCGAATCACTTTTATCTCTCGTTCAAATTCTCGTATAAACTCCGATTTCTCATTATAAAGCTTGAATTTGCTTTAAACCTATACTAGAATGAATTTTATTTAACAGATTAGTTATTTATGAAGAAATCTGGACTTTTAAAATTCAATATTGTGTTATATATCGACACTCTAAAAATATTTTAAATACACACGCATTCTTCGTTTAGTAGTGTACGCGTGTACAAAATTTCAGGAGGGCGTTCATTCAAATATATTTATAAGAAAATGTTTTCTCATCCAGAACCCTTCTCATGATAAGTTAGCACAACGGCTTCCGCCCTTGAGTGTGAGAGCAGAGGGGATGGCACGGCGATTCGCAACTGTTAGGAGTTTATTAATTTATTTATTTATTTCAAATACAAGCGGTTATATTACGACATACAAATTATAGAACAATACAAGAATGTGAGTACAGTGCAACAATATTGTTATAGTACAGTATGTGCATAATAAATTAATTCAACGTAGTACAACATGTTACAAAATAAATCCTATGCGGCTGTAGTACAGTCACAAGAGGTTATGCAATGAGATGGAGTGAAGAAATTTAAGGATGGCTTGGATAATTTGCGGCATATTGAATACTTTTGGAAGAAGAGCTGTTATGTTGTACTGGTTTCTTATCTCCTTATATGCTGTATTATATGAATATGTGCTTGATGGTCAAGGTTTGACGACAATGTTGACATTCACGCGGCGGTTCCTTGTGTATGTGTGTCTCTTGTGTGGCCAATGCGAAGTCTTGTTATTTTTATTTTATCACGGCGTCTTAAATTTAGTAATATAGTGGGAGATGAAAACTTCGTAGATACACTACGTGACCAAAAGTATCCGGACACCTGGCTGAAAATGACGTACAAGTTCGTGGCGCCCTCCATCGGTAATGTTGGAAGTTAATAAAGTGTTAGCCCACCCTTAGCTTTGATGACAGCGTTCACTCTCGCAGGCATACTTTCAATCCGGCGCTGGAAGGTTTCTTGGGGAATGGAAGCCCATTCTTCACGGAGTGCGGAACTGAGGAGAGGTATCGATGTAGGTCGGTGAGGCCTGGCACAAAGTCGGCGTTCCAAAACATCCCAAAGGTGTTCTATAGCATTCAAGTCAGGACTCTGTGCAGGCCAGTCCATTACGGGGATGTTATTGTCGTATAATCACTCCGCCACAACCCGTGCAGTATGAACAGGTGCTCGATCGTGTTGAAAGATGCAATCCCCATCCCCGAACAAGGTGCCTAAAATATCAATGTTGGTCTACGCTGTGATTGTGCCACGCAAAACAGCAAGGGGTGCAAGCCCCTTCCAGGAAAAACACGACCACACCATAACACCACTACCTCCAAATTTCACTGTTGGCACTACACACGCTGGCAGATAACGTTCACCGGACATTCGCCATACCCACATCCTGCCATCGGATCGCCACATTGTGTACCGTGATTCGTCACTCCACTTAACGTTTTGCCACTGTTCAATCGTGTAATGTTGACGCTCCTTACACCATGCGAGGCGTCATTTGGCATTTTCCTGCGTGATGTGTGGCTTATGAGCAGCCGCTCGACCATGGAATCCAAGGTTTCTCACCTCACACCTAACTGTAATAGTACTTGGAGTGGATCCTGATGCAGTTTGGAATTCCGGTGTGATGGTCTGGATAGATGTCTGCCTATTACTCTTTACGACCCTCTTCAAATGTCGGCGGTCTCTGTCAGTCAACAGACGAGGTCGGCCTGTACGCTTTTGTGCTGCACATGTCCCTTCACGTTTCCACTTCACTATCACATCAGAAACAGTGGACCTAGGGATGTTTAGTAGTGTGGAAATCTCGCGTACAGACTTCTGACACAAGTGGCACCCAATCACCTGACCACGTTCGAAGTCCGTGAGTTCCACGGAGCGTCCCATTCTGCTGTTTCACGATGTCTAATGACTACTGAGGTCGCGGATAATGAGTACCGGCAGTAGGTGGCAGCACAAAAACGTATGTTTGTGGGGGTGTCCGGATACTTTTGATCAAATAGTGTATGTCATGTAATTGGGTTTTGGCCATTACTAAGCCATCTATTGGTCCAGTTACGCTTTATTTTATTTTTCACATGAGATATGACATCCCGGTAGGTGGTAGATATGTTAGGGTCATTTTGTGAACGTGTGGTAGCTTCTCGTGCTGCGAAATCTGCTTCTTCGTTGCCTTTAATACCTACGTGGGAAGGTGTATACATGACTTGTTTTCCTCTGCTCTTAACATGGTTGACTATAGTTGACTTAATAGTGGTTGAAACTATGAATCCCAGGACTTAAATACTAACAACATTGTAGGTCGCCATTGGTGTATGTCATCTCAATACAATTTGAGTCTTCTGGTGGTTTACCGGGAAAAATGCGAATCAGTTGGGGAACTTAATGTCGAACCGGCAAGTTACCATGGTAGCTCAGTGATTCGAGCAACCGGACGGAGACCGGGAGATCCGTGGTTCAAATCCTGGCTGTGGCAAAGAATTTTTCAGTCGTCTGATTCTACCATTCCATTACATTTAATCTTTACTGTTAATCAGCACAAACAAGTAAGTGATATTTTGGAGGCAAGATATGAAAGACAAAAACGAATAATAGGCACGTTAAAGCTACACTGTTTCGTACCATTATCAGTACCTAAATCCGTAGTGAAACTGTTCGTTTCAATGTGAAGGGGAAAAGTTTTCGTTTAAGCGAACCATGCTAAGTATGATTTAGGTCTATATACTATTTTCTGAGAGCACTGTGCCTTGAAACGAACTTGAACGCCTTGTGCATCGTTCCTCCCATTCATTGTGGATCCCAGCTCGACTTGAAAGCGCGGCGGTCTGGGTGTCCACGAGCCCCCGATCGAGTTCACTGCCCCACACGACTAGGTAAATAATATAATTCCAAACGATATTTGCCATACTGCTATAAGAGACATGGAGCAAGAGGGAGATTTGTTTAATTTTTTAAATGGTCGATATCACACTTAAATTTAAATTCCATAATTAAAAGCCGATTTTAAAACTAGATTATGTTTCCTTTAAAATCGTTTATATAATAAATGTATTCTCTGAGCTTTCAAACGAGATATTTACAAAGTCTCATATAAAAAGGACCGAAACTATCTATATTTAATCTTGTCAAGAGGGTGCTATTTCTGCAAATTCGCTACTTAGCAACACGCATAATATTACTGTTAAATAGTATTTTCAAACACACACACATTTTTGTCATAAAAAGGTGTATAGGGAAGGTGTATGATGGAAAATTTTTATTAAAAATCATTCTATTTGACATGGAATGAATCATTGCTAATATCCTCTTCGTAAAACCATGTATTGTAGTCTTATTCAGGGGATAAAAAATTCTTGAAAATGTCGAATTTAGCATTTTTGCACATTAAGAATTTGATTCTTGTATATTAATTAGCCGAAATTATTTTCAGCCGGTTGCGTTTAAGCGCTGGTTACCCGTTTAAACTGCACGTTTGAAGGTAAAAAGTCTGCCTCAAAAATTCAAATCCTCTATCACATACTACATTTTTCTAACGTATGCTCCTTGTAGTACCTACATATTTCAGTGAATTAGTTAGATTTTTGCACCAGAGATCCTTAACATGCTCCTAAGTAACATTTATCTCTTGATTTTGAAGTAAGATTGATTATTTACATATATTAACAAAGTTGTTTCACAAAATAAAAAGTATAAATAAATAGTTTATTAATTTTTCTACAGTAATACTTATTCCGTTTAAAACCAAATCAATAACTTTTTAAAGTGGTATTCCTGGAATATAAATCTGAAGTTTTGTTACAAAATTTTGAAATTTGCACCGCAAGGAGCTCTTTTTGTAGCACAGTTAAAAGAACAAACAAAAAAAGTTTCTCAAAAGCTATTTCATGCATTTGTCTACAACCTTGGGAATGAGTTACAGATAATGGTACTAGAATGCGCTAAACATGAAGTTATTTGCTTGAGAAATGCAGAGTTTGAGATATTCACAGCTTGGTCCACTTAGATACGTAAAAGTGGTTCAATTGTTTCTCTCCTTGCCATTATCTTTTTTACTGACGGTGATATGCGAATGTACCGTTTAACACACATATATATATAATAACACACACACACACACACACACACACACACACACACACACACACAAGTAAGCCAGATAAGTGTCTCCCAAATGACGTCATGCGCACCTTCGGGCAAGCGAGTTTATAGACTTGCACTGACCTCGCCTCGCCTCAAGGCAGGTTCCTACTGGCCTCACGTACGAGCCCGAAGCGTGTGTCGCGGCGATGTCTGTCCAAGAGATAATAGTTTAATATCCTTATTTCACAAGTACTGCGATGAAATTGAATCTTCAGATAACAATTTTTCCATGCAGGATATTGGTTTAAGGGGAAACTAAATGGCGAAAATTGCTGAACATTATACGTTTAGTCCTTGTGCAGTCTTATTCATTGGAGTCTCGTTTTTAATTTTATACATACTTCATAAGTGTAGGCGAAATATAAATATATTTTTAAAAACCGTATTGCATCTGCCATTTTATGTATGTATTTTGTTCACTGCAAATAGGCATTAGCCGGTGGCAGAGTTAAATATACAAAATAATATTACAAAAAATAAGTGCACAACACATAATAATCAGTGAACAGTAAACAATAATATGAATAAATTTCTATCAACAATCATATAATTGTAGCTACCAGTGTAACATAACAGCTAAAAGTTTTGAAATCATTGATTACTTTACTATTCACATTCACTAATTACCTATCCAGGCAGTATAGCCAATAATTTTACCACGTATGCATAACAAGTTTATAAAATTTTAAATACACATCTAAGTAACGTGATTAATTATCCAACATTTGTGTTCAGATTCTTCCTAAATTTCCTCACGGACAGAGGACAGCCCTGAAAGGCTGCTCAGGTAATTCGTTTCATTTTTCAGTGGTTCTACTACAAAGGAGAGTTTTCCTACGTTAGCTCTGTGCCTTCTTCCCTTAATTGTAAACAAATGATCGTTTCTTCTGTAATATGTCGCGTTCTCCAATCTTTCAAGCAACGCCCACCCATGCATTTAAACCAGCATAAGCTTAAAATGATATGCATAACCGATCCTCTTACGCCGAACTTTTAAAGGCTATTTAATTCCTTCCCCTTTTATAGGTCCAAACTATTTACCTCTTTTTAAGAACTTTATATCCCTTCCCTGTATCTTTTCTAGGGAATCAATGTTATTAACTCTATACGGGTCCCAACATGCTGCTCCATAATCCATAACCGGACGCACTAAAGACCTATAGGCAAATTCGCTGGACTTTACGCTCCCCTTTTTCATTATCCTTATGAAATTCAATGTTTTCCACGCTTTCCTAGATGCAGAATTTACCTGGTCGTCCCATCCATCGTTACTCGCCAAGTACACACCCAAATATTTGCAGCTGCGGGAAGTTTTCCCCGTCCAGGTGATACTTATGTAGGATTTCCGCCTTAGATCTGCTAAATGCAATGGATTTGCTTTTCTTAGCATTAACTGTCATTTTATTTGCAGCAATAGAATTACCTACTTTATTTTAAGCACTCTGAAGCGCGGATTCATCTACAATACTCCGAATTTTATTGCAAATAATGAAATCATCCGCGAACAATCTTACCTGGCATTTAATATTTATAGTTATATCATTAACAAAAGTAAAAAAAGTAGTGGACCCAGTACTGAGCCTTGGGATACAACCGAGCTCACGGTCCCACTTTTGGACAGTTCTTTACCTACCTTTACCCTGTGTGTTCTTCCTTACAAAAGAATTTTAACCCATAAAACCACGCGTTTATCAATTCCTGTACTAGCTAGTTTCCGGATAAGTAAATTATGCGGCACTACACCAAAAACTTTAGAAAAATCTATCATTTCTGCATCAGTTCTTACTCCTGCATCCACCTCATCTGCTAAATCTTGAAATAATGAAGTTATTTGGCTTTCGCACCAGTACCCAGGTTTAAACCCCTGTTGCACTTCCTAGAACCACTTTTTATTTTCCAACTTCTCCCGCATATATTCTGCAATTAAATGCTCCATCAATTTACATACTGCTGAAGTTAGACTAACTGGTCGATAATTATTTATTTCTGTTTTATTGCCCCCTTTCTGTGAATTCTGCTCACTTCGTGGAAAAAAAGAAAATGATAGCTACAACTCATTTGGAGTACAGGGATAAATTTAGCCTATCTTCCAGGGAAAGTTTTGTTAACAGGTTGATACGACCGTTAAGGAAGGAAGCTTGTGTGTTCTCAAGTCATGTGATTCCTTTCTTTGCAAATATATGTCATTTTCTCCAGTTCTGCTTTGAACAGCTTTTTCTGTGAATGGCCTTTTCTGGCATAAATTGCCCGTTCTCTCAGAAACTATTGAAAAGAGCTAAATTAAACTTTATGATGATGAAAACAACCTCTAATTTGAGGCAGTATTTTTAACACTTAACACAGTCTAATTATATAATATATATAATTAAATAACAGCCCGCCTTAAAGCAATATGTGTATGTAACAAGATATAAAAAGTGTATATTACAGACTTTGTATATGTTTATATTATTGTATACATGTAATAATGTTATGTGAATGTATTACGTAACTTAATAATGTAGAAGCTGTGAGAATAATAGGTTAAAAGTTGCTAACAATGAGGTAACCTTGAGGCAATAATGAATTTGAAAGTTTAATGCTGCTTGTAATTCTTGGAAGCAATAATGTAATTTTTGCGACAGTTTATAAAATAGCCAATCAACAACCATCAAAAGCTTTAGTTAAATGAAGGTATTCTATTGGACTAGGATTAACCAATCAGAAATTTAAATATAGCAAAATTTACAAATTTAGGCGGTAGAAATAAGTCAATTGCTTGTAGACAGCGCTCATAACTGGACGCGTTGCTTGCAGACAGTGTTCCTAACCAGACGCGAGATGCGTCCTTCAGAAATTTAAATACGTATTTTGTGTAAGAAGATAGTTTACGTGTTTAAAAAGTGCAAGTAATTAATTTAAAAAATATACATACTGACGTAGCCGAGGCAAACATGAATATATAATATTTAAAGAAACAGTCAAATTACAAAGTTAATATTTTTAAATATTTGGGACGAAGGCTACCGGGTACCATACGTGCGGTTGCAACTACTTCAGGTTCGGCTCCCCAACATTCGAAATATAATACACATTCTTCAAACTGACTTTCCATACATAAGAGCAACAAACCATCTTCTTCAAAGTGCTGATATAGACCTACTAAGTGTTAACAGGGCCACTTATGTTTTAAAGAAATAAATGCAAATAAATTTTAATCAAAAAGTGCTATAATTAAGAAAAGAATCCTTTCTTGTTTAATAAACAAACTTAGTGTATAATGGTAGATAGTGAACTAAGAAGGTGTGCAACTAGGTCCTGTAAAAATATCTGTCTGATATCAAGTAAGATATCCTTAAAATAAACTTCACGAAATAAAAAGACCAGAAGATGGGAAGTTCATCTTGTTTCAAGGACGTTTTCTGCTTCAAATGTTCGCGTTTGTCATTTCATTCTTCCTATTATTTAACTTTTTTATTTCGGTTTCGTCGCTTCTTCACAGCTCGACCTGAAAAGGAGTCAATAGTGGAGTGACACATTTAGATGTCATTGGTTGACACTATACTCCCGTCACTGATATAAGAAGATCAATTGGACATGTCGAACCGCAAGACAACTGCTATATATTATAATGACCTTGTTAGGCGTAGGTTTGCATGTGAAGATAGAGGAGCAACAGCTGGCAATTCAAACTTGACCATGGCAACAAAGTAATGGTGTGAATATGGCGTCACAGATGCTTGTTGCTAAATCTTACGGTACACGACCCTATTGTTTTCCATTAGCAGACCCTAACACACTGCAAGGTGAGTCATATTACAAGCAATACATTCTTCCCTGTCGACACGTCATGAGCATTAACGCTGTTTAATTACTGTGAAGTCACCTTAATTACGAGCCATATAGAAGCGTTTCAAATCACACGGAGCCTGCCGTTCCTTTCCAACATGCTCCGAGACTTTGGAAACTGATTCACAGACCCTATAGTATATATGTTTGTGTGCGTCGTTTAACGCCTGGCATGAATGCATGAAGTAATTAAGGACCTCGCAAATGAATCTGGAGTGAAAATTTATTGATCTTTTTATGGCATGATAGACTTATTTCTAAAAGAAATTGTTATCAAGTCCACGAATTACAAGGATTTAAAATGCAATATTTCGCCATTACGAAACTCACCAAGTTCGGACATTTCTTCTTTGAGGATTCACTACGATTTGTTTTGAAGCAGTATTTTTAACATTTAAATGATTTCAGTCTAATTATATAACATAAAATATAATAACGGCTCACCTTAAAGCAATATGTGTATGTAACAATATATAAAAAGTGTATATTACAGTCATTATATATGTTTATATTATTGTACACATGTAGTAATGTTATCTGAATGTATCACGTAATTTAATAATGCAGGAGCTGTGAGAATAATAGGTTAAAAGTTGCTAATAATGAGGTAACCTTGAGGCAATAATGAGTAAGAAAGTGTAATAATACTACTAGTCATTCTTGGAAACAATAATGTAATTTTTGTGACAGTTTATAAAATAGCCAATCAACAACCAGAAAGAAGCTTAAGTTAAATAAAAGTTTTCTATTGGATTACGAAAAGCCAATCAGAGACTTGAAATACAGAAATTTACAAATTTAGGCGGTAGAAATAAAGTCAGTTGCTTGTAGACAGCGCTCATAACTGGTCGCGTTGGTTGTAGACAATGTTCCTAACCGGATGCGAGATGCGTCCTCCAGAAATTTAATACATATTTGTGTGAGACGAAAATAGTTTTACGGTTAAAAAGTGCAAGTAATTAATAAAATAATCTCACAGCTCTCTATATAAGTGACGTGTTACTTAAATTGTGTCGAGGATTAATAAATGTAGTGAAGTAAAAATTATAATCTGTAAGCCTACATTCTTCAGCCGCACCACGCCTTGCAAAGAAATCCATGTCTCTAACTATAATATTGACGCAGCCGAGGCAAACAAATATATAAATATTTAAAGAAACAGTCAAATCACAAAGTTACTATTTTTAAATTTGGGACGAAGGCTACCGGGTACCATACGTGCGGTTGCAACTACTTCAAGTTTGGCTCCCCAACTGTTGAACTATAATACAACACCTACTTCAAATTGGCGCCCAAAGCGTGGTTCAAATAACGCAAAAATAACAACGTAACAAACCAACTACTTCACTTTTATGAATTCGTTATATTAACTATCCAAAGCCATGATGTAGAATCTACGTAAACTTCCAACGGGGGTTCAACTGGACCCCCAATAAAAGTTTTGAAGATATACCATAATACTTTTATGACGATATACTGAACATTAACATTTTGATACGAAATCAACCAACTTGTGTTGTGTAACGTGACATTTTGTGGGCGAGTTGATCAGACTGCAACACCCTTGGCAATAAAACGATTAACACTTATTACATATCTCGTTATCATTGCTTTTCTCTGAACCACATTATTGTTCAGATTTCTATAGCATTTTCGTCTTCCGACGCATTTGAGAAAATATTTTCATCTTCATCATCGCCACCACGTTGTATTATACACAAAAGGTTCTCTGCATCATCATCTTTATTCAAATCATACACCTCTCTTCTTCTAACATTTTACTGAGCACTGTGCAATTGTACGCACAACTACATGTTTGAAAACCAGAAACAAGACTGAAAGCTATCTTTGAATCCAACAATTAGGTAATCAACAACGTGTGCGAAACATTATGTTGAGAAGTACATGACAACAATGTGCGCATAATATACCAGAATAATTCACTTATTTATTGCCAATTTCCAAAAATGTTTATGTAACACCAAAGGCTATGGGGTCTAAAGTGAATTCCAACACCTATATTAATATTTAATGTTAAGGTCGCTAGTATGTTTTCAAAGAATATTTACTATTTACGACCCGTAATACATTTAAGGCACATTAAAACATTGGCATTCACTTCATATTTTTCCTACACGTTTCATTAAAAGTTAAGATTGGGTTCCAAAGTTAATTTGTGTGTCTGATCTACTTTCATTGGTGTATTTGTTTTCGCATTAAGATCAGGTTTATTTTAAATATTTACATGTATGTAATATGAAACGACTAACGGCATTAATATGAAACCTTTTCTTAATACAGCACCTAAACGTCAGAAAGTCATACATGTAGAAAAACTTCCAACAGTTCTTGCAGGGAAATTTTCTTAGAAAATTGCTATTTATTAAGCAACACATCTCAGAAAGAGCTATTTAAAGCATAACTTCGATAACAAACAATCAAAGCGGGAAGAAACAAAAAAATTAATCCGGTACAGAAAATGCTGCTACTAGGGAGTACGGGAAAAACTTCTTCGACAAACCCTGGGAGACGCTGTTAGTTTTACCCACAGATTAATATGTACCAGATTCTCAACTCAATGGTGGGGTCGCATAGGGCGCTTTTTCCCGATGTTTCGGAATAGCCGTTTGCGGTACTAACGCTGCGGTCGGCAATGCATCTGACTACATTATCAACTGAACCCGCCTGCTCCAGTGCACAGGTGCTAGCCCCGCCCACTGTTATTGAAACCTAAGGAACCCAACTGAAAGGAGCGCAAGTTTTAAATAAAATTACGAGAGTTTTTAATAGTTTTCTCAGCCTGCAGACACAGGTACTTTTTATTCAAAACCTGCACCTCTTCAGTTTGGCTTGCTCATCTGCTAGAATATTGAGATTATCATTTTTAATTGTCAAAGTCAATACTTTTACTTGTTTTTCAATAATGTGGGAAAGTAGGAAAGGTTTTCGTTTGGTATTATGCAGCGTTATTCTTTATATACAGGAGTTTACCATTCATTAATTTAAAAGCGTTTACCTACAATGGCAGAAATGTCATGATTTGCATTCTGCAATAATATACAAATTATAACAAAAATAATATTTTCTTTAGATCTTTTCTTAAAACCGCTAGATGTCGCAGGCGTTCTTTAACTGAAACTATTGTGATAGCATTTACCGAGTTGTAAGACAACGTGCCACTTCCTGCCTACAACACGATGAAGCAAGGACACGTTTTACTCATTGCATGGGCGAGTACTTGAATGAACACAAGAGACCCATGGAGGAAACTTTACTAATACACTCCTAGACTACACTTTTCTAAAATTAACCCTTACATTAACGCAAAATCACGTGATGCGCCGTGAACAACCACATTTCAGAAATAAATTTCGAATCGTATAATACTGACCTCCTCAGCCAAAGACACGTTCTTAATATTCCTTTTAAATTACTGAGGTTGGAGAAACTGTGTATCTCTGAAAAGAATGTGTCTGAAATATAATTGCAAGGCATTAATTAAAACAACCGCAATTAACACAGTGAAAAATGATATGAAGATGCGGCTTTTCGGATTAGAAGGGCGGAATAGCATGCCGCCATAGTAAACGGTCAATGATCAACGTGCCAGTTGTATCCTAGTTGTTATGTTGAGGACACAACCGCCCAGGAACTCCCCACTTCCTATCTTTGGTAAGGCAACGTATTCAATATACGAAGGTAAGTCAATGAGTAACCCCACATAACTCCTTAAAGTTATTATAACAATAATGGAAACTTACAATTACCTCGTTTTTAACGTAATTCCCTTGCTCACGGTCCATTGTTGCACAAGCTTTCTGATGCCCTCAGAAGAAAAGTTTTTTTCGGTTGAGCAGCAAACCATGTATGCATCGCTTCCACTTCCTGGTCTGTGGTGAAGCGACGGCCCCTTAAGGCAATTCTTCCCAAATGCTTGCTCGAACGAGGTGCTGAGGCGCGTAACTAGTTCCCCGTGGTCTATACGGACAAAGATGCCCTTGCTGGTTGGATCGAAATACCTTCCCGAAACCCCACATTACCAGGTCCCTGTAAGGCTGAGGAAGGTCACTATTACGATATGCCCATTGTAACCTTGCCTTGTGTACCTCAGTGGCGCGACGATGCGATGCAATATCGACATCCTTTAATCGTTGGCGTATGGTTTCATTGAGCAACCATACTCAACTGTTTTGTCCAGAAAGGCAGACCTGTGTCTTAATGCTTGGTTTCTCACATCATCTACCAGAGCTTCGTCTGTTGGTGCACGAGGCCTATCTGAACGCCTGCGTGATTTGGCCCATACAGCTTCTCCCTCGTGATGCCGGTCTAGACATTGTTTCACTGTTCTTCGGTCACAACCCGATTCTCTAGGAATTTGAGAGGAATTTTCACCATGAGTAGCACAACCTACAATTTCACCATTTTGGAGCTGTAGTGAGCTCCACACAACCTCGTGGACGTGGAGTGCTGCTTTGCTGTGATGAAGCCTTAGTGAAAATGTTCGAATGCAGTGCATAAAAACATCCAGCAACATTTTGCGTATGTGCAAGAAATAAAGCTGAAAAAGCTGGAATAAAAACTATGACCACATGCTGCGACTCGAACCGTGAATCCTCGGCACACTTGAAACAGCGCGCGTTTTACCACGACAGCATATGTTAGTACGTGCGTTATATACATCGTAGATGTTGGTTCTATTAAAATCCTCATTCCACGTGTTTTACGTTTTCCTTTCAATGCCATGTAGTTAATAGCTCAGCTGCAAGAGAGTTGCAACTTGTTTTGTGATATTTAGTCCATGTTTCCTCACACTGAATTAATATAGCCAAAGAAATCTTCGAAACGAGTGACAGGCTAAAATGGCGACCACAACAGTTTGCATCTACGACTATGGCCGATTTGGTTTTCATACCCCCTACTAACAGAACGCCCGAAGATACTGACCCGCGAAAAGTGTGCATTTACTTTCTTGAATGATAATACATAGTAGGTAATGAAGCTATTGCATTCCGTCCAAAAATTTGATACCGGTATTTTACCAGAAATACATGTTTTGAGACGCTCTGAATCCCAAAAAGCACTTTTAGTAAAAGTTCAATACATGTGTGTGTGCGTGTGTGAACAGTATAACTCTTTTTTCTGTGTTTAACCTCCTCTTATGTAGGACTTACACCCCCCAGGGCTCACAGGCGGGTGCCTGGGGTCAGAGGCCCGTCGAGGAGCAGACACTCATGGATCAGACAGAATATCCAGGACGGGTGATCAGCCCGATGCCTGGTATGGGAGGAAGGAAGTAGATGAAACGAAATGATGGTGATATGGATGAAAGGAAAGGTGATGGAGCAGTTGGTGGAATGAATGGCGGGGGAAACCGGAGAAAACCCGCCCAGACGCCGCTTTGTCCACCATAAATCCAACATGCGGGTCCCTGGGATTGAACCCGGGCCGCCTCGGTGAGAGGCGAGCGGCAGCATAACTCAAGAACGAAAAGTCTGATAAATACTAAACTCGGTATTTAAGTTCAGTAGTTTCCAAAGATGTGACACCAAGGTTTTCTAGAAAATTCCCCACCTGCAACTACCCGTTACATCAAACATTTATGGATTTTTTTATTTTCTCAAAAATGGCTAAAAATTTATTAAAATATTATATATTAAAATTATTTACACCACAAACAAAATGTATATCCTGAATTTTATAGGAACAGTCTGCGTAGTCCTCTTCACTCCAAAGGAATTTTATATAATCTTGTATAACCGGTAAACGTTAAGCAACAGACGAAAACGTACTACACAAAAAAGTAAACCTCTTAACACACAATTTATTTAAGAGAGATTTTTCTATGGCATCAGCTATTTTGGAGATATTCGTAATTATGGTTCGAATTGTTCAATACTTGTATCCTGTAGACATTCAGTTGTTTCTCGCGATTGCATGGAAACAGTATGGAATTTTTAGGCCAACGCATAGCCTCCAGTTCTAAACCATTTGACTGTCGCTATTCCCTTTGTATCTATAACGAAATGTGTAATGCAGCTATCTCCGCAAGGTTTATCTCGATTAAAATGGAATATATAGGAAAACAAACGTTCCGAAGAATAATTTTTATACCCACTAATAAACAATAAAGAGTAGAGAAGGTCCTGTGAATGCAACGCATTAGAATTTTTTTTTACTTTAGATACACGGTATATTAAATTGTAAACGCTGTTTTTAATAACGTTCCGTTTATTTAAATCATAGATAGCTTCTTTAGTATAAGCAGTAGTTAATACCCATTATCCAGTTAGTCCAGAACAATCCCATGTTGAAGGAGGAAGGTGGGCGCTAATGCGACGTGGCATAGAACCTACTGTTACAATCGGTCACGCCCTCCTCTATGTTAACAGCTGACGTTTCTACTACACCATCCTGGCTTTGCCATTTTGGGACCAAAAAAAATATTATGATACAAATACTTAGGCCCACCTAGGGGATAGCGTGTCTACCTCACATTCAAGAGGTCTCGACTTCCAATCTCAGCTAGGGCGATTTACCCAAAATTTTCTCTTACCCTGAGAAGAAGAATGTCGAGTAACACAGCTCTAAGGACCCCGAGATTGTTTGAGCATCATTTCATCCATTTCATTCACTCATCGTCCGATATATCAGGTTAAAGGGCGTTGAACTTCAAGCAAAAAAAAAGAAGGATAACAAACCAGAATCACTATGGGCTTACTTTCTGCAACTTTCGACAGATTAAAATCTACCAGCCTGAGCTTAGTATTAGTCTAACACGGTGTTCTAACTCAGTGTTCTAACACCCACATTATTCGGAACGGCTCTTTTCTTCACATGCACCGCGCACTTTTGGGGAAAACTTAGGTGCAAAAGTGAATATCTCATATTCCAGTCGCGGTGCGCAGAGGTAAGGATACTACTACATAGAGTGCGCTTCTCACTTCCTGCACCTCGCTTAATCCAATTCTCTAAGAGAAATCTGCCCAACATAAGCGACCAAGAGTCACGAACGTGAGTGGTGGGTTAGTTTATTCCAGCCTTTAGTCAAATGCAAATTTAAGATGTTCGCCCACTTGGTGCACATTCCTGCCGCCTCCAAAGCCTGCATTGCCCCCGAGTCCTGCTTATGTACATACTCCCTGATAAGCATCTTTTGCCGACTGCTTCTATTCATAGAAAATTGTTTTCATAGGCTTGGAATAATTTCTATTTTATAAAAATATACCCAAAATTCAGTCTGTGGTTTCTAATTAATGTGGCATTCATAGCCGATAACAGTCAGTATCAAGCAGGAAATAAGTAGGTAAGCATAGGGGTTTTAGCCAATATCTGATCAGACTATTACAACTTTCATTCATTTACCTCAGTGCCTTGACTTTTCCATGTTTACCAGGCTCTTTTCTGGTTCACCTATTCCCGAGGAGGGACCCGAACCCGCAGTCTCCTGTACCACGGAACACTAAAGCTAACAGCGAGGGTCATGCTAGTAAGACTTCTCTTACTGTAGACTCACCAAAGCATCGCTCTATGCTCCTGGTGATCTACTTAGATCTACTTTCTTATGCATAAATCCCTTCCTTTTGGGCCTCACTTTACGTCGGGCAAGTTTTCTTCCCGTAGATTGGGGTCCCGTATTTTTTTATCTAAGGTTACATCGAAAATTAAGATGAAAACAATTTGAGTGTTCATTGTTCACTATAACCTAAAGTGACAACGCTAATTCCGGCAGAGATAGCGAACTTTGGCACGTATTTCCTCGGTTTATAGTAAAACAGTGACGTTCTCTACAAACAATCCCGAAACGACTTTTTCTAATACTAATGATAAACTTATGAAAAAAATGATTTGGAAAAATGCGATGTGTGCGGGAAAGAATATAACGAATGCTTATACCTCACTGAAATAACTTTGCGCCCCTGCTTATTGCCCAATACAAATAAGCCAATATTATAACTAATGTTAATTATGCGTTAAGGTAAACACGAGTAAATACAATGTTAACAAAAAACAAAAATATCCACAACAATAAATGTTAAATCTATGTTTAAATTTAGATGCAAATTCTGAAGCTTCTTCGCAAATTGTGAGATTTTACAGCGTAGTATTTCCTTCTTCTAGCGGGAAGGATTTCGTACTGATACCAGCTGTTCCAAATGCTTCTACGAGATTTGACGAGTAGTTCTTTTTCAATATGCAGATCAGTTTCTGTGAGGTTTGACAAAAATAAGCATCTTCTGGCAATTCGTGATCAATTACCGACCAGTGTTACATCTCAGGGGAACATTCAGATGTTCACTTTGGACCGAGTGAGATGGCCCAGCGGTAAAACATGAGGCTCGCATTCGAGAGGTTCCGAGTTCAATTTCCATTGGACCGACTACTCCGACCTTGGGATTTCTCGCGGTTTTCCCAGGTCAGTAGGCGAATTCTAGGGTGGTTTCTTTAATACCGCGAATTTTCCCGTTCCCCATTTCCTTGGCATATTTCAGGGTCGACGGATCTGGTGAGTGGACGCCATGGCGAAGCGTGTGACGGTGGAATTTGATTTTGAGTAACTGTCCTGGCGTCCGGTGTATGACGAACCCCCAGCGAGACATCCTCTAATAGAGAGAGACTTATGGGGTGATCACTTAGGCTTCGGGATCTCACACCTGGAGATTGCTCCCCGTGTCCTTTACTTCACCCCCTCCTCCCAAAGTTCAGCAGGTACACTAGACTCTCATGTGATTCCGTGCCAAAAATCCTCCTAACCTAATGTATTGTACTCTATGCACTTTGGAAAAGCAGTCGATATGAAATATCCCTTTAGGTCCAACAATACAAAAGTGTGCGCATTTTCAAAATTGGTTTTTCAAACTATTGCTTAGCTCTTTTCATTTCTCCCATACCAATTATCTCTCTACTTAGTCTCTGACTCTTCAACCCCATGGCTAGGTACAATCTGGGGGAGATATCCTTTCCTTGCTCTGTAGGAGAATTGATGCATGGTATAAGTTAAAATAGCGCCCAAATTGAAATTGATCTAAGTTTCACTTAAGCTTCAGCATTTTATTAAAAATATATTTACTTCCTATTCGTACAAATTTCCGTCCTCCTACTTATATTCTGGTAAAAATAAAATATTTTAGTGTATTGCAGCTCTGTCTAGTATGCTACACAATATCATTCTTTTGTTCTATTGCGTAATTTTCTTGTAGCCAGTTCTTGCATTTCACTATCATCTCTTTTTTGGTACAATAATATCAACATAGATCGTTTTACTATGTATCATCGATACCCCCTTTAAGGCTGGAATTATGTACAATTTTAGTAGCTGTTCTGATTGTCCAACAAACTTTGGAAACGCATACGACATTATAGAATCCATCTCCACCTGTGACTCATATTCCAATGACTACATTTCTACATTAATTAGAAACAATTATATTAATAATCTAATAATATTTTAGCACGAGTTCAATAGATTCACCTCCAAGAGCCAAAAAAGGAATTGGAATTCATTGCTACTCTGCACTAAGATTTTATACTGCTCAACACCTCCACTGGTTAATGATCGAACTGCTAAAAAAAGTTAACTCTTCCGGTACACCGTTGTTCCCAGAATCGCTCTATCAGAACAAGAATGGCCAAGGAGTTTCTCTGCTGCTGAGTACCTTTGTGGGAGAATGGGTGATTCATGGTTGAACTGCAATAAATCTATCATTTCCCCTGGGATAGTTCTGTCAGCACAAGAATAAGCAAGGAGTTTCTCTGTAGCTGAGCACCTTTGTAGGAGAATGAATGACTCATGGCCGCAATAAATATACCGTTTCTCCTGGAATCGTTCTGTCAGCACAAGAATAACCACGAGTTTCTCTGCTCCTCGCCGCCTTGTGGGAGAATGGGTAATTCATGGTTGAACATCAATAAATGTACCATTTCTCCTGGAATCCTCCTGTCAGCACAAGAATGACCAAGGAGTTTCTCTGACGCTGAGCACCTTGTGGGAGAACGGGTAATTCATGGTTGAACATCAATAAATGTACCATTTCTCTTGGAATCCTCCTGTCAGCACAAGAATGACCAAGGAGTTTCTCTGACGCTGAGCACCTTGTGGGAGAACGGGTAATTCGTGGTTGAACATCAATAAATGTACCATTTCTCTTGGAATCCTCCTGTCAGCACAAGAATGACCAAGGAGTTTCTCTGACGCTGAGCACCTTGTGGGAGAACGGGTAATTCATGGTTGAACATCAATAAATGTACCATTTCTCTTGGAATCCTCCTGTCAGCACAAGAATGACCAAGGAGTTTCTCTGCTGCTGAGCACCTTGTGGGAGAATGGGTAATTCATGGTTGAACATCAATAAATGTACCATTTCTCTTGGAATCCTCCTGTCAGCACAAGAATGACCAAGGAGTTTCTCTG
This sequence comes from Deroplatys truncata, assembly GCA_030765065.1. Classification (NCBI taxonomy): domain Eukaryota; kingdom Metazoa; phylum Arthropoda; class Insecta; order Mantodea; family Mantidae; genus Deroplatys; species Deroplatys truncata. The sequence continues at coordinate 31,486,592 of CM060990.1, forward strand.
CTGCTGAGCACCTTGTGGGAGAACGGATAATTCATGGTTGAACATCAATAAATGTACCATTTCTCTTGGAATCCTCCTGTCAGCACAAGAATGACCAAGGAGTTTCTCTGGTGCTGAGCACCTTGTGGGAGAATGGGTAATTCATGGTTGAACATCAATAAATGTACCATTTCTCTTGGAATCCTCCTGTCAGCACAAGAATGACCAAGGAGTTTCTCTGCTGCTGGGCACCTTGTGGGAGAATGGGTAATTCATGTTTGAACATCAATAAATGTACCATTTCTCCTGGAATAATCCTGTCAGCACAAGAATAACCACGAGTTTCTCTGCTGCTGAGCACCTTGTGGGAGAATGGGTAATTCATGTTTGAACATCAATAAATGTACAATTTCTCTTGGAATCCTTCTGTCAGCACAAGAATGACCAAGAAGTTTCTCTGACGCTGAGCACCAATTCGAGAGAATGTGCTGGTTCATTGTTTATCTCCAAAAAAGGCTCGTCGAATCTCCGGAATCGCTATATCTGCACAACAACGGTCACTGAGTGGACATACTCTAAGGCTTCGCCATTCGAGTATGTACATTATTTGTACGTCTGTTTATGGAGCTGTAATATTATGTCACGTTCACCGCAATTCTAGACAAGAAACGTTAAAACGAATGTATAAAATTTGTATCATGTTGCCATAACATTCACGCCGTGGCAAGTCTTCAGTAATATAAGATCTTCGCTTTAAATTTCGCACACGGTTTTGTCAACTGACTAATTTTCATGTTACTAGGCGTATTCCAAAACTAAAGTCCGTTTGGCCATTATAACAACATCGCTCATGAGGTCTAGGTTTTTATTGAGAGCAATACGTGCCTACATGTATGCTTTACTTTTTCCCATAACGCCGTTCACATCTATACATTTTCTGTAACGCTGCAGCAGCTTCTTTAACCCGTCGGCATAGAAGCCTGCCACTGGGACTTGAAGTAGGTGGGTAACTCTCGTCTTGAGTTCATCGTCCACCTAGACGCCGTTTCAAATGCAAGAAGGGAAAATAGTCGCTTGGTGTCAGGTCGAGACTTTACGGAGGATAGTCAAAGAGTTCCCAACGAAACTCTTGAATCTTCTCTTTGGTTATGGCAGCGGTGCGAGCGTGCGTTGTCGTGCAAGAGGATGCTGCCACACGACAGTTTCCCGCGGTGTGGATTTAGGATCGCGCGTCTCAGTTTAGTAAGCGCTGCACAGTACACGTCAGCTGTAATTGATTTCATGGACCGTGGTTCAACAATCAAAGAAAACCCTTTTCGTCCCAAAACTCGGTAGCCATCATTTTGCGATTCGTTTCCGGCGATTGCTTACACTTTTTGGTTTGGGTGATCCGAAACGGCGCCACTGCATTGACTGTTGTTTCGTCGGTTCGAATACTGGGCCTACCATTCCGCTGTTCATCGTGCACATTTGTGCGGCCATTTCGAAATTTCCGACACCAGTGTCGAACCTGTTTGTTACGTATTGTGTCCGGTCGATACACGAGCATAACTCACGATGGATGTCCGCAGCTGACGATCCGTTTGCCAGCAAAAATCTAATCACACCGCGCACTTCACAACTGGTGGGATCTACGATTGTCACGGCCATTGCGATCTGCTCTCACCGACTGGAAAACGCCTACTGCGTCACACCAATACTGCGGCAGGTTCCTCAGGAGTCGATAGTTAGCGCTGCAGGCGTGAAACGTCATTCAGGCCTATCATCCGTTAAATATTATTCACCGGACGTTAGTTTTGGAATACGCCTCGTATTTGTGGAGTAAATATATAATTACAGCTAATACCTTCACTAGAAAAGATAAGAGGATAAAGCACATCGTCTAGCTCGCATACTATCCGGTTTCAATTTACATGAGCCCCTCATATGCCAAACCTTCACGTAACCTCTTAAGCTGAGTTGTTTCATACTTTTTAATCTATTCTGCAAAGCACACCGATCTCATTTTTAATCTCAGCTTCAACTATTGAAATATCCCAGCATTTCAAAAGGCGCCAAAGTACCAAAGCTTTGTGCATTTCTCCCATTTCTTTTTTCGTCATTCTCTGTGTAGGGCAGCAATAGAAGACTAGAGCTGAAATTAAAACAGTGTGGACATAGAAAAACATCGAACAGTTCTGGTATAAAAGAATAACGCATTGTTGGCGTATTAGGATTTCCTTGAAATAGCTTAATGAAAAATACAAGTCAGTACACAGAGCTAACTCCTCGTAATTTTGAAGCCTAAGACAAAGGAAATTACCATTTTCTGCAATAATAGTACCTTTACTTCATCCGGACGACATCTCTCTCTCTTCCGCCAGTATTTTCCATTAACCATGGTAAGACTTTGGCAATCTTGACAGCAGTCTCGTACTGTTGTCGTTTCTGCGAATGTTTAACACGGCACATGTGACCGTGTAGCCACAAAATAACACGGTATGAAATATACCGAGTAGAAGGGACGTTATTGAATTAATTTAAACCAGTCACAGATCTCATTATTTGGAACCATTTCGAACTCCCATCTTATCTCTGCGGAGATATTTTAGGTTTCTCGAAAACATAAAACAGACATGCTGGCAACGCTTCAGGGGTTGCTGACACATGGTCAGCGGGGGTGTCACTTTCACTTTCAAAACCAATTGGAGAACACCACGTAAACACCCTTCACTTTCACGATGCGTGTGTCTCATGAGCGTAAACAAACGCACATTTCGTGTCTGCTACTTCCTAATAAATGCACCTGAATCTTCCAATGACCCGTTTTCTGATTTAAATTCACAATCTAAGAATATGTTTACCTGCTCCTTCAACATTAAAATTAGATACGTTTTGCAATTGATACTACTGTAATCAACCAAACCATCTTTCGGACATGTAAACTGAATACAATTATATCGTTAGACCTTTACGAAGTCCACTGAATGGTATGCTGAACATGGGCAGCAGAAGAATAAACAACAAACAAAAGGATTAATCCGTTTCACAGGTATTATTCAAAATGTCTACCTTTTGCACCTAAAAGTCCACATGCAAGCTTCACCCCTCCTTAACCAATTACGCGCTTTACTCTAGGAAAAACACTCATCGTTGCGCATTTCCTCAGCAGCCAGATAAATACGTTCTCTCAAACATTCGATGCCAGTAATCGATATATTGTAGACCCTGTTTTTCATATCTTCCCAGAAGAAACAGTCCAGAGGATTCAGCCAGGCCAGTTGATGGGCCCGTAGCGTCCAATCCCCCTATTAGGAAAAACTATGAGATTGCCGCGTACATTCCGAGAAATGTGCGGTGGAGCACCATCATGGAGGAAATACATATTTCTCCTGGTTTCTAAAGATATATTTCCCAATAAGCCTGGAAGTATCTCTTGCAGAAATGCCAGATAATTAACCCCGTTCAACCGGCTATGGAGAATGAAAGGGCCTATGAGGCAATAATCAACTATTCTTGCCCATACGCTCTCAGCAAATCGCTATTAAAAATGATGCTTCCTGATGGGAGGTTTTCTTCAGCTCATATTTGGATGCCATGAAGATTGAAAATGTCATTTTTGTAAAGGTAGCTTGGTGTGTTGCCATAATTATTTGTGGAACATCTGTGCCTTGTTCTAGGAATCAATTGACGAAAGCTAACCTAGGCGCACAATCCGCTGCTGAGATACTATGTACCTGTTGGATGTAATACGGTAAGTATAACTGTTCTTTCAGCGTCCTGAGATCAAACCAATGGGACATGCCGACCATGCGAGCTATTACCCGACTACTACCGCTGAATTCTTCATATATAAGATTTAAAATTGCTTCCTTTGCAGCGACGGTAATGTTTCTTGATCGGCCTGCTTTATGTGCTGGCTGCACGCTCCTTGTGTCCAGGACCTTCTGTGCTGTCAGCACAAACGCTTTTGGGTTTGGTATCCTTCGGGCAGGAAACCTTTTCCGTTACAATGGTGCGGAAGCTGCAGCATTCTGAGCGGTTTCTCCATAAATTAGTAACTAATTAAACTTGGTATCTCGCATAACTTTAAGTGCTGCACGCATGGTTATATAATATACACACCTAGGGTCCTTTGAGCTTCAATGCGTAGTACGATGTTACTCTATTAAGAAATCAAACTTCTAGTGGAGTTGTGCTCTTTGCAGTCAGAGGCTGCTAAACAATTATTGGACGCTGAAGGCATTCCTACCATTTTACACTGTTCTAGTGTAGCCAATAGCTTTCCAGTTTTACTTCCTATTTCGCCAAAACATTACATCACCCTTACATCGTGTTTGTTGGTATTAAGGGACGTGTGGAAAACAAAACCGCTACTCACCCTCCAGGTAAAGGAGAGCAGTAGGGTACGCTATGTTTTGTTTACGTCCAGATGCCAGTTCAGATCCCGTGACCTACCTCGACCTGTTTGCAGTGTTGCCGATTTCTACAGCCATATTATGTCTGGAAAAAGATTTTCGGAATATCCTTTTAAGTGACGAAGTATTCCAAAACCCTGTGCGATGTTAAATGGTTACTACCGAAGCGATGTCAGAAATAGATTGCTGTACTCCCCCTACAAGTGACAAACTTCGTATATTCTAGTTGAGCAAAACATTTAATTTGGAACAAAACCTATTTGTTTTTAGAAAAAGGCTGATCAAATAACAAAATGCTATTATTTAGCTATTATAGTTCCCTTCCACCCGTTATACCTCCTTTTCCTCTAATTGCCGAATCAGCGCACTTGCATTAAGCCATAACCCTAAATAAATTTCCGTTTGCGCCCATAATTGACAAGAATCATTAGAACTCATTTAATATCTGGTGAACCATTATCTTCATGCCATTGCATTATGGCTATATATAATTTTAGCATGGAAGCATTACTTGCAATAACAGAAATGGAATGTCGACCTTGTGAGCTCAATTTGTGACGAGAGAAATCGTATAATCAAAGCGACACAAACTAATGCATGCTCACCATCTCTTTCCGTCTCAAATGTGTTCCACATTTAATTCATAAGAAAGAAGCAACACACACCTGAGAAGTTGAAACGTGGGCTGGTATTTCTAGACAGTGCTTATACTTTATTTTAGATTTGCCACATTTTACAAATGTCCATTAATGAAACAAAAAATGACATGATTATGAATAATAGAAAAAACAAGTGTACATCTTCAAACTTTTGTGCAGTTATGATTTTAAGCAAATAGCAGAATACCACTGATTCTGAATACTTCAACTCAAAAAACCCATACCAGTTTGGGTATTGGTTATGCTGTTGGCTCTAACTGCAAAACTATTCAGATACACCGTGCAAACCTAGATAATAAGAAACGACAGCAATAATTGCTTCTTATTAATATATTTTGCATTGATATTAATACAAATTCTCTAACAATACCTCTTAACTGTCCACCGTATCGGGTATTTAATAAAGCATATACTACTCTAGAGTATGAAAACCAGAATAAGAATCAGTCTGGTTTGGTGATTACATTTATAATCGCTCTTTCCATACATGGTGATCAGTTAGATTTCACTAAAATAACAGATTTTTACAAGTTTCTTGTATATAAAATTTTGAAAATTTAAGTTTTCATAATATATATAAACGTTTTCTGCAATGTCGCACCTAAAAGTCCTTAAGGTAAGAAATGCTATCTATTCTCTCTCTCTCTCTCTCTTTAATACGAGGTTTAAAGCAAATAAATTAGGATATGTAACCAAAAGTGTACTTAAGTATGGGTTTCATAAGCATAACGTGCTTATTGTATTAATAAAGATGTTAGATTCCTAAGTGAAATGTTTAAAATTCTTCTAATTTCTTGAAATAAGACATACATTACTTTATTTCCAGGCCAAATAAAAACCCAAATAAGGAGAAGGATCTGAAAAATTACCTGTATCAGTTTTAAAACTCTAAAATACTTAAGTGTCCGAACGTTATTTAAACTACATATTTCTCAATAGATATAAAAGCTTGGTTGTCGGACGTTAGAGCGTTTTCGCGTATTTCAGTTCACTGTGTAATTCTCCTGCGTGATGAAGTTTAGTCGGCCTGAATGACACGATTGGCCACTGGTTTCAATAACCCAAGGTAGCTGTTCGATTGCGGATTAGGACGATGCCATTTAACTGTGCTTAAATGAGATATTCTCATGTAATGGTATTTCAAAGAACTCCTTGAGAGAAATTTCGACACCGGCAGTGCTGGTATAAACCTGGAAGTTGTTACCACTATTAAATAAACTTAACCGTGAAAGATAGACAAACGATTCGGTTCCGATTCTCTCACCGGCTGAGCTACCATGGCGAGATACCCGAGGAGTTTTAAACCTTCTCAGTTTATTTAAGTGTCCCAAAAATATTCAAATAAATAACTCCTGTGGCGCTACAGCCTGTGAAAGTCCTAGACCTGCCAACCCGACAGCCGACCTCATGCCCACGTACGTACGGAAGAGGCGGGGGATCATCCAACTGATACGGCGAGACGATGTGGCCAGCATCACGCATCCCCAAGACGGAAAGTTGGCTCACGAGGCCAGAAGCGCTACCTATCGCAGCTCCTTACTTTCCTTGCTGAGTGGGCACCATTCCAATACCCGGGATGTAAAATCCCCACTACATGTGTGGGTCCTAACCCCGGGTGCATTCCGTAGTCAGCCCCGGTCAGGACAAGACAAAACTTCAAATACTCGAGATATAACTCAAAGGCGACCTGCGGTGTTGCAAGAACTTTTAATTTCCGGATTTTGCAGTTATCCGCCATTAGGCTTAATTTATGTTTGAATAGTTGTTTCACACTGGCCGTCTGCATGTGCCACTTTGGAAAGCGAATTATTACGATAGAGATTGCAGCTTCAAACAGAGAACTCCAACATTCTACCAAGGTTACCAAGTATTCACACAACTTGTCGTAGCAGTTTGGTTGAAGATCTTAACAGCTTTTTGCTTTTGAAGGTGTAATCCAACCTTCAACAATTACAGCATTCCTCGTGAATAGAGAAAGGTTCATTTTTACACTAACCTTGGATTTCAAACAAGAAAGCCAATACACAATGCATGCAATAAATAGTTTTGAACTACAATTGAAGTTTCACGAAAATGATGTAATTCTGTTCCTCGCGTGTAAACTTTAGCACGAGTAGAAAATTATATTGCAAAAAACTTAGAAGTGTTTTTGGTACAAATATGCAGTTAGGATCTTAAAGTGTGTGAGTGCGTGCATATTGCGCAGTACATTTTTACAAAATTGTACAAAGACCTTGAGCTCACCACAGTTGAGATATTCACACGAACTAAAGTACGTTCTTTATCACTAGAATGAGTTTATAAATACGTAAAACGTGTTTCGTAGTAATTACCATTTGGTGGACAACACGAGCATGGATGTTAGTACTCGACTTATGCCTACTGATGAATAGTCACAAGTCTGAACAAATCTTACGTAAATATGCAGTGGCTTGGCATGTGGGATTTTCCTCTAACGTTTAGATTAAACGTTAATGAACAAACTGGAGAAGAATAAGTCATATTGTGATAGTAGGTATGAAATGTACATATACACTTACGAATATGCTAGTATTCTGGTTATTATTTGCGTATTCAATGATCTACTTAAAACTTATATGAATGAGATTATATTTCAAGTGGTACTCCTGCATTACTATGGAAGCAAAACATCAAGGAATCAATGGTATAAGGCGTTTCTCGCTTTTGCAAATACCTATTCAGCGGCTGAGAATAACATTTCTATTCATTTATGAACTTTTCTTTTGTTTGTCTTGCTTTCCAGATATAATATGCAAAATAACAGCTTAGAATCTCACGATAAATCGTGCAAACCTTACTCACACTACAGAATTGCTCCAAACGTCCGAATGGAGAGATGTCACGCCAGACTCTCATAATGAATTGAGAGCCGCCGTCTGTTCGGCTCGGTGCAATGGATCTGCTAAATATCTGGCCACACCGCTCCAACAGGCCACCAAACCGGGGCATAATGAAAGGGGAAATGCTACATGGAGCAGCTAGTCACCGCGCAAACCTACTAAACTATGTTCACTCTTAGGTTGATCCGCGGCAAAACAAACCCACGTGGTCAGTGCACCGTGGTGCAACACGGTAGCAATGCGCCCAGGAAAGTAGTCCCATGCTAATCTGATTTTTAGAATGAATTTATCCTTAAATAGTACATTATTCTATACAAATACCTAAGGTTTTATTTAACGCTGATTTATACCTTAAAACAGAGCTACATGTCCCATGATGCAATTTGTACGAGTCACCTGACATCCGGGTAGGCGCAGAATATTGTTTACAGCCAGAAACCAGCAGTTGTGTTTAGTATCATGCAGGACGGTGAATTTGCTCTTGTGTTTTCGTCGAATTACGTAAAGTATTAGCCGCGCAAACCATTGAATAGTGGTGAAAAAACTATAGTGTTGAATCTTTATTATATGTTATGTGAGAAATATCCAACACTTTCCGCGAAAGAAATGGTGAAATTAACTTCCGAGTTCACCGGCGTTTTGAGTACAAGTATAAACAGTGCTTGGGCAGAAAAATCTGAAACGACAAAAGTGGTTACACCCGGAAAAAAAGAAAGCATATGAAATACGCGATGCAAGAATGTAGTGATTTTGAGAAGAATGCAATTCGCGTAACAGTGCACAATTTCTATTTTAAAATGAGCCGCCAACAGTTAATAAAGTGCCGCTTCCAGAGAGCGAATAAATTAGGTTTTCGCTCATTTATTTTAGAATTAACTATTATTATATGTGCAAACGTTTATTTTGTTGCAACTATCAATATTATCATCTTTAACCCTTAACAGAATATGCTAGTCGCCGTTTCAGTTGTCGAAATAAGGACTCTGTTCCTTTTTGCACTACATGCCGCTTGTACTGGCCACATAGTCTGAAAGTGTGACAGTATTTCTAGTGCAAATGGCGGAAGGATACATTATAGCGGTGCACTGGTCACCTGGGGTTTGTTTTGACGCGGATCAACCTAAGAGTGAATACAGAGTAGTCAGCAGTTAAACCCTCGTCCAAGCAACGTCAGTCAGTTGAGAGATACCATTGAGAGCACACGTTTTACAAACTGCACTGTGTCAGAGCATACTTTGTTCTGGAAGTTATTGAAGCCTAAAAAACGTTGCTATGGCAGGTTACGAATAATGACTACCACAACAAAGTGAAAAGAAATGCCGCTCTGGAGGAACTGGTTACCTTGTTTTCGTCCAAAGGCAAAAGTCAGCATCAACATAAAGTTCTTCATCGCTTCTTATGTTCACCATACACAATTACAAAATATCTGATTAAATAACGAGACACAAAACAAAGAAAAGATCATAGAAACAGGCATACAGAGACAGGCAAAATGTGAAAAGGAAAAACTGACAAAATATGTACAAAAAAGGCCCACAGTATTACGAAATAGACATTTCAAAGCTAAAATATCTTAATTATGCATTAAGGGATTGGAGCAGATTCACTTCATTAGTTTCAAATAATAGGCCTTGTAGATTTGTTCATATTTAACAATCAAATATCAAATTAAATACAAGCTACATGGAGTTTATAGATTTTAATTATAGTGAAAACCTTAAACTTAGAAGAAAGAAGTTACTGGTTGCTTTGTTCTTTCTTAATACTAATTACAACACACCATTTAAAGCAGTGTTCGCGAAACTACAAACACTTCAGGAGTAGAGTTTAACTTTGTAGCTGACGTCACATAGTGGAAATGTTACATCTCCTCAACCGTACAAGTCTTTTTGGAAATATTGGCTTGGATTTTCTAAATGTGGTTCAAGAAAACTGGCCGAATAGAATATTTGGAAAGCCCGATTCATTGCTAACGGAAATTATTTTAACAGCTAAAAGTCGTAAATCTTACAAAATATGAAGATCTTTTGTAACACATGGATAGTTTACGAGAATATTATCAAACATGAAAATTTTTATCCTATGCATTCAATTCTACACGCTACAAATGGGGAAAAACCTTGTTCCCATAATGACAGCAAGCATGGTTTAGAATATAAAGGTTCATATTTTGCCGACCTCTAATCATAAATATTTCTTGCTGCTGAAGCGACTCGTGGCGCGCCAGTGAGTGACACACTAGTTTTGTTCGGAATATTTTGAATATCATCGGAATTGAAGCGCTCCGCTCGGCGCGTCAGTAAATGGCAACTCGTGGCGCGCCAGTGAGTGACACACTAGTTTTGTTCGGAATATTTTGAATATCATCGGAATTGAAGCGCTCTGCTCGGCGCGTCAGTAAATGGCAACTCGTGGCGCGCCAGTGAGTGACACACTAGTTTTGTTCGGAATATTTTGAATATCATCGGAATTGAAGCGCTCCGCTCGGCTCGTCAGTAAATGGCAACTCGTGGCGCGCCAGTGAGTGACACACTAGTTTTGTTCAGAATATTTTGAATATCATCGGAATTGAAGCGCTCCGCTCGGCGCGTCAGTAAATGGTGGCGTTTACAACAACATTCTTGGCGCCACACAACTGTTAATATAATACAGTGTTCCATAAATACAAAAATCTGATGTGTTACATTCACATGACCTTCCCTACCCTCTATCATTTATTAACGTATATAAAACTATTCATACTAAAGCTTATTTTTCTATCTAATATATTTTGATCCAGATAAACCATTGCAGAAATAGTTACATAACACACTTCGTTATAGATACAAAGGGAACAGGAATAGTCATATGTTTAAGAACTGGACGCTATTTGCTGGCCTTAAAATTCCATACTGTTTCCATGACATCGCGAGAAACAACTGGAAATCGACAGAAGTTTAAGAGAATGACAAGGCAAACCATTAATAACGGATAGCTCAGAAATGGCAGATCAAAATCTTCGAAAAATGTTCCATGTAAAGGGTAGTTAGGGTGGGGGGATTTTCTCGAAAGTCTTCGTGCCGATTCTTTGGAAGTTACTGAACTTTTATTTATGCTGTTCACACACAGACACACAAATACAAAGGTTTTTCTGAAAAATGCTTAGTTTTGGTTCAGTGGCCTCAAAACAAATTTCCGGTGAAATTCTGGCATCGAATTTTTGGATGGAATACAATACTTCCGCTACTTACCGTACGTAATAATAAAGTGAAAATAATTGTAAGGTATATTTAAATGTTTAAAAATTTAAAGAAATAAATGCACTTATGGGTACGTGCAGCAGCTTCATGAAAGTAAGTTTGGCTAACAATTTTTATAAAAGCCTGTACAGAAATCCTGGAGTGATTTATCTTTTATATAGTTTGTGCACTAAAATGATTCTTTTGTATCCTAATTCTCCTGTTTAAAGCAATTACTTTCTATTTTGTGTCAGTAATAATGTTTCTTCTGATCACAGTAGAATACTGCATTCAGAATCATATTTTTGAAGCCAGAATGACATTTTGCATCTAAATGAAATGAACTAATAATTACAAGTGTATTTTATTTTAGTAATCAAATACGCGTGGTTGTAGACCTTTAATTATAATTTTTATTCTTCTTCTTCTGTACATGTCTTTATGTAGACTTTAACGCCCGTTCTTCCTACACGCGGCACCACAGGCGGTGGACACCTATAATACATAACATGAAATGATAATTAGGAAAGGAAATTTAGGAAGTAAGCGTACCAGCCGTAAGTTAGGGAGGTCCTGGCGGGATTTAAACCGCGGACATCCCGTTCACATGTGCATGTCTGACCTCGGCCACCAGTATAGGTACTGTGTATCCTTCATACATATATTATCCCGCAAAAGTTGATACATTCTTGAGGACATTCTATTTATCTTCTTTAAAAAATTTACAAATGCATGGCGATGGAAACGAGCTCGGCTGTCTCCGGAATAAAGATATACCGTTCAAGGAAAACGCATTCTTTGCCAAAGTCTACGTAACATTACGAACGTACCTGCGAATTTAAATCTCGGCTCCAAAATGCAGTCTTAAACACATTTTGTGTGTTACCAAAGTGAAAACAAAGAATGTTAGAGTGACGTAAAGCCAATTTTCTACGGAACAGAGATGACGTGCCGACCATTCAAGCATGTAGAAACTCCTGCAGCGCTTGCTTCGAAATTCTTGTAGCTGATGGCAGTAATCCCCAAGTATTTGAGCTCTGCACTGGATTTGCAGACATTCCCATTTTTCTGACATTCTTACAACAATGCTGCATCTACTACAAGTCGTCCCCTTGACTAAAATGAATCCTGAAGCCCCGAAGTATGCTACATAAATAAATCATTACCGATATTAGAAAAGATTTCTGCGATACATATATTAATACCCTAAAGCATTCTTCCTGATGTGAACCAGTGCCAATCTCAAAATAAGGCAGCTTTCGGTAAGAACTAAAGACTATTCTTGATTAAAGGGATTCAGTAGCGTTTTATTTTTTCTATCTTGTTTTGAGTACTTAAACCTAATCAGTTTAGTTTTATTTACTCGATTTGTCTACCAGTTCAAAGCCAATGCTAAAAATCTATTACCTAAAAATGTTGAAGTGATTTTAATAATCTGTTTAAATACGAGGTCAGATCGAAAAGTAACACACAATAATTTTTTCTGCCTTGGTATTGCAGCTGGAATGTTGCAATTTCAAACAGATATAGTTTGTAGCTTTCACTACAAAAGGTATTTCTTGTTTCATGTGCAGCTCTAGCGAGAGAAGCGTGGAACTACGCAAAAAAGGATGGCGCGCATGTTACTGGCGTCCACGTGTGAAGAGCAGAGAGGTGTGGTTCGATATTTGTGGACCAAAGGGCATAAACCAAGTGATATTCGCAGTGACATATGTGCGTGTATGGGGGTGATTGTATGGACCATAGCAATGTCTCCAGGTGGTGTGCATTCTTCCTAGAGGGCCGTGTGAACCTTAGTGATTCTCCACGCTCCGGGAGGCCGGTAACAGCTGCAACCCCGCAGAATGCCAGGGGCATTGAGGCGGCAATTTTGAACAATCCGCGTGTGCAACTGCGAACCTTATCGCAACAGTTCAACATTGCCTATGGTGCAGTCTACGATATTGTTCATGACACGTTGAAATTTCGTAAAGTTAGTGCTCGCTGGGTGCCTAAGAACGTGACAGAAAAGCACAAGGGCCAGCAAATGATGGCGAGCTTGGATCACCTAACGCCGTACACCGCAGCAGGGCATGACATTCTGAAAGAAATCGTCAATGGTGATGAGTCGTGGGCATACCACTACACAACCAAGCAGGCAAGTATGGAGTGGAAACATGCTGGTCCCAAGTGAAGAAAAAATTCAAAGTGACTCACTCTGCTTGGAAAGTGCTTGTGACGGTGTTCTGGGATATGCATGGTGTTGTATTGGTGGACCTTGCTGAACACGAGACCACTGTGAATGCTGCAGCCTACAGGAAAACTTTGGTGAAGTTGCGTCGTGCCCTTTGTGACAAACGTCACAACATGAATGCTGAAGATGTCAAAATTCATGACAATGTTCCCCCATGTTACTGCTGCTGTTCATCAGAAAATCACCAAATTTGGTTGGTAGGTGCTCCAGCGTCCACTATACAGTCCGGACCTTGCACCGTCGGACTTTCATCTGTTTGGTCCCATGAAGAAATTCCTGGCCGGGCAAAGCTCTGCGACAGATGCAGAAGTGAAATCAACAGTCCGCAGATGGCTATACTCCAAGGAAACAGGGCATATTGAAACTGGTATCACGATGGGAGAAATGTGTTGAGAAACTTGCTGACTATGTCGAAAAGTAGGCAAAAGGTACAAGTTCATTTGTGATTTTTTGTTGTCGTTTTAATTATTAAACTTTTTGTAAAAAAAATATTTTGCGTTACTTTTCGATCCGCCCTCGTACATTCATTATCTTACTTAGAACATAGCATTATTTTAACTTTATTTTGAAGTACTGGTCGTACTTTTTTAGAAACATGGGATTGGCTACATTAAATGATTTATTATAATCATTATATTCCTGGCTTCACAGGAAATTTATGAGCTTTTCAGCAAAGCATGTTAGAAAAGTTTCACGAATGTACACCCTAAACAAAAAAGAAAGGAAGAAGACTCTCGAAACGTAAGGTTGTCTATGTTCCGCTGTCTCCATGGTCGATTCACACTGTAATCTCAACGCGCGAGTCTTGAGCCTTCTTCTGTCAGTCATTCCTCATATTGAGTTCCAAATGGCAAACGTTGCTGAAATTTTAATGGTTATAAAACCATTCTATATATATTGTATACATTATATATAATATTTCTTGCATATAAAGCAATGTAATAATATAATTTCCAACTACAAATGCACGTTTGATTTTAACGCATTTGTGTACGGACAGAGTATTGCCATATATTAAATGCTAATTTACTTGTAAAAGGAGTCTAAGCAAGGGAAAGAATCGAACCTCGATTGTTCTGATTAAATTTGGCTACTGGGCTATCAGACCACTTGTCCTCAACGTATGCCTTTTTCTGTTTATCGCATATCTTGAAAACGAACCAGGGTGCTTGTGTACTGAACCTAGCGACAGCGAATGTTTTCCAAGTTTTCTCATCGAACCTCCATTATGGTCGTTGCTCATTTTTTGCCTTAGACTGTCTATAGTTACTTCAAAATAATGATAGTATATTCACTTAAAGTGCACGTAAGCATATCAAAAGTTAAAGTCGACAAAAACGGTTGCATTCATTAAAAGAAAAGTTTCTTCGACTATTAGGTTATAATACACATTGGGAAATATACTGTCGTCTTTGTAGCATTCCAGCTACTTTTAGGAGAGGTAGTGATAGTGCAGGAATGACCTTTCAGTGAAATGTAAAACCCTCATTAAGCGAGTGGTATTTCTGGTTGAAGCCTATCCGTGTCCTCGGCTAATGTAGTGCATTTCCTTCCCCGGTTTCACCACGGTTGGAGAACCAAAACGTCTAGCTGATATAAATAGAACCCAGTAAACAAGGGAAAAGTTCTAGTCAGGTATACTAGTAGCTTTCGTGAGAACAAAAAGCTTAACAGGATTTGTTTTGCTGCTTTTCTGTCTCTCTAGATTTAATACAGCATACATAATAGCACGAGTCATTTAATAAATAATGTTACAACAGCTAACAGGGCCTAAAGCCCTTCTGAAAGCTTACGGCACACAAAGCATATTATCGTGGTGGTAATACAGTTAGTCTAAGGTCTGTTCCGAATAACTTTGCCTCCCATTTCTTAGCGTCACATGCACCAGTCTCCTCTCATTGGCTGCTGTCTTGGAATAGCGATACAAAATAATTCCTTATTTAACATTATCATTTGCCTTGATATATTCGAAGGTAATTGTCAAGTTTATATTTCCATAACCCTATAAATTAAATACATTACGAGCAAAGTTAATACATGTAAACTGTTATCAACAAACACGTTCCTTTGGTTTAAACCCGCCTCTCATAATGACGAAAACGCGTGCATCTATCACACAATGTGTATTTCGGTTTTATCGCCTATCCTTACACCACACACGCCTTCTTTGTTAACATTAGGTGTACATTAACCAACCAGGGGAAAGGGAAGGAAACGCAGCGCGAAGGAATACATGTATGCGGGGCAAAGTTATAAGAAACAGGGTTTAGTACAAAGAGCGTCAAAGTAAACCTCGCTACACCTCGCGTCTACATCACATTATTTATCGTTGTACGTGGCCTTGCGAAGCCATGTCCATTTCATTGGTTACTTAGGCCACGGTGCAAGGACGCGCCAGTCCTTCTGCTAAATAGTTGTACCAATAACCACAACAAAGGTTACAAAATGGCGTAGAAACGAATTATATGTTTACACTCTCGAGCGTATTGGCTAAAAGAGAAAGAGGTAGAGCGAGTGCATTCAGTTTGTCATACAGACTTCTTATCGTGATTGGTAGCCCATACCTTATCGCCTTTTCAAAGGGTTAAAAGCTAAGGGGAAAACTTGATGAGTGCCAAGGTTAGCGAAATGTAGAATGTGTAGTGTGAGAAGATTTTCAAATTAAAGCTTGAATGGTATTCATTAAATACATAGCAATACTTTATAACAAAAAATAAACAGAACTGTATTCTCATAGTGGTATCAATTCTTGTTGCTGAATAGAAGCAAATGTAACTAAATAATAAATAAACAAAGCAGAATGTTTTCCCTCTAATTTAAACTACAATTAGTTAATACACCTTTAAAAACACATTGCTGATCATAGGAATACAATAGAATTATAGAGAAAAATATAGCCCAATTTTATTGCTATAATATGCATGTCATATTCTGTAAACCATATACACTTATCTCTAGTTTCTAAACATGATCAGTCAATTATAACAAGAGTAATTTGCATTTAGTAAACGAACATCATCATTTGCGGATGTTTTACGGGAAGTGCCCACTTTCTGACGAGTATGTAGACCGTCTTCTCCACTTTCCTGGAATATTTTTATCCAGTAACTTACTATAAAAACACTTTTATGCTCTGCCGTTGTAAATGCTGTAACAGTGCGACCACGTACCCACGATACGTCCACGAGTAATTTCGCTAGTATACGGCATGACTGGTTCTGAGACAATAAACATGTTTTGGTTTCAACAACAACAGAAAAAGCAAAGGCATCAACCTCCCCTCTTTTCCCCCTTATTGCTGTGTTATCAAGCCAACACGCTTTGCGGTAGGTAAGGTGAAGGACACGCCTCAAAAACCCCAGAAAACGATACAAAATCCGCCGTAGATTTTCTTTGGTGCTGTTTATACGTAGCTAGAGGTGGATTTAAAATGCAATGACAATGGATGAAGGATACTACGTTCTAATCTAGTGTTGCAGCCCTAACTATTTTGTACCGGTAGTCTAAAGATTTGACCTTCCTGCAGAAAGCATCACTTTTTTAAAGTTATAACATCATCTAAGACGTTCGGGCTATTCGGAAGACCAGCTAATATTTGTAGTGTACCCTGCGCGCTTATCCAAGAACATTAAATAAATCAACATGATCTTACAGCACTACAAACACTAGAATACACGACTTTAACAGGTTTTGATTTTTACACGAGAGCGGCTTGCAACCGATCAGTAAGCTACAGTTATTTGACTGCCCTATGATAATGCAATCATACCATCACTGTTTTTTCCCTACGTTCATTTGTTTTCTTCTGTCATCTTTGGTTCGATTTGATTACAGAGCAAGGAAACACGCATTTGCGGTTCATAATTTGTAATCTGAAATGTGCAATTGTTCTTTATGTGGTTTAAGGGGACAAGGTACTCTGAAATGGCCAAAAATCACATTTTTTGTTTTAGCCACTAATAAAATCTCTATTATTTCCAGTTTCTGAAAATATTTACTTTTGGGAGGGGTTAAGAGGTTAAGATATTTAAATACTGTCTAAATGCTAGTCTGCAATCCTTTAAACCTGCCATGCAACTCCCCTTTTTAGAACATTTTTTATCTTTCAACAACGAACGACTATAGCGTGCCCAGTGAGCAGTTCAGCAATTAATAAATGAGGTCAGGACCAAGAGAAGGCAATCAGAAAAACTGAAGCAATCCAGGAATGAAGGTGCAGATGATTATGACCCTGGAATGTAATGATGTGTGTCAGAATTTTAATGTTCAAACTTTAAATTCAGTTTTCTCAAAACAACATTTTTGGATACTTATGTCCGTCTTCTCAGAAAGTATGAGAGGTAGAGAGCTGAAATTTTCAGTACATGTATACAACATATAGCTAAACTTTCTGAACCACAATCATAATGTTATAACTTTTATAATGTATATTAGTGATATCGAAAAAGCAACCACATTGCAAATTTTCCACATTTTTACATTTTTGACTTTGCAAATAATTTTGTTTTCAATTTCTAGTGAACTGATATACATAACTAAATAATTGAGGTTCAGAAGATAGCTGATTCTACTAAGAATAAGCGTGCAAAAGTGTGATTCCGTATTGCAAGTAGTATCAGAGAAAAAAGGTACATGAATTCACATGTTTTAAGAGCAGATTTTATTATTTTTCTGCTGAATGAAATAATTTTTCCGAACTCAACTATATAAGCTATCAATTCAAACAACCACTTGAAACAATTATCATTATTTATGGAATAACTCATAAAATTTTCAGAAAAAAACGAGAACTTTAAGAGCAGTGGTAATTTACACTTAAGGTGTAATTTCCATGTGTTCAGACTACCTTGTCCCCTTAATATCAGGTATCCAGCCCCTTCTGCTTGGAACAAAAACAAAATGGTGTGTCTTGTAATAAGAAAGATGAAGTAGTTCAGTCACTGTCGTTTACATACAGTACTCTCTCGCAATGTAATTATCTCACCGAATGAAACTTGTAAAACCCGCTAAGCCCAGTTCACAATGAAACGCAAGCGCAGACTTTGCACTCGTGTGCATGCGCAGTGGCATAACGCAAGAGATTGCAAACTCCAAACTTGATGCTTGCATTGCGCGCATAGAGGAGGAATTCGACATGTTTTCCTCCAACTTCTGAACAGCACACATTCTTGATGCGAAATGTTGCGCCATCTACTGTACATTCATGGCGCTCTCATTTGGTCGTGCTACGCCATTTTAGATGCTAACGCCAGGCGCTGCTCTGTTGTTTGCTCAGTACACCATTTTGTGTGCCGCCGAGGTAGCGCAGCGATTTCGTTTCAGGCTCTCCTACTGAGGCTCCCGGGTTTGATTCCCGGTTCTGAGGTGGCGGTTTTAAGTGGCTCTAACCTCGCCTTCACCTCTGACTTGCTCATATGAAGTATGCAAGGTCCAACGTGGCTCGGAGTCCACGGTATAAGCTGTAGGTCCTCGCATTCCACCGCCATCCTCCATATCACCCTACCATCGGAGGAAACTGATTCCGCCCGCTGGGTGCCTCCACCTCAGAAATGGGTCCGGTCATCGTATCCCCTGAAGGCCATAGGCTATATGGGGAGAGTTAAAAACGACGACGGCGACCCAATTTTATGTCCTATTTATTTATAAATACTGAATGATTTTCCATGCTGGATATTATTGTGTATGTTATTCAATTAGAACTTTCGGATCGATCGGAAGATTTCCGCATGCACAAAATGGCTCCAGAAACCCGTGCCAAGTTCGGCTGCACTGCGAGTGGTGTTACCCCGCACCTGTCCTTATGCTACGATATGCTAACGTTACGTCTTCACTGTGAATGGGAGCCTAGTTTAACTTTGGTTCGTTTTTAAACTGCATTGGTGTGCAAAACCTAAGTACGAAAGCAATCTTCGCTTGCTGTGACACTGTCAAGTAACATAGCTCGATGAAACTTGAATCATACATAGAGGGAACTGCTACGGTATGCTACAGTAGGCAACTAAACGAAATATGCAATGAGACGAACAGATATGTCACGTTCATTCATAGACCATAAACTACACTAAAGTCAATACGACATACGATGGCTCTCTAGATTTACAGAAACAGATACCTGGTGCTTAAAGGGGTGAATTATCAACACGGACAGCAATGCATGCTCTGCATCGTGCTCAATGCTGGCCACAAGGTTGGTAAGCAGTTCTTGTGGTAGGTCATTCCATTCCTCCGCCAGCGCTGTTGACAACTGTTGGATGGTCGTTGGTGCATGTGCTGCAATGCGTCTCTCGAAAGAATCCCACACGTTTTCGATGGGATTTAAATCGGAGGAACGGGCAGGCCAGTCCACTCGCCGAATATCGTCTCGTTCCAAGAGATCCTCCACCGGCGCTGTTCGATGCGGTACGCATTGTCATCCATAAAAATGAAGTCAGGGCCGACTGCAACCCTGAAAAGACGCACATGGGAAAGGAGTACAATATCACAATAACGTTGACCAGTGAGCGTACCGTGTTCAAAGATTTGGAGGCCGGTGCGCACATGCAACGTTATGCCTCCCCAAACCATAACACTTGGACCACCAAAACGATCATGTTCAAGGATCATTACGTGTTCCCACCTCTCGTCGGATGAGGGTACGCCGAGAATCACTACTTAGACTGAATCTGCTCTCATCCGAGAAGAGCACGCAACCCCATTCCTCGTTGGTCCACTTTTGATGCTCTTGGGACCATCGCAAACGGTGCCGCCGATGTGCGGATGTCAATGGAACACAACGTACTGGCCGTTGGGCAAAGAGACCAGCTCTGTGTAGCCGCCGTGCCACTGTGTATCGTGAGATTGAGTGCCTAGCTATCCTGTTGAATGTGGTTGCAATTGCACCCGCTGTTTGGCGTGGATCCCTTCTTGCCTGTTGCACAATGTAGCTGTCATCTGCTGTAGTTGAGCGTGGTCAACCACCACCTCTCCTTGGGACAGCAGTGCCTGTGGTTTGGAAGGTTCCCCATGCACCTGAAACAATGCTGTGAGCAATTCCAAACTTCTGAGCAACACTCGTCACACTTCACCCTTCTTCCAATTTCCCGATGATTCTTTCCCGTGTGAAGTCATCCAAATGGTGTCTACAGGCCATGTTGCAATGACGAACACCACTACAGTGCACCGTAACAGCTCGCTAATTGCCACACACCGTCTTGTCCTGTTTCATCAACTGCCCCGTGTTGCAGGACCAGACCCATGTGGCATTATGGTCTCGCTACACTCACGTCATGTGACGTCCAGCTTTCTGTGTACGTGTGAGAGACCTCTAGCAACATACTCCCGCTCCTTCATTTACTTCCACCAAGTAGTTCATTTGTTACGTTACTTTACCCATCTCGTCTTTAGGTTTCGCACACCAGTGTAATATTGGCTGTCACCAGATAGCGATTGCTCAAAATATTTGTAATGGCAACAAACATTCGTTAAACTCAATTAAATCACCAGAAGACGATCAGCACTCGTCGTACTGAAGCTAATAGCTTTAACACTAGCTGTTTTGGCTCAGCTGGGCAAAATTCTAAACCGTAAACTGTCTATCTTCGTGTCACCTAGTTCATTCGGCTACGAGAAACCTTTACTGAGGTTTTCTAGAACGAAATATATCTACATCATCATGATTTCAGATCTGAGTCAATGTCGGCCTTTAAGTTTTTCACACCTTCTCTACAATTGTGCTACATTTAACAGACTGCAACTTAGGCATAGGAAAGAATACATAAGCTGCAGAAGCAAATGCTGCTTGACAAAGGAGCACTAAGATCCCTAATCGGGTTCCACAGATACCTAGGGACGGTTTATTCGCTTAACGGGAATGACCGACATTTCCTGCTATTAATATTGTATCTCATATAGGTACTCGCTAAAGCGATACAAATTAAAGATTAACAAGCTTAAACGTGACGCAAATCATAAACCTCATAAAGCAACACGCACAAAGGTATAGCTTTAAATTAAATTAGCGAAACAATAAACAAAATGAAGGTGGAAAGCAGAGCCCGTTTCTCATGACATGTTATATTTTAGTTGTTGGATCATAGTCATTGCTAACCTATATATAAATCTATAGAATTGGTTTCATATTATGATAATAAACATTTAGTTGTTTTGTATTTTGTATTTTAAGGCATTTTTACGAATTTACGTCATTGTTTTGTAATTTTCTTGCATTTGCATTGAGTACATAAAGAATTTTATATTACTGACACGAGGATAACTTTTTAAACATAATAAATTTCACTGTTTATTTGAGAGACAAGAGTGACTTTGTATATCCCATACTCGCATTCTAGGAAAAAATTCATTCCTATTTAATGTCTAAGTCTGGAAAGGGTGTGCTGCCAGGGAAGCAGGTATAAGTAACTCTTATGATTCATGTCCAAACCTAGGGTTAAGACAGGTCAGCTTTCCTTTTTTCGCATTAATGCGTGCGTGCAGTCAGATTGTTAGTGTCCTTGGCTTTTGTCGTGTCATAACCTTTGAAGTCCTCTTTAATCGCAATGAATGTTGTATAACTAGGAATTTGAGAGAATTAATGCTACAGTTTTGTAAGACCTGCTTCAAAAGCAATTTTCTTAATTTTCTTTTCGGTTCTTCAAACAAGAACATGGAACAAATATGTTTTAATTAATTTTCTAAATAAATATCATCATTATCCTTATATCTACTTCTTCTTTGTACAGCAGTTATATCCATGTATAAATGATTAATACATGGATAGTTAATACATTAAATAATTCTCAGTTTTAGATCTTTTCTAAATTTGTCATTTGTTTTTAAGATTTTCAAACATTTTAGGCCATTAAAATCCGGGCCCTGGTGGTAAGCAAAACTATTGTGGCGTGTTAGGTAATTAGTAGCTATTGTCATGCCAGACACATTATTGCGTCGTATTGGCGACAGCATTGTTGGGGTAATTCTTTCGGCTTTGGGTTTGAAGTTCGTTTTGGCATGACACTCTCCAGTCCGAGCTAGCGGGTCTAGCGAGGGTTGGAGAGGGGGAATAGGTTAGCGTTACTTTTCTTTTTGTTGTGTTAGCGTCATTTAGGTTAGAGGTCGAGTGAGTGAAGTTGTATGTGAAGAGTGTGAATGTAGCTCGTGTGTGTAGCATCTCCCCTCATTTCTTTCTTTCTCTCTTTTGTGCGCGATGTGGGTCACCGTGTTTGTATTGAATAAACCATGTATTTTGTTATAAATATCCCACGCCTACACTGGAATGTGAAGTTAAAAGTCCAGGTCCTCTCGCTGTGTCTGCAGTTACGTCTCCCAATGTGCATTCTGGGGTAATTAAAACTTAATATTTTAGCTGGAAAGCTTTTGGCCCTAACCCCAATGTGTAACAATATGATATGAACAAATCAGACCTAAACAAAATAATATTCACAAATTGGAAAGTCATAGCTCACGAGGTACTGGCTGAAGATTCAAATCCAGCTTTATCGAATCCCAGAATATTTACAATATTGTTTAACTATGAAACATTTTCTTATGCAGTTATAATTATCTGCATTTTTAATCACCGTTCTACATAGCTTAGTTAAAAAAGCTCACTTTCAATTATACTTCTTAGTTACGTTTTCGTGAAGTAATTCACGTTTAAACTTCTTGAATGCTTACGGCAAAATTTGTATATTTTTCCACGAGCACTACATTAGTTAATAAATTCTGCCATTCTTTTCAGATTTGTTTTTAACTTAAAATGAACCAATATATAGTCATAATTGAGTATGCATCTAACCATGGCCAATATGAGAAGAGAATTAACTTGTAAAACTGAAAATATACTAAGCTTTATTCACACGAAATATGAGGGCTTACTCTTTATAAGATGTAGATCTGAATATGTTCTACTTTGCTTCCATTTCCCAAGTAAGTCCTCAAAATAAAATAGGCACTTGAAAGATTTAATTCTTGCCAGAGTATTTACTGGAAAACCTGAACTATGCATATGACCCATTAAATAAAGCTGTAAACGAAAAACTCTCCCAACTTTGAATCAAGTTAAATCGAGCGCTATCAACGATAACTGAGGTTGTCTTTACTCTAGAGGAAGACCTTGCCTCCTATCCCAATTTGTATGTGTCATGTCCAGCAGTGTCTCTTGGTATGTCTATTTTCTTTCTATGAAATCAATGTGACAATTTTAAAATTGTTGCCAGCTAGCTGGGTTTTCGGCACGTAAATAATTTATCCTTGTGTGTGTCAGAGAGAGACAGAGAGAGAGAGAGAGAGAGAGAGAGAGAGAGAGAGAATTTGAGTCTCTTGATGAAATGACTATATAGTGGAGAAGGTGGTGAAGAACACGGCTCTGCTATCGGGTAGGAGTTATAGCTCATACGTTTGCAGTTTTGGACATTGTAGAAAGACCACAAGGCAGGTTTTCCTGATTTCACTGGAATATCCGGTACTGGGCGGCACCGTATGGTTCAAAGATACAAACAGGTTCCGTCTTGAACAGAACGCCTCCTCCTTTCCCTCAATATGAAGGACGGCCTTAGGCACTTCTAGTTTCCGGGCGAATATCGTTGTGAAGAAGGAACGGTCTTGCCATGATATGATACTTGTATGCACCAAACACTAGCACCAACATTCTGTATTTCATGCTCATGGCGCTTGTTTCGGCCTAGAGAAGACTGCGTAGGTGTACATATTCCAGTTCAGCAAGAGTAACTTTCTAAGGCGGTACAAAATGACCGTTTGATTTACAGGTTAACTTTCCTTGCCGGCAAATAAGGGCTGACTTTTTCAACTTGTAAGCTGTGTACCAAAAATCGTTTAAATTTGATTACAGACTTGTGTCATTAACATGTGATAACATCTAAAACTTCAAATTGTGACTCTCACTAACGACAATTTAAGTACGCTAAATTCAATTTTATCTAAGTGCCCCTTTTGTTGCGAGTTTTACTTTTTGGATTTGATACTTTTGAGGAGGTAACGCAGGCATAGGTGCATAATTAAAACTGTTCTGGGTTTTGCAGTCTGATGAATGTATTTGAATCCATATATGCAGGTTTTATGTTAGCAAAATAGTGTGTGTACTTTTTACATTAGGATGTGGTACGTCAGATAATATTTTAACGCAGCGGCTTTGGCCCAAGGTTACCGGGAGGTCACATCTAGGCAGTCGTAGATAAACAACGATAAGTAGCGCTCGCCAGCGTAAACATCGGGAGCGCTATCGGCAGATAACCAGAACCTTCTAGAAGTTTCTTCCCCCCCTCCTCCAGAACCTGTGTCCAGATAGCTCTAGAATGTACTGTGGAAGTTTCCATTGGTTACAGAAGCGAACGATGGGTGCCGTTCTCCGAGCGAGTTTGTGGCGACTGTTGTGGCATGCAGCGGGTGCTCTGCGGAGCGAGAGATTGTGGAGGTCTTGCGTCCAACTCCCCAGCGAGCGAACCGCCCAGAAGAAGAGCTATGTCACGAAGGAAGTGAACTGAACTAATGACAATGTGAACTAACTGAAGTCTCAGGGAAAGATGAACTAGATAAAAATTAAATAGCACAGTACCCTAGTGGAATTATTTCTTAGGTATGTATGAAGTATTTGATAAAGCACTATGAATTGCCACCCTCAGAGCCCATAGAAACAAGTTTTAAACAGTAGGGCAATGTGTTTTAAGTGCTGTTGGCATTTAAATCATATTAGTCAAGCGTTTGGTATGGTACTTGTGCTGCGGTGCTAATAAGTGGAGACAAAATATGCAAATAAAGCACACTAATGGATGATGTGGTGGACAATGAAAAAACACAATCCATGCTGCAGTCCATTATGTGATTTGCTTATCCCTGAAGTAAGTTCCTTATGGAAAAACTAATATTTTGCAGAATCATTAGGCCAGTAAGATGTTTTAAAATGAACGTTAGCCGAAAACAAAAAAAAAATACCAGCAACAGCTGTTAAGTTTTCATTTAGCTCTGTAGAAAAGGAAACATTCGACATAAAAATGACTAACTTACACGAACTGTAGTGTCACATTCATGTGGACACTAATAACCGCTACATTATTATAATAATTTGTATCACTGTTATTTTTTAATTCTAGTTTTTCGTACAGTTGCTGTTAAATGATTGTAGCAATACAGTTGTAAATTACATTCTATAACCTATTATTTAGTAACATAAGTGTGCTTTAGTAGTGTTTAATGCCCGCTGTTATTGCATATGGCACCACAGGCGGTTGACACTGATGATACTTAAAACAATGATAAATTTGGGAAAGGAAACGTTCCAGGCCTGGGTTTCGTTCACTTCGCCGGCATTTACCAGGAAAACCTAAAAAGAAACCTGTTAGGATTTGAGTCGAGGCACGAGTCCGTGTCTTAGCAACCTCGGCTACTCGACGCATGGTTACACCAGTATTTCACCATTTTACAGACATTTACGCCACGTTTAAAACAGTAGCTTTTTGACATGAAGTAAAATAAGTCGGTACTAAACCAACTTTTTACATCGCAGCATTCAGAAAATGCAATCTGTCCACCTAAAATTTGGAGAGAGCACCCAGAACAATAGAAACTCCCTTGTTGACATGACTGTGTACGTCAATATCAGGGTGATGGTTGAAAATAATAAATTAATTAGCCGGAATGCAATAATGCCATTGCCTTCCAAGTTTTATCTCGGAACTTGATATAATTTACCGAGTTCTAGATTGTCAAGTTGTGTTCAAATCACATAATATTTCGTATTAATTACACATATGCACGTCTACAGTTGGTTTACTTACGTATAATGTGTTTGTGACCTGTATAATCCTAAGTATTCTTAATGTTAAAAATAATCATTGACCGTTCCATTTAGCATGATAACCTTTCAATGTGAAGTATTAGGCCTTCTAACTCATGTGCCTAAAGAATCAGATTTAATGCATAACCGATCTACCGTATTCACGGGAAATCTAATGCGCACCTTTTTTGACCAAATGTAGTACTCAAAATCGTGGTGAGCATTAAATTCGCTGGCGCATTAGATTCGAGTGCAAATCCGTTCCGTAGAACGAAAGTATCTTCATTCAATTGTTTTCGTTTATTACGTCACAATGGATTGCTGGAGTTAACATGCATCCAGAAACTCGTGACAAGCTAGCCGCTCATTTATCATTGCCCTATTACACTAGTCTGCATGAAAACTTATAAGTGATTCTGACTCACTTTCTATTCTGATTTCAGAACTGATTTTAGTTTTTTTCTTTCACGTACAGTTTTTCCACAACTTCACTTCAAAACTATAGAGTTGAGCCAGTAGATGAGTATTGTTGAAGGGAAATTTATCACTTCTTGGAGGGAAATCTCTCAAAAGAGACTTTTAAGTCTTTAGGTTGTTACACCTGTAGATGCTGGTTGCTATTTGTAATTTAGGCATTGTTGTTAATATCAGAGGCTTGCATTACCAGTGCTATATCGTGATTGAAGTTATAAATACATTATGTCTACACGCAAGTGTATGAACAATCCAAATGTTTTCTGCTACATTTGTGGAAATTATACAGTGCTTCAGCAGGGAACTGAAATAACAGACGTTGTGAAAAAGTGTACCATGCTTATTTTAAAATGAAACTTGGTGACCAAGACAAGGCCTGGGCTCCAAAGGCAGTTTGCCACTATTGTATTGAGAGGTTAAGATTGTGGATAAAAGTAAAGAAATCATGCATGCCATTTGCAATTCCTATGGTGTGGAGGGAGCCTAAAGACCATCTTAAAGACTGTTATATCTGTTTAGTTAATGTTCAGGGGTGCAATTCGAAAAATAAGAAACACATTGTGTATCCAAGTATTCCTTAAGCCATCAGGCCAGTTCCACATGGAGAAGATCCTCCTGCACCTCTTCCTCCAGATGTTTTAGAGAACTTGGAAGAAGCTGGTTTTGAAAGTGAACCTAATGCAATCACCGAAGACGATTCTGATGTCTACCGCCCTGAATATGACGTGACTCCACAACTCTTCCCTCAGAGTGAACTAAATGATCTAGTACGTGATTTGAATTTGTCTAAGCAATCTGCAGAGTTACTAGACTTAAAAATAAGAATCTTCTGCAACCAGGAACAATTACTCATGGTATACACACAGAGAACAAGAGCTAGTTCCTTTTTTCTCTCACAGATCGAGTCCTTGGTTTACTGCAATAACATAAACGAGTTAATGCACTCTTATGACATTGAACATGATCCTACTCAGTGGATACTTTTTATACATTCATCAAAGAGGAGCCTGAAAGGCGTGTTACTGCATAATGGGAATGCGTATGGGTCCATTCCTGTCGCACATTCAGTTCAAATGAAACAGACAGTTGAAAACATGAAGATACTTTTAACAAGTATCCAATACGAGGTACACAAATGGCGTATCTGTGGCGATTTCAAAGTTATTAGAATACTATTAGGACAACAAGCTGGGTTCACAAAAATGTCTTGTTTTCTGTGCGAATGGGACAGTCGTGCAAAGCAAAGACATTGGAGTGTGAAAGTGTGGCCACAGCGGAGAAACATGTTTCCTGAAACTAAAAACATCCTGCACAAACCGCTTGTAGAGAGACAAAAGATATTGCTTCCGTCACTACACATAAAATTGGGCTTGATGAAGCAATTTGTAAGGGCTCTACCACAGAATGGACCCTGCTTCAAGTACCTTTCCAAGTAATTTCCCTTCATTACACAAGACAAATTAAAGGCTGGAATTTTTGTTGGTCCTCAAATAAAGAAATTGATGAAGAACGAAGATTTTGAGAAGACAATGAATGAGAGAGAAATAGAAACATGGACCGCCTTCCGATCAGCTACTGAAAACTTCTTAGGCAATAACAAAGATCCTAATTACAAGGGTATTGTCGAAACAATGTTGGAAATTTTCAAGAAGATGGGTTGTAATATGTGTGTAAAGGTGCATTTTCTGCATTCACATATCGACTACTTTCCAGAAAATCTGGGACATTATAGTGAAGAGCAGGGTGAACATTTTCACCAAGATATTAAGGAAATGGAGAGGAGGTACCAGGGGAGATGGAATGAAACTCTGATGGCCGACTACTGTTGGATGTTGAGGAGGGACAGTCATCTTCAAGGATGTCAAAAAAGAGAAAGTTTGAAAGAAAATTAAATGAAACACTTTGGCTTCTTGTTTTGTTTAAATATAGTCAGAAATAAATTAGAGGAGTTCTTGAAATTATTCTTAAAATGTTTCTTGAATAAAAACTTACCTTGTGTGAGATGGTATTTGAATACTTTTCTACGCTCATTAGTAAAATTGTCAAAACATTACTTCTTATTTTGTGTAAAAATCTGACGTAATAGAAAATAACAGAAGTTATTTCTGGAATCAGCATAAAAACCTGATTCAAGAACACCTACTTTTAAGAAATCATCTGTCAAAAAGTTTGAAAATGCAGACGTGTTATTGAGCGCTTTTAGTTACGATATAGAGGACAAGGGCAAACAGAGAAGAACATCTTAGAATGCTTCTTTAAAGCGTAAAGTAATCCTTTATGCTGAAAAAATGGTAAGAGAAAAGCAGGAAGGGAATTCAATGTATCAGGGAGCAACATTTGCTTGTGGCGAAAACAGAAATTGGCATTATTTGCTACTAAAACTAGTAAGAAGAAATTTGCGGGTCCTGGCAAAGGAAGACATCCTGAAGTTGAACAAAAAGTTTCTGCAATTTGTGCTGAGAGGAGGAAGAACGGGCAACCTGTGACTAGTGACGCTACACGAAAGAAAGCTAAAGAGGAGGCTGAAGTTCTTGGTATTCCAAAACAAGAGTTTAAGGCTAAGGCTTTGGTATTAAATGTGTCACCTAACAATAGGGCACTTTCAATTCTATAACCTGATGGTTTGCATATACGATAAATCCATTTTTGTATTAAATAAATTTAAATAAAATATCTATTACCGACCTATTCTCTGTCATTGGTGCACTTTACATTCCATATAAACTTTTTTTTCTTCATAATTTTAAGTTTCAAATATGGAGTGTCATTAGATTCGCGTACATACGGTAGTTCCAATTATTGCAGAAAGTCCATCTTAGACCAAAAATACTTCAAATATTACAAATTGAAGTAGGTATGTTTCGCCCCAAATGTTTAAAAAAATATTTTTAATAATATTAACTTTGTAGTTTGACTGTTTCTTTAAATATTATATTTATGTTTGCCTCGGCTGCGTCAGTATTATTGTTAGAGACGTGTTTCTCTTTGCAGGGTTGTGGTGCGACTGAAGAATGTAGGCTCACACAGATTATAATTTTACTTCACTCCTTCTATTAATGCTTGACATGATTTAAACACTTCACTGATATGGAGAGAGCTGTGAGATTTTTTTATTAATTACTTGCACTTTTTAACACGTAAAACTATTTTCGTCTCACACGAATACGTATTAAATTTCTCGAGGACGTGTCTCGCGTCCGGTTAGGAACACTGCCTGCAAGCAACGCGTCCAGTTATGAGCACTGTCTCCAAGCAACTGACTTGATTTCTACCGCCTAAATTTGTAAATTTCTGTATTTCAAGTCTCTGATTGGCTATTCCTAATCCAATAGAATACTTTTATTTAACTAAAGCTTTTTTTGGTTGTTGATTGGCTATTTTATAAACTGTCACAAAAATTACATTATTGCTTCCAAGAATTACAAGTAGTATTGTTAAACTTTCAAATTCATTATTGCCTCAAGGTTACCTCCTTGTTACCTCATTGTTAGCAACTTTTAACGTATTATTCTCACAGCTCCTAGATTATTAAATTACGTAATACATTCAGATAACGTTACACGTGTATACAATAATATAACATATACAATGACTGTTACATACACTTTTTATATATTGTTACATATACATATTGCTTTAAGGCGGGCTGTTATTATATTTTATATTATATAATTTGACAGAAATCATTTAAGTGTTAAAAATACTGTCTCAAAATGAGACTTTGCCCCAATTTAAACAGGTATCTAACCTCCCTACTGCACATCTAAGTTTCTTCATATTTTGAAGGTGAATGATGTTCCCCGAGGTAAAACTTGTAATATTGGAGTATTTCTCTTAGCTTGAGGCTAACTGGGCTCTTAAGAGATCTGTATATAAAATTAAACAAGGAAAACTTGCAGTGAGAAAATGTTGTAAATGCAGCGCGAAATTAACAAGAACAATAGAAGCTTCCAAGTTAATTCACGCTGGATACAGTTGTAAGTTTGAAAACAAATGTGATTATAAATAGGAAATGAAGCAGGGCGAAGTGTCTGGAAGACAAAAACGCGAAACAAGAATTCCGTCAGAGTGTGCATACACGCAAGCTTCTGTTTCCTCTAATTAGAATGTACCGTGCTCGTGCGACATCTGCAATGCGAATGAGAAACGAAAAACCGTCAATTAACCATTTGTTCATGTGAAGCTACAAACTTGCTTTGGTGTCTATAGTTAGTAACGGAAAATGGTCCGGGCGATATCTTCATCTACGACGTTTAGTTAGACTCAGGATCACAGTTATTGCGTGTTTGTAATGCAACATTTCACTAACAGGTTTTACGCGTCACCGTACTAAAATCCCCAAAAATGTAATTCAACAATAGAGTAGAGCCCAGTAGAGTAGAATATTAATTCTGTATTAAGGTAACTTATAATTCAAATTTGAAAAATCTGAACTTGGTTTGTATTTTTAGTTTTATCTATTTCAAAAATAAATGGGTGTAATTGAAACGCAAGAAACGCCATTTTATATAATAAAAATTAATTCTTTATGAAAATACCCACCATGAAATCCTTATATTTCTTTTTGAAATGAAAATGTGGGATCACTATTACAAATCTCCTAACTACAGCTAGATGGCAATCAGCCAACACTCAAAATGGCACCAATTTAGATAACTTTGTGGAGAAAATGGTTTAATTTTCATCTCAGTGCAAAAGTGGGCGAGGCAGGGAGTTCAGAAGCCGTGCAGTGTTTTTAAAACTGGCTAAAATTTAAAAAAAAATGCTTACTTAAAAAATCAAATCTAAATATTAGGATAACGTCAATTTTAGGACAGGAACTGATTCTTTTGTTGCAATTTTAGCTGTAAAGTACTGACTAGATACCCTGTATAGACAACATTAAAATATAGATGTCTATAATCCGCAAATGTGTTTGGTTACTGAACATTAATAGTAATATGAAAGATATTTTATATACATAATCCCAAAAGGCACTCTGCAGAAGCAAAAAGTGCTTAATTCTTCAACCTGGGCATTTTAAATGAAGGAGTCTAAATTCAGCTTAAAGTCAACTGATGCTACTACAAAACTCCTGCAAAACCCCATTAAAACGTTCTATGAGATATCTCAACGCTCTGTGTATAAAATAAGCTAGAATATTAATTCCTCTGCCTCGTAATTGTGATGTTCCAAACGTGAAATGAAATCAATCACACAGTGAGGGAAAGAAAGGAAAGAGAATATTTCACTTTGAAAATTAGATCTGGTTTTATTGCTATGGTTATAAGCATGGAAGAATGTAATTTCGTTTGGAAAGGTAGCTCTGGCAGCTTTCCAAGGTATGCTAACCTTTTAAGTGTGGTCCCCATCGAACAGAGACTTAATAAACCAGTATGTCAAAGTTTCTATGTAATATCGGCACTGCCATGAGACTGGCAATTTATTTCAAAACAATAACACCGAAAGAAGCAATATAGGACAGACTCTTCTCATAATATTTTACCTGTTCCTTGCACTTATAACAGGCTTCAGAGTTTATTGCAGTTTTCATAACATTAAACCTCGCTTTATAAAGGCATTGTGCTTCCATTTTGAGCGTTTATTACTACTTAACCTATTTTTATAACATTTGCTATTCTCTTTGTGTAAGAAGGCCAAGAAAATTAAATTAGATTACTACTCTATGAGTTGCTCTTGTAGTTGACTTCTGTTTTAGAGAAGAATTTCGTTTCTATCAGAAAATATTTTATTTATCTGCGTAATCTAACTACAAGATCATATCTAAATCATTAACTTTCTGAGGGATAACCTGTGTGTTGGGGTAAGCTGCCTTATTCAATACACTGGGTAACTTTTATGGTCACTAAACAGTTGTTTTAGTACGCAAACGCTGCGAGCAAATACACTGAATATAAACTGGTCTACAAATCTAAAGCAACGTGGTAGCTACGTTGGTTAAATAGCATCCAACATTAGCTTATAGGCAAAGGCCCATCAGTGAAGTCTGTAGCCTCACCAAGGCTTCTCTCCCCTTATGCAAACCCTCTTCAGATCCCAGGAGACACAAACAATAGGTGCGAAATCTAGCCATTTGTTTACTATTTGTAGTTTACTTCCTTTTTCTTTCTCTACTTTCAGTAAAAAATAATCATGTTGTTTATAGGAGGGAAGATAATACAGCATATACCACATGTAATATAATATGTTCTAAATTTGAATTTTTTATATATATATATATATATATATATATATATATATATGTGTCACCTAGGACCCGAATTAGTGACCAATCAAACACAGGAACAACCTCTGATCGCTCTTAGAAGACAATATAAGTGTACGTTCTCTCTACTTTTGCACTTAATATACGTTTCAATGTTTAAAACGTGCATATAACATGTTATCATTGTGAATCACGTCGTAGAGCCCTTATCAGGAACCAAATACGTTATCTTTTCCCTCCCTCTCAGAACGACATGGTGAGGGGTGTGTCATTTAGAGAGTCCGTAGTTTTCACTCGCTTCCACCTCTTCTTTTTCACTTTTGCGTCCCTGTTGTAGTAGAAGAGTTACGATGAATTTAACGTAACTGACAACTTGACGTGACGTAATGTTAAGGTCTCACACATTGTGTTAAATGGAACCACTTAGGGTTGATTTAACGTGACTTAACACGACGAAACTTAAGAGTTTGGTAGTGTCAAAAAATGTCCTTCTCGTTACGTCAAGTCTGATGTCACATAGTAATTAAAACCAATCGGAACTGAAACCAAGTTTTATTTATGGACGCTCTTTAACTGCTGTGTTCCTTTGCGTCCCATTCTATATTGGGCGTGAAATGCCGGTCATTTTGCTCAGAGGCCTCTATCAGGCTTGAAGTTCTTTTACGTGCCGTAAATCTACGAAACGGGACCACCGGCTTTACTTCCCTTACAAAATAAGTCATGCTAAGGATTTTTACGCCCGAAAAAATCCATCGCCCTCCGCCGGGTTTGAACTAATCGGTATGACACATTGGCATAAAGCAATAAAAGAACTACCAATCAAGAGCCATTATATTTACGTTAAGAGCATCCTAATTAGGCCATTAATTTAGCAGCATTTCTTAACTTCACGCTACGTCCCTCACGTTAAATAAAGTTCATCGCAATCCCGGCATTAGATTCCGCACCGGTTCTCATCCCTATCCATTCTTCACAATATGAGCTTGGTACTTTTTGAAAAATCTGGACGAAGATCTGAGGAAGAGTTATATCTGACCCAAATGGTGTTTCTCTGAAAACGTTTCAGAGGGTAAAGGTCTGTTCTAGAGTAAAACGTAACCAGGTTTAAGGTGGATTTTGCCACCGCGATAAATGAGGCAGCATTGGAAATACTAATAACCGAAAATACTAAGGTCATTGTGATGTATTACGGCTATGCAGAAGAACCATAGAAGTCCATTTAGAAAGTACAACATTTCCATCACGGAATGCACACGAAGGAAAGCAATTTTAACAAATCCTTCTATTAGGAATTCCGCCAATCGTGCAGCAAATATTTAACCGCTATATAAAGTCCTGAGGTTGCTAAACCCTGAATCGGATTTAATTATTTCAGCAATGTTTCACGGTCAACAAAATCTACGACAGAGAACGTGACCTCGTAGTTCGTCAGCTGTGAATTTAACTAGCTGTTATGTGAATGTCAAAGTGACGTCACAGTAACTGTACTTGGTGGCACGAAAGTGAAAGCGGTTCCATAGTTTGCTCAAGTGGAACGAGGAGAGTTCATGACTCCCCTCATTAAACGTTCAACAGTCTGATAGAAGCGTTACATGGAGAGGGGTAAAGTCTCAAGATATCTTCTTGCATGTAATAGATGCACTCTAGTGAATCGTTCCCCTTCTGGAGAATAAGCAAAAAAAAAAAAAAAGGAATAAATCATTCATAGGTTAACGTCCCAGGTCTCAACTGATAGTCTTATGAAAACATTATGTTTTCATGTTAGGTATCGGCTAATGACAATCACGGAGGTTGAATGTCACCATAACAAATTGCAAATTACTCTCCTCAAGCCAATTTAAACGTGACCTGCGCAGCTTCCTCTAGAGCATTTTGCATACTAACATCTCAAAACCTGCGACACTTTCTCATGCTGGATAATACGTTAATACATCCAGGTATTGTATTACACCTTTCGGAAAATTGAAGTATAAAACATTTGGAATACAAAATATGATATACATTTAGGTATATGTTTTAGTGCCATTAACTGAATTTACCCTGAACATTTTTAGGTTTTCGTTGTACCTCCAGAAGCACCCTCTCCGTAGATTTGTTCGTGATTGCTTATTTTCCAAGAGTAGGGTTCCTTCTGGGCTTCCTCTCTTATGCAGATTTAGGCTACCGTTAGAAAGACCACCTCACACTAAAATAGCACAAACGTTTTATTTGCCCTCTCCTAAAATTAAGATAACTGAAAGGGTAAATATTCACAACCAGTCAACTAAGAGGTCTACGACTTCAGAGAACGCCACTCTCTTGCTCCCGACGCAGAGAGGGGATCTCGCTGGTGGCATGTAAGAGGAGGCTAGAGGAAAGGGGACGCTGCACGCTATGTCACATAGGTTCGGCTACGTTGCTGGTATCTCAGCTCTCTAACCTTGTCTATTCTTTTTGCAACATAACCTCAATCTATTTTCATAACCTTCTTCCCCTTGGTGAAAAGCTTAGCAGCTGTTAAACTAGAAGTGGTAACAGCCTTTTTGTGGTATTGCCAGTATTTCTCACAGCTCTGCAGGAAAAATAGTACAGCAAATGTTTGTATAAAGTAGGAACTCTTAATATCCTAGTGTTG
The DNA here is from genome assembly GCA_030765065.1 of Deroplatys truncata. Taxonomy (NCBI): domain Eukaryota; kingdom Metazoa; phylum Arthropoda; class Insecta; order Mantodea; family Mantidae; genus Deroplatys; species Deroplatys truncata. The sequence continues at coordinate 31,521,998 of CM060990.1, forward strand.
GAATTTTCGGCTAAACGAGCTACTAGTCTAAGAATGTCACTTTACAGTAAGTGATAGCAGTCCTCCTTTGATAGGTACTTCCACCATTAGAATATTTCCTAGTAACTCCATGAAAGATCAAATGGAAGGTATCCAAGTCTGCATCATTTATAACTAAGGAGAAGTTGCCATTGTGATAACGTCCAAGCCACCTACACTGCAGGCCCAGATTAGCATGTCAATTGGGTCAAATTGTCTTCTATTGAGGTATTTGGGGTTTTCCTTCAGTCTTTACGATAACTATAGGATAGCAGTAGTAACTTAAATATTATCTAAGGTTATTTTCGTATTTGCTTAATACCTGCCTTCATTTTATATTACCTCTCCGGGTGAAGAACATTGAACAAACGATAAACAAAGAAAAAACAGCAGGGAGAGGGAGTTTATTAAAGAAACTAAAAGTAACTGAAACAGTGAATATAAATATAACCTGCACAACACAGTTCCTTCCCGCAGCGGAGGTGAAACTTTGTTTATCAGCAACACTGTAATGTTAATGACCACGCGGTTCCCTGTGGCTCAAGCAACTCAACCTGCTAAAAATGATGCAGTGTCTGCCAATATGGCCGGAAGTACTGCTACGTGTAAGGCAATTAGTCAATGGTTTAAACTGTGTGAAGTGTAAGCGAATGTGTCACACTGGCTATGCAAAGTAGTTTACAATAACACAGAAGCGATGTGGTAACAGTAACTGATGCATACGACGCCCTACACGGATTGGGAAGTAAGGAGACTTGGATATCCTTGTGGTAAATGATTATTAAAACGAAGACGAGGTGAGTTACATGAAAGATAAATTTATTAACCCTTTCAGTTCCACATACTAGCTCAAGCGCGTGGACCGTATGCTCTCTTTTTGTTACAGCGTTTAACTTCCGTTCTTGCTACAATTGCACCACAAGCAGTGGACATGGTGATATATACAATATGTATTTGGGATGGAACCGTTCCAAGCCAAAGTTTAGGAAGTCCCTCCGGCACTTGCCAGTTATAGAGACAGGAAAACCTGCCAGGGAAGATGGTTCTGGCGGGATTTGACCCGCAAACCTCCTCTCCGCAAGTCAATGCCTTAACGACCTCAGCTACCGTACCTGTAGAGTCGCTCTATGATGAATGCTTTCGGCACGATTTGGGATATCACGCTTAGATTATTTCATTTACATTTTATAAGTCTGCTGACATGTCCCTTACTGAGCTTCTGTGAATGCAGAAACGACAAACAAAACGTGCATCGCGCAATGAACAGCTATCCGGCAGGTCCTGTTTATCCCATTGCTTACAATGCCAGCAGGAACCATGTCAGATGTAAACGAGACAACGGCTACACATAAAATGCACATTTGCATGAGAATTTTCTGTGTAAACAGAGAAATACAAAGCTATGAGCTTCCAATATAAACCCCTCAAAACAACCAAAATCAGCAGATAATTCAGAAAACAGAGCTACATCCCAAAGAGCGCATGTCTCGTGGGAGGAAACCAAACAGGGCCGCAGAAAGAAAACAGCGCTTCAACGGAAATACAGGTCCTTAGCGGTGAAAGGGCTAAATGAACTTATTAAATGTGATAAAGGCAATGCATGAATGCAATAACAAACTCCTATTAAGTGTAAATTTGTTGATGAAAAAAATAAATATATGAAAATAAAGTCATAAATAAAACTATTCGGGAAATAAAAGGTGATTTTAATTCTTTAAATAGACAAGTTACAACACTAACTCAGGCATGCAATGTGAAATTATTGCACCCAAGCTTAGCAGTGCCAAGTTCTTCCGCAGACACGACTATTGATGAAATTGAAATTGAATTTTATTTATGGACGCTCTTTAACTGCTATGGTCCTTAGCGTCCCATTATATATTGGGCGTGAAAGACCGGTAATTTTGCTCAGAGGCCTCTTTATCAGGCTTGAGGTTCTTTTACGTGCCGTAAATCTACGACACGAGATCACCTGCTTTACTTCCCTTCCGAAGGAAGTCATGCTAAGGATTTTTACGCCCGAAAAAAATCATCGCCCTCTGAACCCACGACCTCGATGACTATCGATGAAAAACCAACAGATATTATCAGACAATGGTAGGAATCAACATCAGCGTTCAAGATGCCAACACACAGCCTCCAAAAGATTCTCGGATTGTGCAACTACTACCGAAGATCAAGTGACCAAGTACTTAAAAGCAACATTTCCTGAAGTTAAATGTGAAAAACTGGGGACTAAAAACGTATTTTTTGAACTAAATGTTCATGCAGAAAATAATGACACTTTATTCTATTCTGAGCAATGAACAACGAGAGTTTGCTTTACACTTTTTTTTCCAAAAACCACTTGCGTAAGTTCTAATTAATTAGAAAACGTGATTCCAATATTTTGTAAAGTAAAGTAAAAGGTTTACAGAAACTTAATTATATTTATATTTTAGAACATTCAATGGTTTTATGTACGGAAACACATTGGTTAAATGCCCGAAAAGTATCAAGGACATTACAGTTATTTATGTAGAGGTAACTAGGAATTTGGATGGGAGTTCTGCTCCAAATAGCGAAAGTGAAGTATGCAGGATCTACGCTAATGCCATCAAAGTTATAACACGAACAAAATAACTTGACCTTGCGGAAACCTGCATTTGAATACACGTGGAAGCCAGCCCAGTGCAATACTACTGTGGTCGAGTTATACGAAGTATTCAAATCCATTCCGCTGTTGCCAGTCGGTTGTCTGCGCATGACGTCCCACTTCACCAGTGCCTCTGGCAGAGGACTAGCGAAATATGAGCGGAAGGATTGGAAGACAACAGTGTCGAGGCCACCTTAGTGAAATGGGACTTATATTGTACTTTTCCAATATTTGCATTTGGAACTTCTTTCGCTTGCGTCTCGTAATCTCGCAATCTCAGCATGCATGCTGACAGATAATAATATAATTGGACAGTTGTAGCGCAGTGTGTCTCGGCTTTAGTGGCACAACTTTTCCATTACAATAAAAAAAGCTTGTTCGTACTCTTTACAGCAGTAAATGCAATTTTATCATGTTTTTTATCATATTTTGTCTCGGACTTTTTTAAATTCTGGGCAAGATCAGAAGAAATCATTCACATAGTGGTCAATATCCTAACGTTAGACTCTCCCTCGTATCCTCCCAGTTCCCAAGTAGCAATCAACCAGACGCAGGTTCTCTGTTCGGTGGTCACTTCCATCTCGCGTACAAAGAACGCACAAAATTGCATAGTGAAAAACAGTTCTGCACCGCCGCAGTACATCAAAGTCGGAAACGTAGGTCCGAGGTTCAATTCCGCACCTCCCCTTTGAGACAAGAGACTTGCCGAACTAATAATGACGTCAAGGTCGCAAAGTTTTCGGTCATCTTAAATCCGTGAAACCATCATTCATATACAAATGTACTATTTTAGCACTTGACTTTAGCGTAACTTTAAATAATAATTGGGTACCGGATCTTGCCAATTGCTTGGTAGCTCTGGAGCTCAAAACTACAAGAGCAGGTGGTGAGGAAGACATGGAAACATGTACTGATAAGGTAGGAACCACCCCATTTTGCTATATTTCTCAAAATCACTTTGGAAAACAAAATTAGTTACTCAAACATTATACCTATCTGGAAACGAATTTTTATATCACTTTTCATACTCATTACAAACTCAGCTTTATCTCCTATAAATCTTAATCATGTGCTTATCATAAATAATATAAAATGGCATACTGGCGAGCTAGACGCTTTGAAAACTATTTTTTTTTCAATATAAATTATATACTCAGAATAAAACTTCCGCATAGACGTAGATGTAAAATAACTCAACCATAAATATAAGAACCTCCAACTCAGTTTTATTTAGAAAATCCATTTTGTCAAAACAATCTACAATTCCAATAAAAGTTGCAGAATTTCTCTGTAATTTCCAATAATATTGATAGTGGTTTCAAAAAAAAGTCTCAAGACGAAGAGGAACCTGCGGGATTTAACTTTTCTGTATTACTCAAGTGGAAGAAATTTTTGACAAGGCTTCCGTAAATGCACATTCATTTGTCTTTACCAATAATTCAACTAATAGGGTTTATTTAGTCAGTAAAATCATCAAAGGATGCTTCATGTCACGAATTCTTAGTCAATGTATTGATAAAAATCGTTACTGACGGTATACGATACTTAAATATTCAGTGATTTTGGTTAGGAAAATTTGCTGTGGGGCAAACATAATTATGCTAATAAATACTTATGCTAAAGCAGTCATACGCATTGTTTGTGGAGCTATAACGACTACTCATTGAGTCACTTGTTAAAGTTGTTTCTGTCTTTGTGTATGAAGAAGAATGTCCACAAATATACCAGTTGCAATTCCATTTAACAAGGACTTCAAAGCAAATATACCTGGACACAAAATAATTATGAATTATTTCAAAACGAAAATCGAAGTGTATCGGGCAATAATCTTGTTTACAATATTTAAAGTTGGCAACATTGATTGGCAAAAAAATAAATCCGTTCGTCATTCCGAACATCCATCTCTTCAGAGGTTTGCAGCCCTTATGTGGAACACATAAGCCACTTCTATGTATATATGGTTAAGGACACATTAAGCACACCGTAAACATGGAAAGAAGGTCATGTTTTGATTTCTTAATGGAATTACATATATTCTGTTAATAGTACAGATTGACGCACAGATCATGCAATACTACATTTGGGTTTGAAATACTGTGGAGATAACAATGCACATAAATTCTCAAATGAGCCATGCATTTGCGATAGCTTGTACGACATGCATTGGTATATATTACCTAAATTGATTTAAACATAAATGAATAAAATATATACTTGCTATTCTAAATTGTGTTTGTAATAGTTTCGATGTATTTGGAAAAAAATTAACTGCAGAAGTCTAAATGTTAACACTGATCGGAACGGCATCGTTCATACGTGCCAGAATTCAGGCGCTCACTTAACGGAAACAACTGAACAGCTCCAGTAATTTGGATCCAAAAATAAATTGAAAACAGTCTACATATATTTGTTTAAACAGATAATTTGTACCTTATATATAAGGCCTTGATAAGTATTAAAATACATGCCTATGACCTCTCAACATTTAAACGACAATTTAAGTCACTCATAATTTAGCTGAGGTCTATCATCAACGCTGACAATGTCTTTTTTGTTCATTTTGATCAAAATTTAGCTCGTGCCCTTCTTCAGCATTTAAATGCGCATGTTATCAATTAACACAAGTCGAGAGAAGTCAAACAGCCGTGCAGTTTAGGAGATATTTATTATTTTCACTTATACACTGATCATTAGAAAAGTTAAAACTAATCGACAGTGCGAGTAAATGCGAGACAAAACATTGTGCCAATCTATTCGAGGAGAAGCAATGCCAGTATTTCCCATCATGTCACCATCAAACTAGCACAAAAAGAAAGCCTGTCAATAGCGCAATGTCAAACAGCGAGTAATATTTTATGAAATACGCTGGGGTACAATAGGGAAGTGACGTGCAGTAAAGCACGGCACACAGTACCACTGATGGTAACGAATATGTTGGCATTTCAAATAATTTTAATGTCTTCACAAAGAAAGGGCGAAAGCCAAAAACTAGAATTTCAATAGGAGTGAAATTTGCCTTCCAGCGGGCGTTTATTCAACGGTTTGTCTAATAGTTAGTAACAATCGTAGCGTGTATACCCGGCATGTACGTAAACCGATCTAGCGCAACTCACTCTGGACTGACGTCACGAGCAGACCGGGTATGTTGTAAGTGCACATCTTGTCCAGTTATTGAACAGCATTATGTAGCAGTGGAAACGCTGCAACGTGCTAACAAGTATTGCATAAAATTAATTATAAATTGAAAGAGAAATCAATTGGTAAAAGTAATTTTGTACTAAACTTTAAATGATAATTAACGGAAAATGCATAGCACAAACTACATAGCAAAATATCAGATTATAATAAATTGTTTTTGTATTATTGTACTATTCTGTAATACTGCATGTTTGTTTATCCTTGATGGCATATTCTTTTATATCCAAAAGTGTGTACTAAAACAGCGATTATACTTGGTTTTTAATATAAAAGCATATTTATATTTTGTTTGGGTTTATATCTGCTTTGCCTTTATAAATAGTAGAATATTTTCCCTTATAATAGACTTAATATCATAATTACACCTTTACTTAGTAATAAATAATAGTGGTAATATCCTAATATGTATTCTATAACATTATCTATGTTCTTCTCCTTACCTCTTCCTAAATTTCTATATTTCTCAGCGACAGTTTTCCACGAGGAAATATTTAATCGGTACCTCACATTAGAGCGGACGAGTAGAGAGTGGGTATGAAATATCACCGTACTTACTGTCGAACATGTACGAGTAATATTGCTAAATTGAGACCTAATCTTCTTCATATACTGTTATGAGCTTCTGTGAGTAAATACTATAATTGGTCTCGAGAACAAAAATACTTGTATTTTTGCCAAATGTGTAAACGTAACTCTCTTAGACAATCTACTCCTGCCACCTCTCTACACAGACACAACTTAACCTACAAATAAGGTTCGTACCCTACTAGAAGCACTACCTTACTATTAATGGAGGTGACATAGAAATAAATTATTTGTGTCTAAGATATAATGCGTGTTGTCACTACCAATGAAAGTTTATTCCTTAGATGAAGTGCTTCAATAAGAATGTTATACGAACGATTAGTCTTAATTACTTTCCTCTGCTTGATTAAGAAAAGAGAGTGATAGTTGGTGAAATATTTTGAATAGGAAATAAGTGTGGTCACTGCCGAAATGAAATGTTATTATACTAAGTTGTTTTAAAAGAAAATAGATTGTGTACATAAGATACTAAAATTAATTGATGTTCCTTTACACCGATAAATAGAGTGTATATTAAGGGCCATTCCCCACCCATGATAAAGGGTAGTTAAATTATATTCCAACCCACTCGCGGCCTCTCTCTACTGCGCGAGACAGTCGGCAGTCGCCGGGGAAATTACGCCGGCAGAGGCGGACTAAAATCCTTACCTTATAATAGATATTGGAAATGTTGACCTTCTGCTCTCAAACAGGCAGCATATCTCGTGTAAATATTCTCGCTCACTCTCCGAAGCTCAGTAGCAGGAATTCTTGTGATTTCTTGCACAATGTTTTCTCTAAGTTCCTGTAGTGTGCGAGGATTGGAACGATACACTGTCTTTTAAAGAACCCATAAATAAAAATCATAACTCGTTAGGTCAGGAGAACGAGGGGGCCACAAATCAACACTAATTATTCCGTCATCAAACACCTCTCTTATTGCATGTAACGGTTCGGCAGCCGTATGTGCTGTTGCAGAATCTTGCTGGAACCAACCATACGATTTCTCTTCTTCTGTCAAGCGATTGCCAAATGAATATTTACACGCGATATGCTGCCTGTTTGAGAGCAGGTCAACATTTCCACCGTCTATTATAAGGTAAAGATTTTAGTCCGCCTCTGTCGGTGTAATTTCCCCGGGGACTGCCGGCTGTCTCGCGCAGTGGAGAGAGGCCGCAAGTGGGTTCGAATATAATTTAACTAGGTTGGAAAGGTAGAATCAGATGACTGAAAAATTCAATGCCATAGCTGGGATTTGAACCACGGATCTCCCGGTCTCCGTCCGGTTGCTCTAACCACTGACTCGCATTTTTCCCGGTAAACCACAAGGAGATCTCAAATTGTATTGAGATGCCATACCCCATACAATTTGAGATCTCCTTTTGGTTAGCTGAGAATTTAATGTCGTGTCGGCATGTTGCCATGGTAGCTCAGTGGTTAGAGCATTGAATTTTTCAGTCATCTGATTCTACCTTTCCAACCCTGTCCAACACACGGCTTGTGTGAAAGAACAATTAATTCCAGTAATTGACCTAATAGTGATTGTAACTATAAAACCCGGGACTTAAAGTACTTACAAAGGATGTAAGTCGCCATTGGGGTATGACATCTCAATACAATTTGAGATCTCCTTGTGGTTTACCGGGAAAAATGCGAGTCGGCTGGAGAATTTAATGTCATGTCGGCATGTTGCCATGGTAGCTATGGCATTGAATTTTTCAGTCATCTGATTCTACTTTTCCAACCCTGTCCAACACACGCTTGTGTGAAAGAACAATTAATTCCAACAATTTAACTACCCTATATAACAGTATGTTTTACGACTAACAACCGATCAACATGCACACCAGACGCCTACAGATAGTCTAGAGTTAAGACTAGGTGGACTGCGCGATAGTTACCGCACCCGCCGTCTGAATTAGGTATAAACTGCAAGTAAGTCATGGGAAACGTAACTTTAATTAGCACAAAAAGCCATATAAACATATATACTTCGCTTACCGAGTGTTTCTTCACTCAATATAAAGTGTACTTGATTTCTCCCCCCCCTCTTTCTACCCCTCTATGATAAAAAATACTCTGTAGGCTTGCTTGATGTTATTCACGAGATTATGGATAGCTGCGCTGCTAGGAACCGGAACTTCTAGAAACTTGCGATATAATTTCCTCCGGCGTTTTCTTGCAGAAGAGTACTTCACATACGTACCATACAGTAAAACATGTTATTAGAAGGCATTCTCAACCACAATGAATATCCTATCAAAACTACGACAATTTGATCCTTAAAGAGCGGCGAGCGATCGCCCCACGCAACTACCAGAACTCAACCGATAGACACCCCGTTCACCGTGAGCTTGTTAAGGAACCTAGCGGTAGGTACGGCAACTGCCACTCAGTACATGATTGCATCCCAGCGGGTCTTGTCTGACTGTAGACGAACGGTAGTTCGCGTGTTGATACACCCTACACGACGAACTGTAGCAGCGTAGAGTGTACAGTGAATCACAACGATATAATAAATCGTAATATATAAACTGTTTTAAATATTACATTATTATTCCAAGAATTATTAGTAGCCTTTATTAAACTTTCTAATTTAATGTTGTCTCAAGGTTAACTCATTGTTAGCAACTTTCGGTTTCTACTTTATAATTCTGTTTGCCACGGAAGGTAGTTTGCTTCTACTCTCACAGCTCCTACATTGTTAAATTACGTAATACATTCACATAACATTATTATACATGTACATAATAAAAATAAACATAATACAATGACTGTTACATACATTTTATATATTATTATACATATATTGCTTTAAGGCGGGCTGTTTTTAAATTTTATATTATATAATTAGACTGATATCATTTAAGTGTTAAAAATACTGCCTCAAATTTCATATTTATTTACAACGTTAATTTTCTCTTTAAAATTTCAGAATATATAATCACCATAGGAAAATCGAATTATGCTTTCATGTTTATATACACTTATTGTCATTTAATAAAGAATATTCTAAACACCGTGGCATATGGTTTATATTCTGTGTTTGCTCCCTTGTTCCTCAGAAGCGACAGACTGCAAGTAAACGTATACGTATAGTGCGGGCGGGAAGATAGAGCGGGACTCGTGTGGAGAGAGTTTGAGGATTCTAAGCTCGCTAGAGCCAATGACTGGAGTAGATAGGGCGGGAAAGGGAACTTTGTTCATCACTGGTGTGGTGACGAGGCACAGAAGGAACGAGGGTAGAAATCTCCGTGCTACACGACAAAAACTCCCACTGCTACGGAGAGCTGAGTAAGGTCTTATTGCTCGACTGTACAACGGGGGATACAGAAACTTTTTGGGAATTTAAATAATGGACAACCATTGCTTTGGTGCAAGATTTCTAAAGTGTTCCCCTGAATCTCGAAGATGCTTCAAGGCTGGCTGCGAGGAACATATCATGTCTTATACAAGCGCCGTTTTTCTTTTTCCATTGCAACCATGCTCCCTGCGTTTCACATGAGCCATTTAAGGGGATCAACCAATGAAATTCGGAAATTCTGCCGTTTTTAGGAAAGTGGTGTGACTTACTTTCTCTACCTCCTCTACCATGTACATTGGCGTGCACAAAATGTGGCCCATAATGGAATGGAGCTGTTTATGTTGGTACTGACAAAATCTAGCCCGAAACCCCTACCTCTGTTTTCCGAGCATAATTCTAGCCACTGAAATGGCAGGGCACTTTACCTCCCGCCGAAGGATAACATTTTAACTAGGCTTCGGACACGGTTGCTTTTCCTTGCACTTTGACTGGAAAACAGGTACGTGCGCACAGGGTTTCACTGAGACCTCCCTCTCCCCAAGCACTGCCAGTCATTCACTCTAAGCGAGCGATCAGTATATATACAGCCTGTTCTGAAGTTACGAAGTCCGGCCGTTGACAGCTGACAAAACATGCCGAAAACAACAAGTAAGAAGAGCGTCTTACTTGTAAATGAATATGGACGTGAGTATTTTCATGTAAGAGGGGAAAATATATTTTGTAAAGTATGCCACATTGAAATCAGAGGAGAGAGAAGGGTTTTTATTGCAAGACACTGTAAATCTAAAAAACACTCACAAAATATTACGTTGCTTCCTAGAAATGAGGTGGTGAGGATATATTATCCACATCAGAAACCACGAACTCATGTAGCCAAACCGAAGCTTACCATATTGTGTATTTTATTATTCACACACATGTAACAAAACAAACGCCTCTCGGTAGGTAGATACCGTCAACAAGTTACTGGCGCAAGTTGGAGGTATTCCCCCGTCCTTGAAAAGGTCACCTGTTGGAGACCTAACTCGCAGAGGGGCATTTGTTTTGTTACATGTATGTAAATAATAAAATACACAATATGATATGAATTTTAGTAACCATAATAACAATGTTACACAATATAATTGATATAATTAATATTTAAGAAAAATAATATAGGCTAGTTAAATTATATTCGAACCCACTCGCGGCCTCTCTCTACTGCGCTAGACAGCCGGCAGTTGCCGGGGAAACTATGCCGGCAGAGGCAGACTAAAATCCTTAGCTTATAATAGATGCTGGAAATGTTGAGCTTCTGCTCTCAAACAGGCAGGATGTCTCGTGTAAATATTCTCGCTCACTCTCTAAAACTCAGTATCGGGAATTCTTGTGATTTCTTGCACAATGTTTTCTCTAAGTTCCTGTAGTGTGCGAGGATTAGAATAATACACTTTGTCTTTTAAAGAACCCCAAAAATAAAAATCACAACTCGTTAGGTCAGGAGAAGAGGGGGCCACAAATCAACACTAACTATTCTGTCATCAAACACCTCTCTTATTGCATGTAATGATTCGGCATGCATATTGCTGTTGCAGAATCGTGCTGGAACCAACCATACGATTTCTCTTCTTCTGTCAAGCGATTGCAAAATGGCCTTAGAATTAACCTCAGATATTGCTCTGCATTTATTGTTTCATCAAAGAATATGGGCCCTATTATTCTTCTAGCACTTATCGCACACCACACTCCAATTTTCTGACCATAATGAGGCGTTTTATCACAAGAGTTCCTGCTGCTGAGCTTCGAAGAGTGAGCGAGAATATTTACACAAGATATGCTGCCTGTTTGAGAGCAGGTCAACATTTGCAGTATCTATTATAAGACAAGGATTTTACTCCGCCTCTGCCGGCGTAATTTCCCGGCGGCTGCCGGCTCTCTCGCGCAGTAGAGAGAGGCTGCGTGTGGGTTCAAATATAATTTAAGTACCCTATATTTTGTATGTATTAAGTGACAATAATAGAAACAAAAACTAATATGAAAATTAATATAGTGTACACTAGTAGCATGGTATATATTTAATTAGTTTTAAGAACAATAATATATTGTTTATATTACATAACAATAATAAATCAAAGAATGGGAAAGATGTCTACAGATCATAACATTCATTTTTTTACGCTACTGATCGAGTATTTTCTCTGTCCAAAATTACAATTTTTATAATTGTAGTGCATGACGAGGTGTAGTTTCCAAACACATCTTCTCCTCCTCCTCTTCTTCTTCTTCTTCTGTTTTGCTGTTTTCACAGATGAGTTTAGCAATGCTATTGTCTCTGTCGATTTCTTCTTTTAACTTCTCGTGCATTTACTTGAAAATGTATGTGAGAAAAATTGTTTGTTTGTTAGTTTCAATTTGGAATGAAGAAGGTGCCTACTAACACATATTTGTAGTGTGTTCTTGCAATACGTAGTATGTTTCATGTCGTATCATCAATTGATCAGGACAGATGCAATCGTGGGATGAAACCGTCAATCGTGCCTCCCCTCCTCTTGCTGTCGCGTCTAATCTGTAAAGCTTAAAGCCTATATTAAATATATCCGCTTTTTTGTTTTCGTCATATACAAAACCTCTGTGTATTTTAATTTCTACTGTTTTATGTCCTCAAATCGTGTGATGTTAGTGGACAATATTTTAAAGATTTGTCCCTGATAGAACCCGCGTGCGTTAACAAGGTTTTGTAATCAAATTTTGTTCTTGCAAAAATGTTGTTTCCCAGATCAACAGGTTCCGAAATGATGATAGACATCTTGCCAAGTGAAAAATATTTAGGAAGTACTGCGTGTTTTTATAGAGTTTCCGAATCTGATTTGTTTTTTTGTGCATGTACTACATAAAGTACATGTACATTTAAGGTTTATATTTTTAAAAACCAACCAGCAACTAGTAAAAAATAATATTCTTTTTTTATTATGTAAGTAGTTCGCCTTCTCTGGAGTCATGTCTTAAAACCCGTTAGGTACGCATTATTTTTACTGTAACTCCTCTTTCATAGTTTGTATTTACCAACCTAGCTTCTTCAGAGTAATTCCAGGAGAGATGGCGCACTGGGAGAGTTGGCGTAATCCCTGTAACTTTATCACCATCATCTAGAATGCGCACCAAAGCATACGAGGTGTTCAGTAGCATAAGAACTCTATGCGCAGATACATTAAGTTCTCCATGTATTGTTTTTCTAGCAGCTGCAACTAGTTATTCGGCGTAAGTTTATTGGACACTTAGTGAAAACTTATTCCGCTCATAGTTTAAACCCTCAGTCACTAAATCAGGGTCCTAAATTCAATGGAATTTTAAATGCTAATGTGACGAAGGATTAACGTGTGCATTTCCAGCCATGTTGGTCAGCCTATTGGAATGGTAGTTGTGTGCATCATTTATCCCCTTAAGTGGGGATAGACGGCGAACAGCAGTCTGGGAGAAAAGGCGCGCACGTTCAAACGCTCAAAAGCAAATTTCAATCAAGTTGCATATAACATATTTGTATAATTGCTGATGGAAATGTTTCGATTCGACTGTACATTTTTGGAACTTTAGAAAGTTGCTGATCAAAATGATGTGGTTTCGTTTAGTTTACCCAGGCATGCTACTCATGCTTATTAGACAAAGCTTTCTTTAGTACACTGAGGCAGTATTTCAATCAAGAAGCACACATTGCAATGGAAAACGAAGGAGTATGTTCTGGTTGGCTCAACGGGTAGCGCGTGGAAGAAGGCTGCCTCCGTGGGCAATGCAGTCAATGACTTCAGGAGATGCGTTGTTTACCTCTAAATCCTCATGCCACACCCGACCGCATGTTTTGCATTGCGGATGCTATTCAAGTGATCATCAGCTTTCAACACACCTTTCTGCACCTAAGACTCCTCAAAAACTGATTTGCCCTCTACTTTTTTGAAAGTGTTAATCCAACTTTAAATACTTCATGAAGTGTCCTCTTCCAAAGCCGTCGCCCAAAAATGGAACACGAAGCAACAATCTACATTGGTAATTGACTTTGCCCGAGAACTTGAAGGATGATGATGAGATAGGGTTTAAGGGCGCTAAACATCTAAGATCATCAGCGCCCTAGAGAGAACTTGAAGAAAACGCAATGCCCTTAAGAGAAGAAACGGAGAAAAAGAAGAGGGAAAGAGAGTTTAATAAAGCTACCTAGTGCAAAGAAAGAAATCAAAATGATCCCTTCTGACGAAGCCAAAGGTGAAGATCATCCTCGGATACAAAAAAATGTGAAATATGTGAAGTTTATGAATGGTTTACACAATAACCGTGCAATCTACAAAAAAAATAGGTTTGTGCAACACGTGTGGCAAAGATATAGCAAGGGAAAAGAGCATGGCGAACCAATCAAAATAATACAAATTGCTTAGAAAATGAAAACTAAAATCTGATTTTGCAGTTACTTTGTTTTTTTAATAAAATAGTGAAGCTTTAGCAGTATTTAAATTAATTTAATTCCGTGCGTAGTCTATCCCATACCGTGCGCCAACTCTCCCAAGCAGTAAGGAAGAGATGGTGCATTATTACGTCTTTCATAATACGATTTTCATGAAGCTATTAAATACTCCTAGCAGTCAAACAATAATATTATGAAAACTCATTGTTTCAGAAATTTTTTTAACAATCTCATTCTTCATCCCAAAACAATTTTGGGGGTAAATAAATGCAAAAAGTGGGTCAATTCTCCAGGAATTACCCTAAGTATAGTTGAGTCTTTTCTGGTTACTGTGTAGTTAGTGGTTTAACTGATTTTCCACGTTCGTTAAGTTCTGTAAGAAACGTAATTTCCTCTAAGGCGTTCATGTTGATGAGTGACTAATATAAGAGTGTATTGTATTTTCTTTTTTACATCAGATTCACGTTTTTCAGACTCTTCAATACACGTGACCAGCTGTTAATGAAGAAAGAATGATATTCCACACGTAGTTCCTGAGTGATGCATGCTATGTATACTGTGAAGCGTGAGTAAGACATATTACTCGTACCTTCTGGCGATTCTGCTGCGTATTTTATAATTACAGTATGCCATTATAAGGTTGTTTTAATTCTTTAGACTCTTTCATTTTATGATAGAATATGTCGTTTGCAGTAGAATAAAGTTTAGACAAATTTGTCCATTCTTCAAGTAATAATAATGATATTTGTTCATCTTGATATTGATTTAAATTACATTCTGTGCACCAAATACATATTTTATATATAAATGCAATTCCTCTGTTAACCTTCTTAACACAAACGCCCGAGTATATTCGGGTTTTTAATTTTGGCAAAATAATAATACCCCCGCATATACTTGGGGTATGATTTCGAGCAGCATGTATTTTAAAAGGCCGAATTTTTCCGTTGTGTCTTGCTTTTTCGGTTGTTCTTTGTTCCTCCCTCCAGATTTCGCTGTAATCTCATTCTTTGACATGCATATTTCTGCCAACATTGGTCTGTGAATCAACTGTTCAATCGAATTTCCTTTTCGCATATTTATTGGTATTATAGGTCTCTGTTTCAACCTGCTCTCACTATTTTTTGTATGTTACTTCCTTGCAATTTACAGAAATCGAGAGTGACAAAAATTTCAATATTGAATATAATATTTAGCGCTGCACTTAATTTCTTAGTGCCTAAAAACTTACATTTAAAAAAGTAAATAGGGTTTTCTCTTTTTTAATCGTAATGCATATGACGAGTACACTCGGGATTTTAATCTAGTGGATATTCATAGATTAAAATGTCCATTGTTAATCTCTTAAAAAGGAGTTTTATTACTATCGTTATTGTACCTAACTGAATATTTCATTTTGATAATAAAAAAACTACGTGAAAAGGAACCATCACTTTGTAAATAATCTGAATGTTAAGAGATTAAATTGCACTTCCATTTAAATTTTCTTTCTTGGAACCGGTATCAATACAATTTATGCAATGAATTAAACTTTATCATTCTAACAATATGCCGCGATATTCGCCACATTTGGAACAGCTATGCATAAATTATAGGGAAATTCTGTAGAACTTCCAACACATAAAAGCTTCTTTGTCTGTGGTCTAAAAAGTAAATGTAGCTTTTTATACCTATTTCACATGTCTGGTACTCTGTTTTTTATATATCTGTAAACCTGAAAAATAAAAAAGTGTGTTAGATGTAGGATTCGAACCTAATCTCTCTTTTAAGAGAATCGTATCTTAAGGACGACGCCTTAACCACTCGGCCAATCTGACATGGTTTTAGAAGTACAATTGTAATAGATACTATGTGTATAAACAAAAACGAAGGTACTTACATCTTTTAGTACTTGATCGGTTGCTGGTTTTAGGAGAGAAAAAACCTATCCTACTGCCATCGATATTTGAATACTAGGAACGTATTCTAAAACAAATCATTCACATATACATCGTAAATGGTGTATTCAAAATTGATTGGATCGTGGTTCGAATCGGAGCGGAGAGTCGTCCTCCGTGGTGTAGTGGTTACCATGCTAACCTCTAGTTCCCGAGGTCGCGCGATGGATTTTTTCGGGCGTAAAAATCCTTAATATGGGTTCCTTCGGAAGGGAAGTAACGCCGGTGGTCCCGTATCGTAGATTTACGTACGTAAAAGAACCTCAAGCCTGATAAAGAGGCCTCTGAGCATAATTACGGGTCTTTTATGCCCAATATAGAATGGGTCGCTAAGGACCACAGTAGTTAAAGAGCGTCCATAAATAAAACTCAATTTAATTTAATTTTGGAGCGGAGAAGTGATTCATTTTGTTTTGGATCGCACGGATAAACATTAGGTCTTTTGACAACGTGCGAGTACCACATGGAAATATTTATAGCATTTCTTTGAGAACAATTAAGAATGGGTATTTTATGGCAAGCATGCATACACGGATTTGCGTTAAATGTGGCAAAATATTCTTGATAAACTTCAATTTCATATATATTTATTATAGTACGCCCAGTTATTTCTCCAAGAAATTTGGTTCCTTCCTCTCCTTTTGTAAATACTACAGTAAATCTGTCCATCGTTAATATGGATGGAAGTAAATCGTATTTTACGTCCCCGTTCTCCCATTTTAATCCGTGTACTTTTGCAGTATGTTTGTCATTTGTCGATTTAACCAATTTGTTTAATGCACGGCGTTCGTAAGGGGGGTAGAGATATCCACGTCTGAACCTCACAATTTGATCCGCATATGTAAAGTCCTTTAACTACGTATTCACGCTCATTGTCAATTAAAAAATTAAAATATATAAATCCTGCTTTCGTTGACATGTTTCTAAAATGAAAATAAAATAAATGTAAACATACATTTTACTCACCTTTTATTGGTATACGAGAAGAGCATACAATAGTAGTGATCATGTTGTCATATTTTAAATTTAGAAAAAAGCTCTTTTTTGATCATCGATGAAGCAAGTATGCAATGACAATGTCTACAATAGAGCTATAAAAACTTTGTAGCCGTCGTCTGTTATAATCCCAATTTCTGCCACACTGATATTTTAAAAAGCTTGAAATACTTGAATAAAGAGGAGCGAATCTAAAACTCTAAGTATTCACATAAAATATTTAGGCATAAAGATACATATTCAATGTTGACCTGATTCGTTCCTAGGGTCTGTATTTATTGCCACTGCAATGGGACATTTAAATGTCGGTCTTTTTGGTATCTGATACGTGCAAATACTCCAATAAAGTATAGACGAGTGTATGGATTGTTGTATAAAAATGTATGTATTTGATTAGTATTTATTATGATACGTATATATAATCACGTCTATTTCTAAAAGTTTTTAGTATTCTGAGCAAACAAGCATATTACCGGTTCAGTTATGAAGTTTTGAAAGCAGCATTTGTGGAAACATTTCCGTGCTGTAGACCTAAATACATATATGGTTCATCAGAACTCATATCCGCTGTTAATTAAAAAATGAATATAGTATAACAGTTTGGATAGTGATTTAGAGAAATGGAATATCCTCGATTATCGCAAAGAATCCCCACGCCATCTTTTAACGTTTCATAGGGTCGTAAATATTTTCTTCCTTCGAAATCCGGTGTCAGTGGTTGTACAGGTATTGCTTGTTTTTAACGAATAACTGACAAAAATGCATGTTAAAATGCGTCAATTTGTAAGGGTTCTTATCGAAAGTGTCGCTATATGATTTATTTGTAGTAAAAGTTATGATTCTACGACGTACTTTGCTTACAAAAATATATTTTATACTTTTGCTTATGGTCGCTTTTGGGATATTAAACGGTTGAAAGTCTACTTCAATTAAGCGATACTTTGCATTAATTTTTGTCAGTGCTTTTTCATGAGGCAACAGTATAGTGAGTGCTGGATATTTGCACCTAATAGATAACTTAGCGGAAGTTATCTGAGTTTGTCCTTTCTCAATAAGATGGAATTCCGCAATAGGAGCAGTTAGCTTAATAGTTAGGATACGTTATTTAACAGAGGCTTATCCTGGTTGCACATTTCACTGTATAAGCAACACATAATTTCAAAAACTTTACTGTCTTTTGTAATATCGTATCGCCATTTTACACCAGTATTTCCCTCGATATCATTCATTTTACCAGGATCACCTAGTTTCCAAAGTGAAAATTGTAGCCATGTTTCCATAGCATCGGTAGACTAGTTTAACAAAGTTTCAAAATATGAATTGTATGTATACCCCGGTTGTGGCCGAGATACTGCAACGTTATTTAAAATTACCTCAATTGTTGAAAAAGAGAATTTAAAGAATTATTAAAAAGCGTAGAGGTATCACTAATAGGAGCATCAGCAGCAGGAGGTTTAATACCGTTACCATCTTCTTTTGCTATTTTGCAACGTAAACATAATATATGTAGGAAAGATGCGAATAAGTATCAGCGTTTTCTGCGTAGTGAAATATTAACGGTCAATTATATGCATGTAATGATTCGGCAGCCGTATGTGCTGTTGCAGAATCATGCAATAAGATAGGTGTTTGATAACAGAATAACTAGTGTTGGTTTGTGGCCCCCTCGTTCTCCTGACCTAACGAGTTGTGATTTTTATTTATGAGGTTCTTTAAATGACAAATTGTATCGTTCCAATTCGCACACCACGGGAACTTAGAGAAAACGTTGTGCAAGAAGTCACAAGAATTCCTGCTGCTGAGCTTCGGAGAGTGAGCGAGAATATTTACACGAGATATGCTGCCTGTTTGAGAGCAGGTGGTCAACATTTCCAGGATCTATTATAAGATAAGGATTTTAGTCCGCCTGTGCCGGCGTAATTTCCCCGGCGACTGCCGGCTGTCTCGCGCAGTAGAGAGAGGCCGCGAGTGGGTTCAAATATAATTTAACTACCCTATTCGATATACCATTTTGCGTATCAAGTTCGATAATATTAGTATTGTCTACACCTGTTTGTATCGGTTGATAGTCAAATATTTTACATGCAAGACCTATGTAAATATTCGACATGTAAATATACATTTTCTCCTTTTTATTCATTTACTGTTTTTGTGGTGCAGTTTAACTATAGAATGAACCTGCATTATTTTTATTTGGTTTTATTCCAGATCCTAACATGGAATCTAAAGACATATAAGCTTTTCTTAATCTTTCATTGAGCGAGAGCTTAAATAGTTTTCTGTTTGTCGCCACGTCAGTTAAAACATTTGCACCTACGTTCAGAGTTTCTTTACCTACAGTTTTTGCAGCACTTTTAAAAATTGGAGATAGAATCTCCATAGTCCTTTAAGCCCACCAAAAAGACCGTGACCTCTTTGAAAAAAATTTCCTCTATGTAATGCAAAATTCGAATTTTCTTCGTTGCCTCTTCCTGTTTGATTTAAAAAATAGTTAGCAAACTCATGATGATTCATTACTTCTTTTTGGTCTAAATGAAAGTAAAATGATTGGAGAAAACCCGTCTATAAATGGTAAAAATTCCCCTCCACCCGTTCTTATACTATTTTTATAATCTTAGTCATGTTGAACTAAAGGTACCCAAATTTGAGGAAGGAATGTTTTTTTTGAACCACCAAAATTTTATTATCGACATTTAGTTCTACTGTCGTGCTTTCAATTATCTAAGCAAATGCATCATTAACCATTTGAGTATGTATTAGATTACAATAAACAAACTTTCCGTAAGGAAAAGTAAGATATAGATTCATCGGATACGATGCACGTGCAGTTTCTGGCACGTTGGTTCCAAATTTAAAACCTAACTGTCTGTTTAAATCGGGTGACAAATACAAGTTACGCGTGTAATGTTTATTCGTTTTTGCTTCGTCCGATTGTGCCGTTGTACATACGTCTAATTTTATTACTTCTTGCTTTTTAGTGTTTGAAGTTGAAGCATCTTGGACAGACTCTCTCGTTTCTTCGGTTGTGTATCTCCTTTTCGAGGTTTGCTATTGTCAGCGTCTCGTTTCTTCGGTTCTATAGCTCCTTATTCAGGTTTCTTAGGCTTTGTTTCGCTTTTCTCTGCTGCTTCGGCAATAACACTTGCAAATCCTGTATTTGAGTTGTATTTAAAAGACATTTTAACCTCTGCAGCCTTGCATTCTCTTTCAAGCTTCGGCTTAACCCTGCCAACAGAAGTCTTACATTTTTCAAATGCAGCAAATGCAGACCTCCTCAAACTCTCCACGGAGATGTGACCTCCGGTTTCGGTAGATCTAGATCCACATTCTGTTCTGATGTTAAACATACTTCCGCAGCCCACCTAGATACTGATCTTTTTACCCTTCCCGTTATAACACCTTTGCTTCCTATATTTAATTTCCATTCGCAATCTGCACACTTTCCAAAAACATATATGTAGTTATCCGTAAAATAAGCATTCATATTGTCAATCATACTATAAGCACTACTCAATTCTGTTTCTTTAGATGTTAACTTCCAATCAAGTCCTATACCCTCTGGAAAATCAAATAAATCAATCAGTTCTCTGCAGTCTGCCATTTCAACCAATACTGTGTATTATCGTTTGTAATCACGTTCACGGAAGTACCGTGAAACCTACAGTCCTCTTGATTTTCATACGTAGTCGTAATCTTAGCGCACTCGCAAACCTCATTCATTATATATCCCTACTCGCACTGGGCTTGTCCGACCGGCAAATTCTCATAATACATTTATCTACATCCTTTCCTTCTTGAGATTTTGTTATCGCCTTTAGACACGTGTATACAATTCTTAATGGTTTTTTTACGTCCATTGATCTAGCATTAAATTTACATTCACTATCTTTCTATACGCACGTACAATTTGACAACAATTCATAATCCTTGCGACACATCGTAGCGCTCTGTAAATGTTCCGTGTCTCCGTTCACTTTGAATCCTCATCTTTCAAAACTAACGCAACTCTCTCCTTCCTTGCAAGTGCTACCATAGTCAATATAAATACATACATTTTTCATAATATGCCTTCTCTTTCTCTCACGTTTAATACAATACTATTAATGTAAATACTGTATGTTTCTTAAATACCTTTTTATTACGTAACAGTTGTCTTAATTTGCTACGGCACTAAAAACAAAACGCTGCAATCAACTTTTTTTTCTTTTTTAAAAAATAAAATAACAAGAAAATAAAGAAAATTCACCTCGCATTTCTTTAAAAATACCTCCAAATCTATTTTTTCTTTTCCTAAAACTCGATAACTGTTTTTTAAAAATCGTGTATGTTATCAAATTCAACAAGAGAATTTCCTTTTAATTATGACCATCGGCGAGGTAGGTCTCCGCCAACAGGTTACTGACCTTAAGGACGGGGTAATACCTCCAACTTGTTGTCAGTAACCTGTTAGCGGTGTCTACCTCCCAAGGGGCACATACTCCATACCTTTGTGTATACCTAATGCATATTCTCGAAGGAAAAATTTAAAAAAGAAGGCAAATAAGAAATTTATGTCTTGAAAAATCGCAAACTGACCAGAGACTTTTACCATTCCAGCTAGACGGCATACTTGACGTAGGGGTACGGGGGAGCCAAAGTTCACACAAGGATGCAAAAATTGCCTATCTTATCTCTGGGCCAAAATGTACATTTTAATATCCCATTTACAAATATTTAGAGTATAAGAAAATATTCAGCATACGTATTTACCACGGTTCAAAACAAAACAACGATCTCGATGACTTTCCTGAGCACTGTACATATCTATCAAAACCTGGCTAATGGCCGAAGAAATATAAATTGGAAAAACAGCACGTTTGAATTTTATAGTAACATAAAAAAATCATATAATTTATCTTATTTCGTTTTACATGTAATAAGATGAGCAATCACATGACTCGGCAGCAACCCCTTTCCCAGCGGAGCGCTGTCTTTCTGCTTGATTATCATCAGCGGTTTGACATGTGTGCTCTTGGATGTACTGTCCTCTGAATAATACATATTTATGAATTTCATCTCCTATTTCGGCTTTTATTTTGGATGCGAACAGGATTTCAATTTCACTACTCACGCCAAAGTGCCTATGTTGATTTGCATTTTACACAGATATTCAATGTCTGTTTCGATTTTCCGAAAAAGATGCTAATACTGATATGGGTGCTATTGTTTTTTGTGAATGCAGGACGGGACAAACAGAACGTGCACCGCGCAACACATTACATGGAACGAAGAATAATTAATTTTAGAAGAACTAAAGTATTGAGAACGTTAAAGCATATATTTCGTGATGAGTGACTAAACATCCAGTAACATATTTGTTACAAAATGTGTAAGATGCTGAATTGGAAGGAATGATGATATTACAGTACTGATTTTCAAGGGAACCAATTAACCTTCTTCAATATATATTAAGTTTTGAAAACAAAATTATCAAATATTTTATTGATGTGATAAACCGATGTAATGAAACATTTAGGTAACTTCTGTAAAGTTTACAGATGATATGAAACAAGCCAAAAAGTAATATAAACATAGTGTATTTTAATATAAACCAAACTTATGTGAAGTATTTTACTTAATTTTCTATACTGATTCTTTAGAGGTTTTCCAAATGCTTGGTTACTCCCTGTACAGTTCATCCACATCTGAAAATACTGAATTCCACTACAATATGAGACACAGAAATCAAACAAATCTATTGTGTAGGTAACATTACCAAAAGCTGGAAAAACAGTTAAATGAACTACGCTTGATCACATCAGTACGAGAAACAAAGATGGCATTTCAAAAACCGAGTGCAAATCTGCCTTATCATACACGGCATTTTCATAACCGGGCTGAGTGGAACAACAGGGCGTTGTACTCAATAAGAGCTTCCTCTCATTTGTACCACACCATCATAGCGTTTAATGAGACGATTAGCATCCTTCCGCGACGAGAAAACCGTGAACGAAAGAGGAGATTAAAAATAAAGTAGCGCCAGCCACGTAACGTTGTCTCCGACATTTTGAAGGGCGTTTAGGGATTTTACAAAAGGAAAGTTTAATTAACTCTCGCAGGTGCAACAGGACGCATGTCAATATGGGAGGTGAGAGAGGATGAAACATCTGACTCGCACATTATCGACACTGCTATTGTGTCATTTTGCGCTTTAAATTAACTGCGACAAACTAAAACTTCACATTCGATATAAATGTTTTTAAGCCTGACAGCCGTTTCGAATGTCAAACTGTTCATTTCAGGAACAGCAAAGGACTCCATAAACTAAAACGGGCTAGTTTCGGAATACGCTTCATATATCACTGCACACTCGTGCGAAGTTGTAGCTGCAGATGCGCAATTGTCAAACATGTCATTTGGTAAGCGCTCTTTTATGTTACGATAAATTTCAAAGATCGTTATTTGGACTATTTCCTTGAGTGATTCGCCATGGTATTGTATTTTTCCCTCTGTTTTTCTAGCAGCAACATTTGTTCGGCATTGACCAGGGCGACCCGAACCTCTCGAGTAAAGACTTGCTAAACAGTTAATAACAGGGATCACAGGTCTGAAATTACAATTTTCTGACCTTGAAGGTCTAATAAGTAAAGCTTAGTGTTAATAGTCGAGCGAGAGGTTTGATTCCCGTTGAGCTAGCCCCTCTAACCTTGGCTCTTTTTCACGGTTTTCCGTGATTAGTGGGCGAAAACCACGAATTTTTCTGTAGTTTTCTTTCTTAATTATGTTTTGGGGTCGAAGGATGAAGCAACTGGACGGCGGACCAAGCCTGCTTTGAGGAACTGTGTGTCCTGGTGTCCGGTGTTTGATGGACCCCATCAAGACCTATTCTTGGGGACAGCGAAGCCTATGTGGACGGTCTCCATCCGGAAACGTTAGGGACCCCGCCCGCCCTCTACGAGTCCTTCGCTTCATCCCTTCCTCCGGAGGTTCCAAA
The DNA here is from genome assembly GCA_030765065.1 of Deroplatys truncata. NCBI lineage: Eukaryota > Metazoa > Arthropoda > Insecta > Mantodea > Mantidae > Deroplatys > Deroplatys truncata. Next base: position 31,546,049 of record CM060990.1, read on the forward strand.
GATTAAGTAAGTCTTCATATGCATTCCACTGCCGAGATCCTCCTACGTTTCTAATCCAACCCTAGTGTCAACATGTTGTTATGCTATCCCCATGAAGTGTACAGTGATCTCGTCTAGTAGTAAAGTGAAACATTATCAGAGAAAGATGCCGCTTCATCTCTGTGACTTGAACACCACAAGGGCTTCTTTCCTCCCTTTCATTCCTCGATTGCACAACCAGATGTGGTTAGGTTTTGATGCCTGCAGACACGACAATGTTGGAGCACAGAGGAGAAACTTCTCGATGATATGGCTTCAGCAGGTAGGTCCACGAGGCAGGAATACATATGGAGTCGTCAGTAGATATCGCTCCACATGGTCGCAGCAAAGTCTACCTCACGACCGCTGCATCCTCAGCACTGCACGCTCTTGCATTGCACCAGCTTCAACTATGTTTCTAGGTCGTGTGCACTCTAATTGGCGAAAGTATGGCACAATCTATCCCTATGGCGATAGTGCGGCCAGGCCTTACGACATTTTATTTCTCCAGTCTTGTGTAAACACTTGTATCCGTGTCACTTCAAGAAAATCTCTTATACGTGCATTTCTAATAGGATTGGTATTTTATACTTGTATCTCCTCTGTTCTATAGCAATTAGGCTCACACAATATAAGAAACTAAATAACTGATAAACTGAGTGGTTTTTAATTTTATATTGTTTATACCTTTTCCTTTCTTAATTTTGCTACAAAAATCATAAGAATGATTTCAGCTGAGCATATTCATTCTCGTCAACGAATTTTTCTCCAGAAACTGCAACTATGTTTCCTTGTTGTGTTTAACAATTAAAATAATTTGATTTTATTCATCAAGTAGTCAAAATAAATGAAACCAGGAGTTCTGAACTGCAGTAGTAACCTGGTGTGATAATCCTTAAAGTTATAGGCATTTCACTGAAATATTTCTTTTACAAAGCTAATTCATAAGACTAAATCCAAAACGTTCGAGCGTGCAAATAAACTAGCTGTATATGGTTAAATGTTCCTTCTGTATTACACGAAGGACCAGTTTTGGCCAAAAACTAATTATAGTTTACTCGAATATTAATAATATCTTCCAAATATTTTCTAAACATTAAAATACGTAACAGAATTAGCTTAAGCTTCGTAATATTCATTTCATAGAGACTTCATATGACCTATGGCACCAGTATTCCTAATGGATAGGCATATGCTGCTTTTGTTTTGATTTCATTTATATCTTATGTTGAAACGAACAAGAGGTAATATGTGGAGAAGACAACCCTTCAATGTGCCAGCTTCAAGAAGCCCTTCTTGCCATTATTGTATGAAAGCCATTTAACATTTCTAAATTTAATAAAAACCTTAAGTTTACCCAAATTGTTTAACCATGGCTGATGAGACTCAAGTTTAGGAAAGAAATAAAAGCGCACAAAGCAACCTGAGAAATTTATGAATACTGCATTTCCTCAAGCAACCAGTTTTATTTTTCTAGCAAATAGATATACTCTAAAAAATCTTGAAATTTTGATATCAATTTAGTTTGTTACTCCTGAGGGAAAAAAAGAATATTTTCTGCTTTCTAATAAGCTACAGGAAGATCTGTCATGTAGTTCTCAACATTTGGAACTAAATTTCAATTTTTTGTTCTAAAGTATATGTCTCACAAATTTATCGCACGATTTAAAAATAAAGCAGCAATTACTTTAAAAAAATTCAAAACTATATGCTTCTTGCTTTTTAGGTTCTTAATTATTGAAAATTATATATAAAGTCGTGTACTTCGTCATTCTTGCTCTTGAAAATTTCTAGCGATAATTTTGTTATTTTAAACACTCCTTGATGCAAAGTTATTGGCAAAATTTTGCACCGCACGGAGTGCACTGAAAAAAGTAATGAAGGAAGGAAATCTCTTCTAAAGGTGATTTGAGACTTCAAAACTACAACTCCTGTGTTGGCCGACACTTTACTGATTGTAGTGTCTGCACCATTATAAATCCATCACGCTTAAAATAACAAATTTATCACTGCAGCATGTGTATTTTTAGTTTCCGAAAATTTTCACAGTATGATCTTCTTAAAAGCAGTGAATCAAAACTTTTGATTCCCGAATTATTCAATTATATTTACAGCATATTGTAGACGGTGGCATTTTCAAAGTATCAATTCCTCACATGCATCGTATGCTGTGTGGATGCACGCCTTTAGATATTTCCTTTTGAGTAAAGCTTTTACCGAATTAAGTTGTTATATTAGCAGAGAGAGTGCAATGAAAGTCTGTGAGCTGTTAAAAGCAAAGGACCGCAAGAATATTAACAACATTCCTGCAGAGTTTGCACAGCGCATTTAACGGAAGCCTGAAAATCTTTTACTAGAACAAAATATCCGGTGCCTGGCTAATCCACACAGTGGATGCATTAGAGGGGAGTACAAGGCTATAATTCGTTTCATCTTGTCTCGGAAAACCAGAGAACTAAATGTTAGATGATACTTTATCACGTGCATAATCAAATTGTACTAACTCGTTTCCTAATAATTTCCTTAAGTTACTGTAAGAGAAACATTGAAAAACTAATACAAAAACAAACGTAATGAAATGTCCTTAAATTAACGATAACCAGACACATTTATTTGTCCAAAAACTAATGATAATGAAGCCAAAGATAAAAGTTATCGAATGCGTAATTTTAAAATTGATTTGAAGTATAGAAAAAAGGGAACTTTGCTGTGAATCTTCAAGCTACATAGGCATATGTACGCAAGGAAAGCTTAATTGAGGTGCTTAGAATAGCAAAGGCGTATGCGCCAAAAGCTAGTTTTGAGAAACATGTTAAAATTTTACTAAGCATTATATATTAGAATAATTGATAAAGACATAAAGAAGTGTTCAGATGCCCTACTTCTTTGGCCTTTACAACATTTTTTGTTTTCAAACTTACATATTCTTCACCTGTATTACTCTTTTTCTTGGACACCTTCATTTTCCATTGGTTTTTCTCCACGCAACGTTTTCTATGACGACTTACGTGACAAGAAGTAGAGTCACTCTCTGTATCACTCATTGTATTTAATAAAAGTAAATTATGCTAAATGCGGGCGTAAAAATCCTTAGCATGGCTTCCTAGGGAAGGGAAGTAAAGCCGTTGGCCCCGTGTCGTAGATTTACAGCACGTAAAAGAACCTCAAGCCTGATAAAGAGGCCTCTGAGCAAAATTACCGGCCTTTCACGCTCAATATAGAATGGGATGCTAAGGACCATAGCAGTTAAAGAGAGCGTCCATAAATAAAACTCAATTTAATTTTATTTCTAAATGTACTAAATAAACCTTAATCCGAGAGTTGCAAGCTACCAGAAGGCACGTTACAACTTTTGGAGCAACAGACTAAACTGAACCCTGTACAGGAAGGAATACATCCAGACAAAAACTATTTACAAAACCACAAAATCCTTTAAAATGGTTAAGCAATAACAATTTAAGAGGGTTAAAGGACTGAAAATAAACAGCACCTTCTCTTAAGTGATTTATTGCTACGTTCTGTTAAAGAGCTGCTGTCGCAGCATAGCGGTCGGCCCATACGCCTTTGCTATTGTCGAGATTCGGCTGCAGCACGTTTGGTCGAACACCATGCTATATTTAAATGGAGAGTTCGTTCATTTGCAAGGCGTATCGACCATTAACACTAACCGGCATGAAAGTACTCTTCATACTATATGTTGCAAGAAAAAACAAAAAAGAAGCATACTTTGGCGCATACGCCTCTACTATTCTAAAGGGCTCAATTAATAAGAGTATAGTTCTATTGGTTACACCAAACGCACTTTATTTTGCTACACATGTATTGGAGTTTATTGATAAATTATGGGAACATAGCAAGCACAAAAAATTCCTCTCAGCATAAGCCTTAAATTGCTTCGTTTTCTGGCCAATTGGCAACTTTGCTTCCCATCAAAATGCTGTGGTTCGATATGGTAGCCCATGCACGACTCCCTGTCCACTTGCCTTCATGCACACCGCTCCTGGAAGTTGTGTGGCCTACACAGTTGCTTGTCGTCGCGTCTTTGAGTGCACATCAAGTGTTTGCTGAGACGCTCTAGAGCAAATTCTGTAGTTGCCCGTTATGCTCTTTGAAACGACTTGGATACCGACACGGGTAGCACTGGTAGCTGAAGCACGGATTCGCAAACGGGAGGAGCTTGTCCAAATCCCGCCAGGACCGTCCTCTCGACAGGTTTTTTCAGGTTTTCCTGAGTCCTTATAATTGGCAAATGTTGGGGAGGTACGCTAAACTTAGGCCTAGAACGTTTCCTTCCTGAATTTCCTTTCCAATATAACATGTCATTTCATGCATCACCAGTGTCGCCGCCAGTGGTGCCCAATAATTAAGAGCGGAAGTTAAACACTCTTAAAAAAGAAGAAAAAATTTGGGATTCTTTGGTGTATAATTGGAAGCTCATATTGACAAACATATCGGCCACTTCCGGTACATATACTGATACAGGTGTTCATAAAGTGAGTCTATGCCACATTCCCGGACATGTGTGTAGGACCGTGCCAGCAGTTATCCACGTGCTTTGTCCTCATAATTTATCAAAATCCTATGCAGCAAAGCACTTTAGAAGATTACAATCTCTTTATTTTAAATTCTAAGAAAGTGGTCACTACATACTTTCTTACTATTTTTCCCAGGAGGGGACAACAGAGGTGTAGCAGCCGGGGAAGCTGAATGTCAGCCCTAAGCCTCCCTCCAGCGGTGTGCAAGACGCAGAGATAGTGCAGTCTTAGATGCTGCTCCGGGAAGGGCGTCGCTACGCTTAACAGAGGCTCAAAAGGGGGTCAAAATAATGTGGGGAGGAGAAATTAGGGGACAGAGCCCCCTCACAATAGGATGCTAGAATGTGGAAGGTATTGTAAGAAAACTTTTCTATCAGCTTCAGTTCAAAAAAATAAAAGGTTTGATGTATCCATTTAGCTCAGCATATGAAAAACAAATACTTTTCTTGACATGAAGACTATCCAAAAATTTTGTGCTTGAAGTGAACATCAGTAATAAAAGAGAGTTAGCACATAGGGCAATAAATAAATACAGCTGAACAGCCTTAGAATGAAAAAACCTATTTTCACAAGTTACCGAATGAAGGGAGAGAATTTATAGGGTTTCAATTTGCATGACTGTTTCACCGACCCGGTGAAACAATAATAATAACAATAATAGTCATAATAATATCACCAACATTATTATTTGTATATCAACTTCTATAACGAAAGACATAGTTTCCAAAATAACTTGTTTCTGACCAATTGCAGGAGTTTTCTGTTTTTCTAAAGGACATGGTATAGATGTCTGAATATCTTAGGCGAAAATTATTAATTTTTAATGGTCCACAATGATATGTAGGACATCAAAGCTTGCAAAAAAGAACTTTGGCGTACCATACATACCTACAAGTTCCCTTTTTGCAGAGCGCATGTGTAAAGCAGCATCCTCCCATCTTCGCTAGAAGAAAACACTTTCAAATTTGAGTGGAGAAGTCCTGACTCTGTGATTCCACTTTTTCGACAAATACGTCCTTCCTGCAGATGTACAGTATAGCTAAAAAGGACTATTACTGAATCTAAAATCTTCCGAAAAATATCTATAGATGTTAATATAATCGCCGATATTTAAGTACATAAGCTTTAGAATGCTGTCCTGCTCACAGTTTTGTTGACATTGTATGATGCGTGAATCCTGAAGTTACGGCTGTAATTATTTTCTGGACTTCTTGTTTTATGGTAGCAATTACAGGAACAGTGACACTGTGCGACAAGTCAGGGATTCCTTCTTCTTTATTTATAAGAAGTTCCTCTCTCACTCCTTTATACAGCTAAAGATAAACATGACCTTTGAGATGACACTGGACCTTTCTGTCGGTAGCAGAAATTTCAGGCAAAAGAAAACTCTCCGCCTACATCTCCTTCAAGAGTCCATGCTTTGACCAGAAGATATTTGAGGGAGCGTACGCATGCTGAAGCACTTGCAAGACGATCCGCTGTATCATTACTAGCAGTTTTGGAATTAATTTTCAGGTTGAGGTAGGTTAGCTCGATGTGGAACTTCACAAGTACTGGAAAACTGAATGGGAGATAACCGTGGGAGTTTAAGGGCGTATAAACGTGTTTGTTTTTCCTTCCGACAAATGTTATTCTCTCGTTAGAAAATTCTACCTGTTTAAATTAATAAACGAAAGTAAGATAGGTCCCAAAGGAATTAGCAAACAGGGTTCTTGGAAACTTGGGGAGTTTAGCAACTGCACGCGTTCATCGATCGTACCCATGCTATTACGAGTGTTGCGGATTTCTCATGCACTGCAGCAATTATGGTATCCGCCTGGCTGATTTGGTTCCGTAATGCCACTAATGTAAAGCCTAAATGTTCATTTTAGAACACAGCCAAATATGACTTATTATACACATCCTCCGCTCATTAGACCAGACCCTTCAATCCGAAATTGCAGATTATCGTATTCTCCGAGCTACGCCAGCATTTACCAAGCGTCTAAATTGTAGTTTATCTGCTGCTGAGCTCTCATCTCAAGTATAACAATACACAATAACATTGTACCGGGTTCTCAAGAACGGAAACTTCTTAAGATATCCCCGAACTGTCTGAGAAGATGCTACCTGAATCGACATCAGCATGATTAACAGAGGATTAAATGCCTGCAGTTCTCAGCGTTTCTTCTTATAGAAGTAGTGTGAGTCTGGTATACAGCATTGCATCCCAGGTTTGCTGAACATAATTGACAAGTATACGTTATTTCACCGTGCTGCCTAAAAACCATATTTAGCATTTTGATGGCCTAAAATACCATAATTAGCTTTAGTTTAATCGGTAGATGTTTGATGCAACCCAAAAGTATGAATATGTTCTGAACACTGAAGTGAACTCCTGTTAATTTAGCTCATATTTTCAGAGCAAATTCTCACCATAGAGAAGTCTTTAAATTCCCATTGCTTAGTCATTAGCTGCTAACACTTTGTTGTTAACATTCTTCTTGCCCTAACAAAGAACACTCAATTTGTTCAAAACTGACCTGCACGGGTTTCGTGAGATGCTGGTTGACGTGATATACTTCTCAGAAATTCAAACGTTTTGGCCTAAGGTGACATTTAAGGCTGTTGTCGAGCACAGTTTGAGCGCCGGTCTTGACGCTTGGCGCATGGAAGGAACGTAAAAACAGGAGAAGCCAGCGACATCAGAGACCAAAAGGCTGTGCTTTGGTGTGGGGTTCAACGCGCAGAGTGCAAAGTAGACCATTCAAAGCATCTCAAAATGGCCCTAAATATCGCTTTGAGCGATAATCGTTCCAATTTCTGAGAAGCGGCCACCTCAACCAATTAACCTTGCAATTCAAACCAAATCTCAGCTTTGAAGGAGTCAAATGTTCCTGGTAAGTGTATACAACTTTTGCGAATATAAGGCACAATAGGTCCTTTACGAGAGGAGTGGAACGAGCAGGATTAGATAGTAGCTTCAGATGCCTACGTTCCATATTTAGTATAAACTCTGCTACGTCACCTACTGCGAGTCGATTTCAAGAGTTGACACTATACCGCTACGCTGTTTATGAATTTGCTTTACTGTATGCCAAGCTGATGCAAAGAGGCACTTCATTATGGCTGATATAAACCAAACCAAATTATTCATACGTGAAATACCTTTCCGACACAATATCAAACCAAGTGTAATTATTTCTATTCAGTTGATAGCAGCCGTCAGTGGCAGTGTTCTCTGGACTTTAAACTTACGATGAGTTGAAAGTATTACTCAGCAGGTTAGAATTGAAGTCATTAATATACAAATCAGCGAAAGGGAAATAACTATAACTAGGTCAGGTTGCCTTACAACCCCTTGGCGATGACAGCTTAAGAGGAGACTTTACGTGCTGCATCAGAAAAAATATTCAGGGAATAGTTTAAGGTTTCAGTACAAGAACAAATTTATTCAATCCCAACTATATTTTTATGGACGCTCTTTAACTACTATGGTCCTTAGCGTCCCATTCTAAAATGGGCGTGAAAGATCGGTAATTTTGCTCAGAGGCCTCTTTTATCAGGCTTACGTGCCGTAAATCTACGACACGGGACCACCGGCTTTACTTCCCTTCCGAAGGAAGCCATGGTAAGGATTTTTACGCCCGAAAAAATCCATCGTCCTCCGCCGGGTTTGAACCCGCGACCTTGGGAACTAGAGGCTAGCACGGTACCACTAGTCCACGGAGGACGACAATCCCAACTATATAATCAACACTTTTAGCAAAGTATCTTCTAATGTGGCACCTTCGAATTTACATACTGCGGGCTAAAATGTTGCATCAATAGGTCAATAGCATCCACGGGCCTAATGAAAACCTACAGTGCATTTTAGCAAAGTTCACCATGCACGTCAACTGAAAACATACCGGCACAAAATAAACAGTCTGAGTATACTTACTTTCATGCCTTGAACCGACAAAACAGGAAGTAGGTTTATGGACAAGGGGAGAATGGAGGTATGCGGGGTGGTTTGTACAACGTTTGCACACTATCAATGCATCTGCATCCTACTTGCTACATCAGTTACATAGTTCTTCCACGGCTACAACGTCACGAACTCAACATGTATTATTGAACCTTGGGGTTTATGACAACACTCATTGATTAATATCAAGTTTTTTATGGTGCAAAACGTCGTGTGCTAGTCCAAATGTGGCAACATGCTAGAAATGTTAGTGTAGCTGTTTCGCCCACGATCCTTTCGAGCGTTTCTGGCAACGAGCACAAGCGGATTTAGTGTCGCTGTTAGGCGTTTTGGATTGTGAATAGGTAAATTCAATGTCTTAATAGCATTAGATTCTGGATGGTAAGATAGCATTCGATTGGTTTGCAACAAATTCTGGTAAAAATACACGACTCGAGACTTAACAAAACTAATACCGAGCGAGGTGACGTCGCGGTAACGTGTGCGACGTGCATTCGGGAGCTCGCGGGTTCGATCTCAGGCGACGGACCGCTCTGGCCCATGGCTTTTTCGTGGTTTCTTCGGGTCGTCAGGCGAATGCTGGAGTGATTCATCTTCTACCACGACTCTTCTGCCCCCAATTTCCTGCACCCATCATCTTCCTTATCTTCTTGAGGGTTGTAGGACCAGGCAACGGTGTTCGGCGGGTTGGGCTGGGCGGTGGCTGTACGTTCTGTGGAAGTTTTATCCTGACGTCGCCCATGGACTGCTCAGCCAGAATTCGCTTCTGTGTGCTTTCAGGCGGGAGCTCCTTCGGGGAACCCCCGTAGGCTCGGAGGCCAATAGAGTGGGCGCGAGCGGCGTTGGAGGCGTTCAATGTCTGGAAAAATTAGGAACCCCGTCTGTGCTTGTGCCCATCGTCATCCGGATTCGGTCGACCTTCATGTCTCTTCCCTCAGGCACCCTTTACGGGGTCCAAGGCCCCAGTTTTGGGCCCATCCCCTCTGTTCGTCCGTACCTTTTTACGTTTAACACAGCTAATCTTTTTATTTAATCTAACTTCCCGTTGCACAAGTAACAACAGGGCACTCAATGACGTCAGTTTCACATCACTTCCAGCTTTTGTTATAAAGAATCTCCAAGTATATTTGCTAAGGTTTTTTTCCCTGCTACATTATTCCTGTGTCACCTTCTTCATATGTATATTCAACGTTCTCTTAGCCCTAAAGTTTTCCTTCTCTTTTTCAGCTCCAGGAGCCAATTTCTTCTCTCCTCTGGTCACCAGAGATGCTCTGTGTTTAGGGGAGACTGTTACAGAACCCCTGCTACTTGTTGAACTTGCGTACTGAATACTTGGTGAAAGCACAGTGTCAGAATGTATACTCTAAAATAAGGAAATTCTGCAAGCAGCATCCCTTTACCAGGTAGTATGTTACTATCTTTATCTTACAGTGGTTCAAATCTATAGGCAGAAAAATATGCTCCTTTAAGACTGTGTTTGTTTATAAGATAGAAGTATGTTTCCCTCAAAGCATTAACAGATGAGTGAGTTCATGTCTCATGAGGGAACCTAGCGTCTATTGCTGAATAGTCCTCTAGGAAAAGTGTGTGGTGTATTCAATGACAAATTGTTTTTGTGTTATACGAAAAATACATTACACAAATATATAAACATGTGGCATTCATAACGTCAACACCTTTGCTTATAAAATACTTTGGCCTAATTCGACTGAGGCAATAAACTATTCCATACATTTCTTGAAGAAATAATCACCTAAATGCAACTCTAGTCGTGAACAAAATTGTTATAGAATTGTGATTGATTGAAACTGGGGGTGTAAACCTTTGCTCACAAATTATCTATGGAATCATAACTATAGATCACTATTACACTAAGTACTTCTGTTATGTTATTGACTACATCATGTACTAGTTCTTTCTGAAAGAAGATTGCTAATATTTTAGCAATTTTTTCTAAAAAAAAGTGTTTAATACTATTTAAGCTGTTATACCATTGGCTGCAACCCCACAATGCCAATTTAACTTCTTAAATACTTTAATATGAAAAACATGCATTTGTTACGTATAATTCTGGTGTTCATGTAATCTTATTTACTTAGAATATTTTCTAGAAAGTAAGCTAATGCGTTGGACTAGTTGGGTCTTGGTTAGTTCATGCTATAGTACTGATAGGTCGAATTCTCCTGTTGCTCTTGTTGCCATACCTGCAGCTTAAACCACCTTTTGCCTTTTTGCTGATATACATAAGATAGCTCAGTAGCATCATTACGCTTAATTATTTAAGATTTATCTTCATAGGAAAGAGTCGGACAACCCGATGACTGGGGTGTATTATTTAGAACATCCATAAATTCCAAACTTTTCTGAAAGATGCATTGAATTCTTTGATAAGACTTTGTGTGGTAGTTACTTTTTAAATTCATCGTTACACTGAGTGTAATTTATGAGAGGAATGTCTTTTAATTTTAAATCTAACACTGCACCATATTCTTTCAATAAAATTCAAAATATTATACAATATGGCAGTTGCTTTGTTTCCAATAATCTTTTCAACATCTCAGATATCAAACAGCCTGAAATAATATAAACGTATACGATGCAAAGTTGCACGTTTAACATACGCTATGTATTTATGCCGTTATTTAGTGAATAATATGCAGCGTAATTTGAAACAACATACTGCAACATTTTCTTTGAAAGTTTAAACGAACTGAAACCATAATTACAACAACAATATCCTGTTTTATTATATCTCCTAAACATGCTGCCTGATAGAAGATTTTCATAAGAAAACAAAGAAGAATACATTACCATACTCAAGAAGTTTCATTACTAACTGCATCTCAAATAGAGGGAACCTAGTTTAAGAAGGAAACGTTTAATTGCAAACTGATGCATGAAGTATCAAACTTCTAATAAACATTGGTTTGACGACATGCTTTATATTTTTGGCCAGAAACAAAGGTATTTCTAACCCGTTGTGCAGTGGAAAACGTAGACGACGACGAAGGCTGTTTTTCGGGTAACAGAAGTTCGACACGTTTTGAAGTTTTACCCATTTTCATTTGACCACCCCTCAAAGTATAATCATATCGGGGCGCAGTTCTGCCAAGTGTACAAAAACTTTAGTACTATTCCTGCAAAAATAAACTATGCACATTCTATTTCAACCTTTATATTTTGACGACGTATATTGAAAGTTAAAGGTATCATCAACACATCTTCTAGCTGGTATACTTGTTTATCTTTCCTCAAAGATTTAAACAATTCTCATTCTGGAATAACCACCAGGAGTCAGCATTCTCGAAGTATGAAATACTTATTAATAGTGCTAGAGGTTTTATTCTCTGCTCCACATAGATTACATACATTAAAGATGCCAACATATTCATGTTAGTACCTCAGGTATATTCGCCAATCATCACTAGATATATTATGTTTCTAAGCAGTTTGATTTGTGTCGAGTATTACTGGAATCCGCTCAAAAGCTTGACGCCAGTTTCTCTATCAAGGTTCCATATCACACTTTTCTTCCCATTCCCATTACACAGCTATCCCTTAGATATTATGTCATTTGTAGATAGTCTATAAACTCTACCATAGTCAAACAAAAATGTTTGTCTACAAATCATCTAAAACTACTGTATATGAATATATTTGATGCATTCCTACATGGTTGCATGCAAGATGGGGAAACAAGGCAGTTTTGTTTCAAGTAGGCTTTTGTTTGATGAGAGTTCATGTAGGGGAATAAAATAAAGAATCGCACAGGCTCAAAAATCAATGCTTAGCACCAAACCAGATTTGAACTTGTATATGTTTTGATATAATATCTGGGAAATTTCTAATGGCAAAAAGTCACTTAATATAAACTCTGTGTTCCAGGGACTTCTAAATTTGTCCTCTGGTAAGTTCATGTTTTATAGTATCCCATTTTTACGATTATTATATAAAATTCGACCCGAATGAAGAGGATATCACAGGTATTGACAAAAATATTATACATTTTGTCATTTTAATTAAACTCCTTTCAAGTTCTTGTTGGATAAAATAAATACTAATGAGAATCTTCTCGTGTAAAGGGTTGTTTAGCTTAAGATGGATTTCACATGGTTAAAAGATTCTGACCTTTAATATGAAGTTTGGTATTTAACCACCGAGCGGAATGGCTCAGGCGGTTATGTCTGTGGCCCGCATTCGGGAGGGTCCGGGATCGATCTCCGGCGACCTCCCACTCTGGTCCATGGGATTTTCGTGGATTCTCCGGGTCGGGGAGCGACTGCAGGGGTGGTTCATCTTCTACCACGACTCTTCTTCCTCTATTTCCTACACCCATCATCTTTCTTGTCATCTGTTTCAGGTTTGTAGGACCGGGCGACGGTGTGCGGAGCGTTGCGGCTGGGCGGTGGCTTGCACTCTGTAAAGGTTTCTTCCCTGGCGTCGCTGCGGTACCGCTCAGATAGGTCTCTCCTCAGCGCAGGGCTCCGCTTTGGGGGGCACTGGAGGTTGGTGGTTTGTGGGCTAGGACCGGGCAGCGACGGATACGTTCTATCTGGAAACGTTAGGGACCCCGTACATGCTTGCGCCCGTCGGCATCCGGATCTGGTCGCCCTTTGGGTCTTCCCCCTCATCCCTCCCTCCCAAGGGTCACGTTGGAAGCACAATGGACTGGCAGGGCTGTGTACGGTAATCTGCCCCGATTCCGCCCCCCCCATGATACGTACATTTTGGTATTTAACCGAGTTTTGGTTATTATGTTACACTGCTCTCCCTCTCTCTCGCGCGCACACACCACGGACTTGTCCCAAATGTTTTCTTGACTTAGGGCATCTCAAAACGTATATTTACGGAGAAATTATAACATGGAGGTTTTGGAGGGGTTACACTTCCTCTAGCTGCCGCAGGTAAGAGGTGATTGAGAAACTAAAGTAGCACGAGCCTTAATAAATGCCACAACAGGTAAACTGCCTAACCGTCGCTAATAAAAACGAAGTTTGCAAATGCTTTCTCACGTAACGTTATTGCTGTTACCAAAAGGGGTAGTATTCGAGCTTTCAGTTGTGAAACGCCATCGAATTCAAGTGCTTGAAACTGTGAAATAATTTTCATCATTGGCTGAGAGCCAATATTGGATTTCTGCCAGAGACATCAACATGTGTTTATGACAAGTCGAGGAGGAGAAACACTTTCCTTGACTGAGTTAAAACATATCGCTCATTCACAAAATCATTGAGCGAACTCCAAAAGAATGAAAGGTGGAAAATACATTCGCGTTGATTCAGCGATGATAATGGGCTGTTACTATGCATATGGGATAGGCACTAACGCTGAATGTAAATACCTATATACAGAACTTAATATTACCTTTGCTGTCTCTCATTATCGAAAATGCTATAGTAAATACCACCTGTTTTCCACTGCTCACCAATTACTCATGTGGTTAGCTTTTAAATATCATTGCAAGGTGGCCTTAATCTTTTTTATGCCTTTATATGGGAGAACCACTTGCAGAAAAAGAAACCGAAAAACTTCGCTACCATCCCTTCATGGGTTTAATTAACCACACTGTGGCATCAAGATTTATAACAAAGTTAATTCTGTTCGGTTGATTAAAAACATGCATAGTTTTCCATTAACTCCTCCGTTTAGTTTTATTTTGTTTATCTTTTGCCACATTGTTTGACAGTATTGCTTTGGCCAATGTTTTCATATGTCATTTACTCTACCGGTAAATCACCTTTCCGAAAATAATTAAAATTGAAGGGGGTTATACATAACAGAATCAAATTTCAAGATATAGATTTTTAAATACTTCAGTTTAAAGATTTTCTTTGTTAGAAGCTTGACCATTTTATCCACGATTATGAATAATTTGTTAGCGTGCTAGGTCGGTTCAATTGTTGCGGTAAAAGGATCAGAACTATTTCTCGCAGAAGGTCATTTGTAAAACATTCTGCCTCCAAATTTTCCAAAGACATGTTGTTACAGATTTAGTCTGCGAATTCGTGGACATGCCGTATAATTAATATACCACAATTAAACGTGGGATGTGAAGTTATGTTCACTGTTTCATATCACCGGCTACTGTCACTCCCGAATCAGTGGTGGCTATCTTCATAGATTTATCAAAGGCCTTTGATTGTATGAATATAAAAATATTACTAAATAAATTAGAAGCATGTGGTATTCGAGGTTTAGCGCTGGATTGGATATCAACATCTCGAAAATCGAGCACAATGTGTCGAAATAAATCATCTAAATACAAATGGTGTCATAAAAAAGATAGATTTCAAAATAGTAAAACAAAGGGTCCCGCAAGGTTCAAAATTGGGGCCATTTTTATCTTATATATAAATGAAGTTTTTGAGGTCATACAAGAAAATAGAGGCTTCGCAATTGGACATGCAGACGACATGACTGTCATAATTAAAGGTCAAACAGCAAAAGAGGTTGAAATTAGAGCAAATTCAATTTTAAAAATTATAAAACAATATTATGCTAATTTAGATATGATAATAAATACACAAAAGACAGCATGTATTAACCTTCAATTAACAAAACTTAACCCGAGTAGTATTAAACTAAATATAGATGGGGAAAACATATCAGAAATAAATTGCACTAATTTTCTTGGAGTAATAATTGATAAATATTTAAATTGGCAATCTCATGTAGCGTCAATTAGAAAAAGATAAATAAGGGCATTTATGTAATGATACAATTAACTAAAATAATGGACAATAAAACAATGAAACAGCTCTATTATGCTTTTATACATTCGCATGTAAGATACGGAATTAGTTATGGGCAAACATTACAGCAAGAGAAATAGCTAAAGTCTTTAAACTGCAAAAATACCATTAGGATAATAAGCAAATGTTTAAGAATAAAAACTTGTTAACAGTGCCATATATAAGAAACAATGATGATTATTATTATAGAATAACATTAAAGGGAACTCTAAATAACCGTGCCATAGAAGTTAAGAGGAAGAGAATTATTCAATAAATTACCTAGAGAAATAAAGAACATAAAGCAGCCAAATGTAATGATGAAAATGGATAAAGAAATACTTAATAGAAAATGAATTTTATAGTATAGATGAATTTAGACATGGTAAAGCAACCTAAAGTGAAAATGATATTTAAGGTAAACTTAATGTAAATGCAATGTAAAAGAAGTAATGTAAAATTATAAGCTGTACTTGTTAAATTATTTTATATTTGTAATTGGACATGTCCATTAAATGTATTTAAAAGGATGATGATAAATAATAAATACTTCAGATAAAAATTTTTTTCCTGGTTCCATACACACGTGGAGAACGTTTGTATATCAATGCCGCACCGGTTCGTTTGTTTCGTCTGAAGGCATGTGTGATGCAAAGAAATCGCTCCAGACGTGTTTATTTCCCGAGCGCTTCTGATCTGATGGCCAAATTCCTTTAGAGCTGTAAATGTAAGATTCCAATACCGTCATCAGAGATTGAATCCTCTAGAAATTAGCGGTAGCCTATAATGACACATACATGTATGGAATGATTGTATTTCTTTCAATGTGTATCTGGTGCTATCGATGACATTCCAATAAACTTCTACAAATTGGAGACATTTATTTTTGGCCGTCATGCTTTGTATTGGTGGTGCCCTATTAACCTCCAAATTAAAAAGCTTGAGTGGTACACTAAGTTATATCTCAAATTGACATACTCATCACTAGGCATAGGAATTCTTAAGCAGTTGGCTTCCAGTTATCCACACTCAAACCATTGTTAATACAAAGAATGTAAACTACAGCACGAGTATCTGACGGCAGCTAAACACTGCGTGGTGAGTGCTCGCAAACGCCAAAAGATTGTAAGAGGGATGGGGGTGATTTGTAACCTATGACTTCACTGCGTAAAGTCCAGTAAAACTTCAACATTAATTCCTTTCGTCCTGGCACAAACAAGTTCATTCTACCGTATTCTTGTTGAATTCCTTTTCCTTCCGCATGCAATCACTGAAAGTTTATTCAATGACTAGCCAGCATAACATCAGCATCCTCGATATGCCGTAATCTTCTTCACAGCATTTCCTTTGTATGGTGATAAATCCACTAACATGAGGCAGTTGCCTTAAGCGTTTCTACATAACACCTTCCTAAAAGGGGATCAAATATACAACCTAATACAGGAGAGGTTAATTTCTACCACTCCGTCACCCAGGTCCATTTGTATGTGCAAACATTATGAAGGTATTAATATCTTATTTCTTCTTTTTCTTTAACGGATTACCCATCTATTTAAAAGAATTACACCCCCAAGGACTTACAAGCCAATGCCTTGTGTCAGTAGGTCGTCGAGGAGCAAGCAAAATCTGGAACATAACATTTCCAGGTTGGGTAATCAGAAATTGTTTTTTTATGGACGCTCTTTAACTGCTGTGGTTCTTAGCGTCCCCTTCTATATTGGGTGTGAAAGACCGGTAATTATGCTCAGAGGCCTCTTTATTAGGCTTGAGGTTCTTTTATGTGCTGTAAATCTACGACACGGGACCACCGGCTTTACTTCGCTTCCGAAGGTAGCCATGCTAAGTATTTTTACGCCCGAAAAATATCCATCGTCCTCCGCCGGGTTTGAACCCTAGACCTCGGGAACTAGAGGCTAGAATGGTAACCACTACACCACGGAGGACGACGGTTGGGTAATCAGCCCGATGCCTTGGGTAAGTAGCCTGTCGAGGAGCAAGCAAACTCTGGATCATAGCATATCCAGGATGGGTAATCAGCCCAATCCCTTGTCAGTAGGCTGTCGAGGAGCAAGCAAACTCTAGATCATAGCATATCCAGGATGGGTAATCAGCCCAATCCCTTGTCAGTAGCCTGTCGAGGAGCAAGCAAACTTTGGATCATAGCATATCCAGGATGGGTAATCAGCCCAATCCCTTGTCAGTAGCCTGTCGAGGAGCAAGCAAACTCTGGATCATAGCATATCCAGGATGGGTAATCAGCCCAATGCCCTTGTCAGTAGCCTGTCGAGGAGCAAGCAAACTCTGGATCATAGCATATCCAGGATGGGTAATCAGCCCAATGCCCTTGTCAGTAGCCTGTCGAAGAGCAAGCAAACTCTGGATCATAGCATATCCAGGATGGGTAATCAGCCCAATGCCCTTGTCAGTAGCCTGTCGAGGAGCAAGCAAACTCTGGATCATAGCATATCCAGGATGGGTAATCAGCCCAATCCCTTGTCAGTAGGCTGTCGAGGAGCAAGCAAACACCGAATCATAGCATATACAGGATGGGTAATCAGCCCAATCCCTTGTCAGTAGGCTGTCGAGGAGCAAGCAAACTCTAGATCATAGCATATCCAGGATGGGTAATCAGCCCAATGCCCTTGTCAGTAGCCTGTCGAGGAGCAAGCAAACTCTGGATCATAGCATATCCAGAATGGGTACTCAGCCCAATCCCTCGTCAGTAGGCTGTCGAGGAGCAAGCAAACTCTAGATCATAGCATATCCAGGATGGGTAATCAGCCCAATGCCCTTGTCAGTAGCCTGTCGAGGAGCAAGCAAACTCTAGATCATAGCATATCCAGGATGGGTAATCAGCCCAATCCCTTGTCAGTAGGCTGTCGAGGAGCAAGCAAACTCTAGATCATAGCATATCCAGGATGGGCAATCAGCCCAATCCCTTGTCAGTAGGCTGTCGAGGAGCAAGCAAACTCTAGATCATAGCATATCCAGGATGGGTAATCAGCCCAATCCCTTGTAAGTAGGCTGTCGAGGAGCAAGCAAACTCTAGATCATAGCATATTCAGGATGGGTAATCAGCCCAATGCCCTTGTCAGTAGCCTGTCGAGGAGCAAGCAAACTCTCGATCATAGCATATCCAGGATGGGTAATCAGCCCAATCCCTTGTCAGTAGGCTGTCGAGGAGCAAGCAAACTCTAGATCATAGCATATCCAGGATGGGTAATCAGCCCAATGCCTTGTCAGTAGACTGTCGAGGAGCAAGCAAACTCTGGATCATAGCATATCAGGATGGATAATCAGCCTAATCCCTTGTCAGTAGGCTGTCGAGGAGCAAGCAAACTCTAGATCATAGCATATCCAGGATGGGTAATCAGCCCAATCCCTTGTCAGTAGGCTGTCGAGGAGCAAGCAAACTCTGGATCATAGATATCCAGAATGAGTAATCAGCCTTGTATGGTGGTGAAGAAGAGAATGAAAAATGTAGTGATGAAAGGGATGATGGGAAAATTCGCAGTTAAATTATCGAAGCGACCGAGAAAAATCGCGAAAAAAACCTTCGGTCAGATTGGTTGGTCCCGGGGATTCGAACCCGGGACCTCCCGAATGAAAATCGCACACATCACCGCGGCGCCACCTCCCTCGGTTGTCTCCCTCTGAAGATGTCGTAGGTGACGATCGTGAAGAACTTCTCAATGATCTCTGTAAGGCACAAGCTGTAAAATTGGTAAGCATTGAATACTTTATACACTGTTAACATGGATATTTTCCCCATCTTACAGGCACTCGTATTTGCGTTTTTCAGGAAGGTAAGGCGAGGTGAGCTTAGCAATAAGGTCCTGCTAGCGGTTTACCATGTCGCATATCTCATAGCTCGATCATCTTATGCCCCCAAATGTCCTGTACGTCTGTCTCGTCGCATTCTTACGCGACGAACTGAACACATAGCAACTGATATGAGGGAACAATTAGCTGCAAGAGTGTTGAAATGTATCTCCTTTTCTATATCTATGGGCGAAAGCACTGGTGCTATTCTTATACGAAGTGTGGACGAAAACTTATCAGTTGCAGAGGAATTGCTTGATGTTCCAATGAAGGCCACCACCACCAAGCAGGATGGCTCAGGTGGCAACGTCTGTGGCCCGCATTCGGGAGGTCCCAGTTGCGATTCCCGGTGGCCGCTCACTCTGACGTTTGGGTTTTTCCTGGTTTGGATCTGGTCGCCTAGGCGAATGTTAGGGTGGTGTATTCTACCACGATTTCTTCTTTCCTTCATTTCCTGTCGTTTAACTTTCCCCCTTTCACCTTTTAGTCAGTGTTTCTGGTCCATGGCATGCTCGATACGCTTTGGAAAGATTTCTCCCCGCCAACGACACGGCGCGCTGGTCTGCCTGAAGGGGCCGCTTCGTCGCCCTCTCGTGGAACTTTTCGCGTCTACTGGCCGAGTGCGGGTGTTTCGAACTGGAAATGACAGGGACCCGTGCGTCTCCGTAATCCCGCCTGCACTTCATCCCTGCCTCCCGGGGATGTAGCCACAATAGATCTAGTTCGCCGCAGTGGCAAGCGTCCCATTCCGGTAAGTACCTCATACCTCAAGGACACAACCACAAGCTATGACATCATGAACGGTGCTAATGGTGTGTTTCAAAAATCTCAGCTCACATGGGACAATTAATATCCGTTACTACGGATGATAAGGACCACATGCAGGCTTTGTAGTGCGTCTGAAAGCAAATTTGGGGGATCAAAGTTCCTATTTTATTCCGATTCACTGTATTGTTCATCAGGAGAACCTCTGTGCAAAGAGTATTGTAACAAAAGGTGTTGTGGCAATTATTGTGAGAATTTGAAACTCAGAGCTCGAGCTTTAAATCGCAGCCAATTCCAAACTTTCCTCACATGTGGAGATGCACCTTATTTTACTAAAGTTCGATGGTTGAGCAGCGGGGAAATGTTGTATTGCTTCCTGGAACGAATTGAAGAAATAAAAGTGTGCATGGAAATGAAACATCAACCTGTTCCCGAGTTTAGTGGTTTCCGATTTGACATTCTTAACAAATCTTACACAGCATTTATCTTCCCCCGGACTGGAGAGGTTTCCGGGTCCCAGGCCCCCCAGCGGATGTGCAAGCCCAGAGGGGGATGTGTGCTGGCAGGTCTGTAAATGGTAGGGACTCTGCCCTCTGCCCGTCGTGTCTCCTAGTCCGGTCGCCCCTGTCCCATCTCAGCCCTTCCTCCCAAGGCTCCAGGCACAAACGATCTTCGTAGGCCGAGGTGCTAGGTCCCCCTCTGCTTCTAGTCCTATCGTATCCTACGTAGCATTTAAATGAGCTAAATTTAGGACTTCAAGCAAAATAAATTTTGTTACACAATCTGCATATAGAATTACAGGTTTTAAGGAGAAACTGTTGTATGGATACGTCAAATGAAACAGGGCGACATGACCATTTCCCGTCCTTATCTAAGCGAGAACAATTGTTGAACAATTCCACTTATGACGTGAACAGTTATTTTCTACTATGAAAATAAACAAACTCCAACAAGAAATAGGTTTGCAGGTTAGCTTTGAACAGCAGTTCTTTGCATAGCTTGTGCTAGTTCAATCTCACCAAATTTTGAGAAACTGAGCAATATGAATTAATGTGGTTTGTATTGTGTTTTGTATTTAAGGAAGTGTTTCGCTACTTTACATGCCTAACCCTGCCATGAAGCATCAATCGAATTCTATACACCGCTTTCTGGGCAGATATTTCTTTAAGAATTAAGATGTTCCTACAGAGTCCTCGAAGTAGAAAGAAAGCCTTCTATTCATACGACTAATCTATTTCAAGTGGACAGATAAAGACAGAGGAAGAGTTATCGGAAGAAGAATGACACATGTGATAGTTGGGTCTAGATTACATAACTGCAATACATCATGTAGTCAAGTAATACATCAGTGTGGAGCTACTTGCACGAGTCCCCCGGTCAAATCTCGTGGGATATGCCCGAGCACTCCAGTTGCCACGGCACAGGCAACCAAATAAACTGCTGCCGCCGCACTAATACCTTAAGCTTTGGGATGATTCACTTCGCTGGATACCTCGCAAAAACGGACCACATCTCCAAGAATAAACATACTTTACAAGACCCTGTAGACGATTGCTTCAGTCCCTTTAACTCTTGCATCTGTAAGCACAGAAGAGCAAAGTCTTCGATCGCTTCCATGAGGTTATTAAGGAAAAGGTGTGTATACATGTAAGTATATTTAAAATTAATTGTAGGAATAAATCCTTTTCCTGCTAGAAAGAAAAATTACTCCGCCGGACTAATTTTGACCCATTGATTTCATTGCACAAACATTCTAGTGATTGAAGTGGATATATGTTTGGTAGTTAGTAGTTGGAAGATGCTTCATGTTTATATGCCCCATGTATGGAAGCCAATTTGTCGCAGTCACTTCGTGTTATCTTATTGCTGGGCGCCTGTTATTGTTTTATTATTTTGCATTTTGGGTTCATTGTGCTCCGGCTAGCTATTATTATTATTATTCAGTCGAGCAAATCTCTTGAACAGGGTGTGTAAACGGAAAGGATTTTGTTACTCAAAGATAACACTGATAAAAGAATTTGTTTTTACACTTCTATTACCGTTACAATTAAGTTCACATATTGATTCGTGATACACGCCAAACTGAAGCTGTTATATTTTCTAATATCACTATAATCACTTATTTACTGCACATTATTAATTCGCGTTTCACATTTATAACAAACTTTAAGACGCGAGAGATTCTGTAGAATTGCGACGTGTACTTTATGAATGCTTCCGTTGAACTACGCGACGTGTAACCCGCGAACGATTCTGATGAACTAACTGTGCGACGTATAACGCGTGAATGCTTCTGTTGGACTGACGAAATCTGCCTCCGACTTTAGCTTTTTATACTCCCACATCCCGATATGCCTAAAGATTATAACCGAGCTGCTATTGGTTAATAAAACGCGCCAACATTAGCGTCTATTTTTATATCCAATCAAAAATTACGAAAACATATGCTTTAGGGAAAATATTCCGGCTATTTCTAAGAAAAGCGCGCCAATCTGACGTCATTTGTTTGTCTCTTCTAATTAATATTCAACTCACCCCCTAGCACATTGTTATCCGCTCCTATTGTCAGTTTCAGTGAGGCCGTGTAAACTTATTTCCTAACAATGCTTATAATTAACAAACATCTCAAATCAATGTCATACAATAATGCTTATTTACACCACAATCACTCTGGCATTTACATTATTGTGATACAAATTACTGCCACATGATATATTTTCAAAGATACTATATCTTTATTTAAAGTCAGGTGCAGAATTATCTTTTACCTGCTTCTCGCGATCTGGGTAAGTGACAGTGTAGAAATATGCAGGCCTCGTGTGAGACCATGAAAACTGTTGCAATTGATATTATAAGAGTCAAATGCTCAGTTCCGACTTCATCAGTCATCAAATTTCCTCAGTTTCCGACACCAAACATCATATGTGTCCGTTCGTCAATTTTATTTTTCTCCACGTGCATAACCTAATATAATTTTCGATATGTCTATTCTCTAGTTTTATTTTTTTAATGCTATTCGATTTTTCACTGTAATATTATTTAATTAAAACTTCATCTGTTGTAAGTGCTTTCCTCAAAAAAAATTGTTTTTCCAAAATTTAAAGTCATGTAGACGTGTTACGATTTTCAGAATATGAAATGGACTGAACGGGGATGGGCGGGGGAGAAAGAAAGAAGGAAATTTCCATTAGCAAAATAGCTGTAACAGTTGTAGTGAACCAGTTAAACCGAGTAAACATCCGTGTTGAAAACGCATGTCTCTGAGACACTCAGATTATAGTCCTAAGTAAAAATTTCAGCAAAAGATATCTTATTCTGCAGCGAATCTTATTACAACATATTTATTCTTTTCTGTGCGAGTCAGTTTTATACAGACAGTTGCAAAGAACTGCAGCAAGCTTAACAATAGGTTGATGTGGATCCAGAAATGTCTCTGTATGTACAATCCCAGCTGAAGTTCTATGTTGCCGAGTGGATTAGCTGTCGTAATGTAGTCGTGAAGATCGATATCTTAAAGCTCTTGGCTGGATTTAAATTAATTGACTATTTTTAAAATAACGCCGTTTATTATAAACATCTTTAAACATTAATTTGTTCCTTCATTAAGTTATTCTTTAACGATTTATCAATCTTGTATTTTAGATATTTCAATATTTTCATATCAATTTAAAGCTTTCTAAATATTATAAGTATTTAACTTTTAAGTTAATGCTCTAGTATAGTTAAATATAATTATAATTTGCTTAAATAAGCCAGACTTAATATGTTAAATCTAAGAGCTCACGTTGTCATGTACAGAGCTAATTATACACACAATGGCTCATATTTTAATGAAAAAGGTGAATTTGCTTTATGGTGTATTCCCAGCTGTGACAGGCGAGGTGTGTTAATCTCACATTCCTGTGCGATTTTTTAAACATGGAACGCTGGCTTCAACGAGTAGTTTGAAGAAAAAAGATGTTATAACTTGAGGAGAACGAAAAATACCCTACCCCATTACCTCGGCAGAGGAGCCAATGACAAAAAACAAGTAAAGAAAGAAAAAAATAGATGAAAACAGAATTATAACCAACCAACACAATCCAGCATTTATTTCTCAAGAAAGCTTTTTTCCATAAAAGAAACCATTTTTAAGTATGGTTTGCAAAACGCGGCAGAAGTGGTGTGGTAGGGTTAAGAACTCCCAATAATGATAAAGTGAAATGTGTTACATTCACATAACTTTCTCCACACGCTATTATTTCATATAATGTTTACACACTATTCTTATACAAGTTATCTATCCTCGGGTTAATCGAGATAAACGTTTGCAGAATTACTCACACATACACATTGTATGTACAATGGTGATCCAGGAATCCAAAGGAATGGTCAAATGTAGAAAAACGATATATGCCAGCTTTGAAATTCCATACTGTCTCCAGTCATATCGCGGGAAACAAATGACAAGGTATTGAAATATTCTACCTAATAACAATGCTAAAGCCGCAATACCTAAAGTTAGCAGAAATAAATTGTGTGTTTTAGGGATGTCTAAATTTGTTTGTGTAGTAAGCTTTTGTACATTTCTCATGGTTTACCAGTTATAAAAAATAATATACAAAATTCCTTCCAACCGAGGGAGAACTTCAAAGACTATTCACAGATAATTATATATATTAATCATGAAAATAAATTAAATATATGGTATTTTAATCAAAATCGTTAAAAGCCATTTTTGAAAAAAGTTAAAAATATTGATAAAGTTTGCATGTAAAGAATACTTTGGAGATTTTCTTGAAAATCTTGGTGTCACATTTTTGGAAGATTTTGGACTTAAATACCAAGCTTAGTATTCATCCGACTTTTAAGGCGGTATTCATAGTCGATCTTGCTCCGGACCAACTTGCTACTTGCGGTGGATTTACAGCGGACCATCGATTTTCTTATTCATAGGCCGAGACTTGAGTTGGTGCGGGGATCAAGCGCCTTGTTCCGGGCCAAATTTTGGTCTACCTCAGAGGGGTAGATTAAAGGCAGATAATATTTACAAAATGGATGACTATGGAGTGATGGGCGTGTCTGCTGAGCGTAGAATTCGCGAAGTGAGACGGTGAAGTAAAACTATCTACCAAGTTTAGACATAATTGGTAACTTTGAAGACCTAAAGTTCAAAACAAATACAGGTTTAGTAAAGCAAAAGTTAGAAGGTCGATAAAAGTGGTTAATCCGAACCTATATGACAGAGACGATAACCGAGGCTTGAGTATCTCAATTGATACGATGCTAATAGCACTTCCACATTATGCAAGAAGAGGGTATCAAGAAAACACTACTGACCTTAGTAAGGCATCAGTAAGCCACATTGTAGCTAATGTCTCATGTGCCATTGCTAGACTTCCCTTCGTTAAACCGCGATTACGATTAACTTTACGTAACATGATGGGGCGTAACGCGAACTTGAGAAATGCTGCTAAAGTAAAGATCTAGTTAGAACGCACTTACGTAACGGGAATGACTCTTAATTGATTGTTCTTTTATTACTTTATGCTGCTTCTTCACGCTGATTGGTTCTAATTACCATGCGACATTAAAGATGAGGTAAGGGGATGAAAGAATTTGACACTGCCAAATTCTTAAATAATGTCGCGTTAAATTAAGTCACGTTTAGACGACCCCAAATAGCTCCATTTAATACAATGTGTAAGACCTTTACGTTACGTCGCGTTGAGTTAAGTCACTTAGGTTAAGTTCAAAGTAATTCAGGCTTTACTTACGTTTTCCCGGCGAGTAGAGGAGGATTAAAATTCCCGGAAGGTTTATGATATATCAGGATATCTTTAGGTAATTAGTTTTTGTATAATTATTATCACACAACATTTAATTATTTAATTAAGATCCAGGTGAGATACATCTTAATAACAGCAAATCTTCCTTGCTATTTAAATTCGATTTCATTCTGTAATTTTAAGGTTAAAAGCTAATGCTCCAGCAAGTTAAATTCTTACTGAAATGATTAACACTACCTTGAAACTGTCTATCTGCCCAAAAAGGGAGGGGTGGCAATAGGTTAGAATCGTGCACAAAACTGCCTATATATTATCTCCCTCCATGCCTCCTGTTTTTTTTACGTTTACATTTGTCGACACAGATTTGCTTTCAATAATATCCATCATTCTTTGTATTAATAAAAACAGGCATTTTCCTCCTCCGACAGTTTTAATGCACGGTTCTTGGTTATCTCCATTTTTTGCTGAGGGTGAGTAGTGAGCACTGGACCGATGAAACAACAGCGTGAAACGACCATAGAAAGTTAAAAACTAGGGAGTAACAGTGGTTAGCTTACTACTCTATGGAGGTCGTGCATGCACAGAATTACCTTTCTTCGTCGTGTAACATTTTCTCCTTGCTGATCCACGGCCTTTTATCGTCTATGAATGTCAAAAACTTGATCGGCCTTTGGTCCGGAGCAAATGAGTCTGGAGGCAATACAGAAAATCGTGAAAATTTTGAATACGGCCCTTAGTTTTTGAGTTTTAATACTCTCACACACGCAAGCGATGACGTTTTCTGAAAATGCTTTCTTTATTCGGGGACCTCAAAGTTTATTTTTAGTGAAAACTCGGTATCGGCGGCGCCGTGGACGACTGTCGACTCTCACCAAGGCAGCCCGAGTTCAATCCCAGGGAACCGTATGTGGAATTTGTGGTGGACAATGCGGCGTCTGAGCGGGTTTTCTTCGGGTGCTCCGTTTTCCCCAGCCATTCATTGCAACAACTGCTTCATCATTGCCCTTCCTTTCATTCATCTCACCGCCATTCCATATCATCTCCTTCCTCGCTCTTATACCAAGCTTCGGGCTGATCACCCATCCTGGCTGTTCTCTCTGATTCACAGTCTGTGCTCCCCGACAGGCGTCTGGCCCCAGGCACCCGCTTGTTAAGTCCTTGGGGGTGTAAGCCCTAAAAACGGGGAGGGTAAACACAGAAAGAAGAACACTCAGTATCGAAATTTATAGTGGAAAAAGTAAAAGCAATGGTACGTATCACGGAGGGGGGCCCCCGGAGGGAAGGATCAGGGGAGAGACCAGAAGGGCGACCAGACGGCGCAAGCATGGACAGGTTCCCTAACGTTTCCAGATAGAACGCATCCGACGACACCTGGTCCCAGCCTACAAGCCAACAACCTCCAGGCTCCCCCGGAGCGGAGCCCCACGCTGAGGAGAAACCTAACTGAGCGGTACCGCAGCGACGCCAGGGAAGAAACCTTTACAGAGCGGAAGCCACCGCCCAGCCGCAACACGCCAAACACCGCCACCTAGTCCCACAATCCGAAACAGACAAGGAAGATGATGGGAACAGGAAATGAAAGAAAGGAGAGTCGTGGTAGAACATGAACCACCCCAGCATTCGCATGGCGATCCGGGGAAAGCACAAAAACCCATTTGTCAGAGTGGGCGGTCGCCGGGATCGATTCCAGGACCTCCCGAATGCGGGTCATAGACGCAACCGCCTGAGCCATTCCCCTCAGTATTTTTTAGTGGAACGCAATACCTCCTCTACCTACTAGGTATGTGGTAGAGAAAGTTATATTTTTTCTAGATTCAGGGTGCCTCAAAACATGCATTTCCATTTGAATCTCGACAGAGAATTTTTTGGTAGAACAAGATACACAGAAGAGAAAGCAAAAATGTATACGATAAAGTTACATGAATATAGGATTCACAGAAACAAACGACAGTCAATCCCTCTGTGATTAACGCAAATGTGCTGATCAACAATCCATGGTTACTGCTAAACTACTGCACCATTTCTACTTAAACATAAACCTCTAATTGTGTTCCTAATGGAAATTGCAAAGGAGTTTAGTCTTCACAGAAAAACACGACCACACTCGCTAAAACCAATAATGTAAAAGTACTGGAAGCTTTAACTGGAGCTGGTAAAGTAAATATCATTTCAGAGTCTCTTATTGCACCTTGTGCAGCCCATAGCATCAAGTGCTTGCTTGGTGAAAAAGCTGTTAAGTCTTCCACGCACCACCGTTGCTAGACGATTCCATGATATGGCTGATGACGTGATAGAGACGACCCGTGCTCGTATTTGTTCGTTGTGTTTACTTAAAGGGGATCCTGTATTGCAGACCACTAGCAATCAACACACGTAGGAGTGAAATATTTAATAGTTTGGATAAATTCTTCTCGTCAAATGAAATGCCCAGGAAAAATTGTGCAGCTAATGTGTAACATCTAATTTCAAAACCTCTATAGCGACTTTTCTTCAACGCTCAGTGTATTGTGTCTTCCGGTTCGTTTGTCCCAGGAGTATATGAATCGAGTTTGTTTAGGTAAAAACTCCACCAAGTTTACTGGTTTTATAGCTTTAATAATTCGAATTAAGTCCAAAGTCCACTGCCGATAAATGCTGAAGCTCCATATATCCGCATTCATGGTTGTCTGAGTATCTTGTTGACATTTACCAAGCCTTGCAAACAGGTTTCATTTATTTATTCATTAATTTAACATTTTATAACCATAGTGGTGTTCTATGCCATTAGGTTTCGTCTAAAGATTTGAAACTGGTTTATTTTGAGGTATTTATCGTCTACCAACAAAAGTTCTATGCAGAGTCAGCCAATCCACTTTTTGTGACGTAACACCGTTTCGAGTATTCATAGGCAAGAGGCGAGGAGGGAAGGAGAGGAAGGTTCTGGTCTTTTCGCTTGACTCGACTGCCCTGGAGTTCTCAGGGACTTGCTTAGAGGTGGCAGCAAGAAGAGACTTGATCACTAACGTCACAGAGCATTCAATTGGCTGATACTGGCTAAAGAGAGAACTTAGCTGACATTTTAATGTGATGGAATAAGTTATGATTCCCAAGTTTCTGTGTCTTTTCATCCTCTATATCGCTTACAAATAAGTGAATATATCGTAAATACTGGCTAAGCAAGTAAAAATTGAAATCTTACTTTGGTGACTAAGTCAGCGAAAAAATAAACTCAAAATATAAATGGTACAAAATCATAAGTAGGAAATCTCGCGGGATTAGCTCACTCTATGTACTCCATAGAGCTAACTCCGCATTACATAACAGATATACCTCACACATTATGTATCTAACAACTTATCTTTATCTTAATTTGCGTTGCGTATCCTAGGTACAGGAAACCAATACCAGCCTCCTGAATGCACCAAATAAAACTCTTTTTGTAAAACCCCATGTGCTGTGGTTGTGGGCGGGTGCATTTTTAGACATCAGTCAAACCCTAAGAGGCTTTAAGTAGTAGGTATATTCTTAACTGTAGAATTGCCCCAAAATGAACAACCCTTCACATAGCAATATTTTCATTCTCAAAAAAGATTCACAATTTTGATTACAACACAATCAGTCTGTGTCATTGGCACTTGAATAAAACTTATATCATAAATTTCCTTCACCTAACCTTTGAAGTCTCCTGCACTGATTTTTTTTTAACAATTGGAAGACTTAAATGATAAAAACTTCTGAAATAAAAATCTAGCTGTGGTTAAAATTTACAATTTATATGAAATTGTTTCCGTGGCATTAACCATTTCCTGTTAATGGTTTCATTTCCGGTATGTTTACTTTTTCCCAAGCAAGAAATATACTTGAGTGGAATATCTATGTAATATATTGAGAATAAGCACGAGCTCATGATACATGCGATGTGTTGAAACCATCTGTAGATAGACATTTATCGCGATTACCATAACACGATGAAACTGTGGGATATGACTAGCAGTATACCTTATAAAGTGACGTAAAATATTCATTTACAGCTTACAACAAAGGCACGCAACTTCTTCCTGGGCGTTGCTGCTGGCCTTATCCGTGTTCTGACCTTACGGTACAAGCAACGGATAGTTCTGCTTCAGTTCCACATGAAGAAAGTATCATCGGTTGAGTTTATGGTGCGATGTCGTTCGTTTTGCAACCGATAACACATGCTTTATGTACCTATTGACAGCTCTGCTTCAACTCCACATGGAGCAGGTGTGCCATCGGTTAAGTTTAATGTCCGATAATAACGTTCCTCTTTCAACCAATAGCAGCACACCTATGAGTGACGGTTCTGTTCAAACTCCTCATGCAGCATGAGATTACTGACCAATAATAACGTTTCTCCTACAACCAGTAGCAGCAAACTTATGCTTTGACATCTCTGTTTCAACTTTACATGGAGGAAGTGGTCGTCAGCTGAGCTTACCATGCGACATTTACATTCCTCTTGCAAGCAATAGCACCACCTTTATATGATAAAAGTTATGCTTCAACTCTATATGGAGCACATTTCCTGCTTGCTTCCAAAAATAAATCCTCTTGACTTTTATCAGCAGCTGCGCTTTCGATTGTAATGCCAGTCTACACATGAAGCCGCACATTAACGAGAGATTTTGCACCAAATACACATGTAAGTAGAGAAAGTCGTGTGAATGTTACACATTGAATTCTTTCCCTTCGAGTCCTCTATTTACCCCGTGCTGATTCCACAAACGTCCTCCAGTTTTTCTGCCTCATCTCCTTCGGCAATGTTATTTAAGCCAAAAGCGTTTGTGACAGCCGCAGGTGCATTCAAGCGACAATTGGACGCCATTCTGGTTCCTCAACTGTCTCCGCAGCTGAGTCTTTAGTGAGAATTTGGCTGGAACCAGAAAGGGAGAACCATCAGAAAAGGAGCGCAAGTGTCGCTGATAGCTTGACGAACTCTCGTTAATCATAAGTGTATAATGTGAAATAATTAACTACGATATTTTAGCATTCTGCATTCAAAGCTACATTTCGTCATTCATCATGAATTGGCTACTTGGGAGAGTTGGATATTGATTTTTCTAACACCACTTCCAATAAACATAAGTGGCCGTTCTGTACCATAGAGGGGCACGGGAGAATTGTAACCTTTAATTAGCATGATTGTCTTGGGCAGTTTACTTCGCTCAGGGCACAGCCTTGCAACAAACGCCAAATATAATGGGTAGATAAACATTGATTTTTCAGTTCCGTGTATAGAAAGAGCAAATAAGATAATAGGTCATGAAATAACGCCTTTCTTCTCCGAAAATATTAATGTACGTTTGCTTTAAATGTTACTAGACAGAAGAAAAATTAATTGTATATTATATAGTTGTGTCAAAGGATGTCCTAGTATGAAATAATGGACTTAACGCAGCTTCACAAGTTCTGACACACGTCAACTTCAATATTTAGCCCAACGTAATATATTCGTCTAAGTTGTTTCACTGCTCATTATTTCCCAACAACAAATTGTTAACTTTTCTTTAATATATCAATTATAATTTCATAGGGATAAAATTTCCAGCTGCTCCCTTCGATGCATCTAAGAAGACTTCAGTAACCTAAATTTCTGCATCCAAAACTCCTGCCACGATTGTTTCAGGTATTGATAATTTTAGAATGTTGATTCTCTCATGAATGTCGTTGCCCTGAACTTCGTGTCTTTATTCTAATATTCTAAAAGAAAAGGAATGAAATTCGAAATAGCGTGAAATAATCATTGTACATTTCAAGGGCCTCACTTGGTAGTGTAAACTCATAAAGTCTACAATTATGTATTCTTGCCCTATGTTACGTTTATGATACTCTAAAACAAGCATAAAATTATGATTAAGATAACAAAATAAAAATGAAGGTCTTAATCTTTTACTAAAGAGAAAACTAAACTTGGAGAAATGCAGCAAGGAGTCAAGTCCACAAGGGCAACTATAGGACAGTAAACTATCTCGTTGTAATTTAGTTTGTTATATAAACGGATGTGACAGCCATTCGGATCATCCTAGTACATTTCTAGAATATTAAAGAAATAACCATTACATTCACTGAACCTCGAGGGAACTTGGGTTAAAATGGAAAAGATTATGACGGTTTAATTCGTGTTCATGTATATTTTGAAGGTACCAATTTTAGAATAAAAATATTTTTTATAGTCATGCAGAGGACTTAAAACATTCAACGTTTTCAAAATGCAGTATTTGCTACTGTGACTGTACAGATCCATATTCTAGTGCTACAGCCGAGAGAAGCGGCTGCAAACAATGTCAAAACATTTTCATAATTAAATGATTCTACTCGGCTTCTCGGCCAGGTAAGAGTGGGATCGCTTTCCGAGCTTTTCAAGGCGGTTGTCGTCTTTATCTTCAGGAAAGATATATATGTTTACATATATCAACATTTGGAGTTGGAGCTTATGCAGAACGATGTAAGTAAATGTACTTCTAACACATTCCTTGGCTTCAAACATTTCATCCTAACTATACATTATCTTCCATATCAGTGCTGTAAATTCATCCCGAAGTGGAAGAAACGCACAAAGTGACTCATGATTCTTTGCGCCTCTTGTTGCTTGTTGATGGCGGCTGAATCAATATCGGGCACACACAGAAAGAAACTGTGCATCAACTTCCCTTAATATACAACAATGGCTTGCTAACGAGTTGCAGAAAACATCTTTACTGCCCACCTGGCCTGAAAGTCAAATAGGAGGGCTGAAACATGAACGAAAAATGCAGCTAACAGTTCGGAGCAAATACTGATGAGTGACGATTTTAAAACTAGACGGCCGCAAATAGTATGTACAGACTATCCGGGTATTCATTCTAATATAGTGACAGCTCCCATCACGTCTTACCATATACCACAGAACGCTCTGAAACATAGGTAACATATACAGCAACTGGAATTGAGTAAAAATAAAAATCTCGATGTAGTCAAGTCCATATAGTTTGCGACTGCTTTGAATTATTTAGTAGACTACAAAATATACCACGGGCAGACAATTTGTAACATATTAGCACACAAACTAATTCCAACTTAAAGGATGTGGTTCCGCAGTGTCGGTTGTACAGGGTGTCTCAAGCCGTTCAGAATGTTTCATAGTCAGCCCGTACAGAAGTTCTAGTTCTAGTTTGAGAAAAGGTGGGTTTTATGCCCAAGCACTGCGACCTTAAGATCTATTGCGCATCCCCCTTTCATCAGTTAAGTAGTCTGTTGCTCGATATGAACTTAACCAGACTGCTAACTGAGGCTTTCGATAGTTCATCTATCTTTGGAAAGTGACTGCCAAAAGTACTTGCTATTTGACTCGCAAGAGCAGGGCAATCACATAGTAGATGAGTAACAGTCTCATCTCCTTCTAGACATATACTACAGATAGGGTTGTTAAACAATCCCATTCTGTATAGATTAAACTTTAGGGCACAGAGTCCTGTAATGAATCCTGTTGCCCATGCAAGTCTTCTTCTACTAAGACCGCGCAAGTATTTTGCCCGGCTGTTATCCAGCTCTGTAATGAACAACTTGGAATGTCTGCAACCCTCAATGGAGTTCCAGTAGTTCTTGTGTTCTGCTTGAGCCCAGCACTTAATAGCCTGTTTCACTGGTCTGTAGGACACTCCCAGTACAGGCTCCGGACCAAAAAATGGGATTTCACTGCCAATCTTGGCTGCTTCATCTGCTTTCTCATTGCCTGGTATACCTATATGTCCTGACACCCACATAAGTTGAACCTTATTGTGTTCAGCCAGTGCCATTAAGGATTCCCGGCATTCTGAGACGAACTTTGATTTTATTGATGGTGATTCAAGTGCTTTAAGAGCAGCTTGACTGTCTGAGAGGATAAGAACACTTCTATTCTTATATCTCCTTTTAATGCTTTCCATGACACTGGCTAGGATTGCATAAACCTTAGCCTGGAAAACTGTAGCTAAGGTACCAAGACTATAAGAAATCTTGGTACCATTACCGTAAAGCCCAGCCCCCGTTCCCGATTTGGTTCTAGAACCATCAGTATACCAGATTGGGCCTTTCCGTACAGAAGTTAGACAGGTTCATCTTTAAAACACTTTACCCCGAGGAAGCGTAAATTTTAAAGTACTATTGCAAACAAGCGAACGTAATGAATGCGCAGATAGGAGTGAGCTGCTTGGTTTATTATAGATGCCTGTCAATAATACGTGGATCTATCAATGTAGCGCATGGCTCATTTCCAACATATAGCTTTCGTACACATGTTTCCACTGTCGGCGAACATTAAATCCTTTTCCTCGTGTTTTTTTTTTAATTTCGGACTCTGATTTTGAATTCCAGTGTTCCGACAAAATACACTACTCACTCTAAGTTTTCTTGAGCTTCAAGCCCGAGAAAATTTAGAGTTATGTTACCAGAAAAGCTTTAGCTCTTATTTTAGGTAATACCTTTTTGTAAGACAAATGAATAAGTATCAGCAACACAATATCCACCAGAATGTTCCCCAGCAGTAAATATTAAAGCTTGGATTTTTGCTCTCTCTTTTTATTAGCGGTTTGATTCTTTGGAAATGAAACCGAAGGATGATTCACGTAGACAAATACATTATTGCAGTGGTACTTTTTGTTCAGACTGACAACGTTGAGCAGGCAATATTCGCTACAGAGACCAGTTTCCGGGTCCTTGCTTACTCAGCCTCCAATTGTTTCAGCGCGCAGCCCTCAGGCTCGACATGCCCGGGACGGACGTTTATGAAAACGAAGTAACCCGACGCTTTGGCGACAAACTGAGTATTAGTAGTGTGGCACCAGACTTGCGTGTCAGAAGGGACGTCGTGCACCGTTAGCATCCATATCGGATGATGTTCGTGAAGTATCTCCGTGGGGATGGCTTTGAAAGAAGACGTTTGGCGACAAACTGAGTATTAGTAGTGTGGCACCAGACTTGTGTGTGAGGAGGGACGTCGTGCACCGTTAGCATCCATATCGGATGATGTTCGTGAAGTATCTCCGTGGGGATGGCTTTGAAAGAAGACGTTTGGCGACAAACTGAGTATTAGTAGTGTGGCACCAGACTTGTGTGTGAGGAGGGACGTCGTGCACCGTTAGCATCCATATCGATGATGTTCGTGAAGTATCTCCGTGGGGATGGCTTTGAAAGAAGACGTTTGGCGACAAACTGAGTATGAGTAGTGTGCCAGAAGAACTTGTGTGTCAGGAGGGACGTCGTGCACCGTTAGCATCCATATCGGATGATGCTCGTGAAGTATCTCCGTGGGGATGGCTTTGAAAGAAGACGTTTGGCGACAAACTGAGTATTAGTAGTGTGGCACCAGACTTGTGTGTGAGGAGGGACGTCGTGCACCGTTAGCATCCATATCGGATGATGTTCGTGAAGTATCTCCGTGGGGATGGCTTTGAAAGAAGACGTTTGGCGACAAACTGAGTATTAGTAGTGTGGCACCAGACTTGTGTGTGAGGAGGGACGTCGTGCACCGTTAGCATCCATATCGGATGATGTTCGTGAAGTATCTCCGTGGGGATGGCTTTGAAAGAAGACGTTTGGCGACAAACTGAGTATTAGTAGTGTGGCACCAGACTTGTGTGTGAGGAGGGACGTCGTGCACCGTTAGCATCCATATCGGATGATGTTCGTGAAGTATCTCCGTGGGGATGGCTTTGAAAGAAGACGTTTGGCGACAAACTGAGTATGAGTAGTGTGCCAGAAGAACTTGTGTGTCAGGAGGGACGTCGTGCACCGTTAGCATCCATATCGGATGATGCTCGTGAAGAGTCTTTGTGGGGATGACAAAGAAGACGTTGCTACCGTACTGAGATGCTGGAGGTTCAAGGTAAGCTCCCAACACAATCTGATGCCTTAATGGCGTAATGACTGTATTCTCTTCAACGACGGATAGACTAACTAAATTGGGTTTTATTTGTGGACCTCTTTAACTACTACGGTCCTTAGCGTCCCATTCTATATTGGGCATGAAAGATCGGAAATTTTACTCAGAGGCCTTTTTATCAGGCTTGAGGTTCTTTTAGGCGCCGTACATCTACGACACAGGACTACCAGCTTTACCTCCTTTCCGAAGAAAGACATGCTAAGGATTGAAAACATTCCATTGCTCTCTGCCGGATTTAAACCCGCGACCTCGGGAAAGAGGTTAGCATGGTACTTACCCCTAGATCGCGGAGGACGACTCGCGGATAGACATATTACGAACTAATGTTCTAACGAAAATCTTTGTTGGATCCGAAATGGTAGAGTTCAAGTTCGATAATGTCTCAGTGTTGTAGCGTGGGATTCTCGCAGCAGCATGGACACCTCCCACTACGGTTTATCGGAGGATGCACCTAGCGAAACAACAAGCTAGTTTCAGTTCAACTATGTATACATTCGCCGCTAGAGTCGAGTGAACTTCTCGATCATCGCAACTATCCGGGCAGATACATCGAGTTTATGAAGTATCCTCTGTCGGCGAATATGATACTTTGAATTATTTCTATGAAATTCCTAAAGAATGAGATGTACGAGACCAGACAAGAAGACTGTCCGGGCCTCCAACACAGACAACGAGCCGCGACATCCGAATTGTTGCGCTTTGTTTACATCAACACGAATGTAAAACATCGTACATAAAGAGTGGTCATTCCCCTAGATCGACATAGCATTTTCACCTTCAAGTAACCATATTTGACTCCGACATCAGTTCTCTATGTTAAAATTAAACTGAGTTTTATTTATGAACGCTCTTTAACTGCTATAGCCCTTGGCGGCTCATTGTATATTGGCGTGAAAGACCGGACATTTTGCTCAGAGGCCCCTTTG
Source organism: Deroplatys truncata (assembly GCA_030765065.1). Taxonomy (NCBI): domain Eukaryota; kingdom Metazoa; phylum Arthropoda; class Insecta; order Mantodea; family Mantidae; genus Deroplatys; species Deroplatys truncata. The sequence continues at coordinate 31,582,461 of CM060990.1, forward strand.
TCAGGCTTGAGGTTCTTTTACGTGCCGTAAATCTACGACGTGGTACCACCGGCTATACTTCTCTTCCGAAGGAAGCCATGCTAAGGATTTTTACGACCGAAGAAATCCATCGCCCTCCGCCGGGTTCGTACACGCGACCTCAAGAACTAGAGGCTAGCATGGTACCCTAGAGCACAGAGGACGACAGTTCTCCATGTGACTGGCCCGAAAAACAATTCAGGGACATACAAACTAACTAGCAAACGATGGTTATAATGTGTGGAATGGAGGACTGGTTAGGATACACCTCTATGAAAGTGTTTCGCTACGATTGGTACACAAGGAATGGCTGAAACAATTACAACATAATTTGGCTTTGTAGAGAAAAGCGTGAAGAATCATTACATATATGAGAGCTTACATCAGCGACTTGGAGACGAAGGTTAAGTTATTGCCGCTACTAAACGGCAATAAGAAAACTGTAGCGTAGAAAGTATAAGGTTTAAGTTGTAATGCTACCCCTCGGTATTTCGTCCATACTTTGGGGGAGGCAAAGCAGCACCCTACCAATCCAGTTGATAGAATTATGCTCGAAAAGCAGAGATGGTCTCACTGGTAGGCGCGGTGACAGATTTTGTCATTATCAACATAAATCGCTCCGTTCCATTATGGGCCACATTTTGTGCACAACATTATACGTCTCCACCTTGGTCTACGTAGTCACTTCAAGCAGCTTATCATCAGCATCGCTGTCTTTCATTAACTGTAGGTATTTCTGTTCAACCCGACTAGAAAATATATTTCATTGTATCTGGAAATAAACGAAATCATTATAAAAGTTTTTGCTGTTGGCTCTTTATAAATAATACTTTTTTGATTTTCAGGGCTCCGAAATAAGCAATTAGAACAGTGTTATTTAGTCATAAATTTTGTGGTTTGCCAGAAAATGTAGTAGTAGTAGTAGTAGTAGTGGTATTTATTAAGTATTTAGTATTACATTAATTGCATAACACAGTCACATGGGTGATAAGACCGTACATGCTCTCTAGAAAAATACCTGGTCCGTATACGTGACTTGCAGTATCGACCAGAAAACAACTATTTTTTATAATCACCGCACTATATACATATAAAATTGAAAAAAACGCTCTGAATCACACACTCACACACACACACACACACACACACACACACACACACACAGTCGCGCACAAGTACTCAAGCTCCACATATGTTTAAAGAAAAATTACATAAACACCTTATCTCTTAGTACACGTACTTCCATTAAGTATGTGCCCAAGCTTGGCCAGTTTTGACTGTTTAGAATCATGTCTCAGCATGCTGCCCTCCGTCTGTTGGAAGCCAAAAATACTTCCGGTAATAGTTTTTCCTAATACCCTCCGTCTGCACGCATGCTGCCAAAATATGCGTCCAGTCTTCTTGTTCCCCGCATAATGGGCAAATCCTCCTGCCATCATCATCAACAATCTTGCGAGCTTTCCACCTTCCCAACCTAAGCCATGCTATTCCAGTCCTCTGTTTTATACTCAATTCCAAAATATATGTTTCCTTACCCCACCTAGTTTTTATTTCATTTTGTAGCTCCAATGTTGATCTTTGTCTACATTCAGATTCTATTTTCTGCCTGTTTATATCGCATAGTCGTCTTTTGACTTTCTTCACGGCACTGTGTGTATTTACATTACACCTTTGCCAGATATCATTTAAGCCAATTTTTGATAATTCGCGTTGCAACCCCGCCGCCCGCCATTTTGGATGCTCTATGTTGTTCATTTGATGACGATAACATATTGCTCTCAGAGTTGTTTGATCACCTTTAATTATTCGCAGCCAGTACCTAATTACGTTAAGTTTAGCAAATACAGTATCTTCCCAGCATCCTACCTCCCGAAGAACTCCGTAGTTTGAAGTATCCCTCCCCAACCCTAGAATGCGCTTCCAGAAATTGCATTGTATTTTATTTACATTATCCACCCTCTCCCATCCCCACACTTCACTGTCATATAGTAATGAGGACCTAACCATTGCTTCATACATGGTCTGTAATGTTTTTACTGGCATATCTGATGAGTAAAAGCGAATACTTCAGTACCGGTTGTGCAAAATATTTATTTTTACGTGTGCTTTTTCCTGAGATGAAACCGGTTAAATAACAGGTTAATTAAACCTAATTTACGTCAACAAATTGGAACTTGCCTCATTGCTTTACAAAGTTGGAAATGAGAGCGTAATATACAAATTCGAAATTAAACCCTAATAGAAGATCTGTAAAATACACAAACATAACAGCTAGGGATATAGGTAGTGGAGGTGTAGCTGCCACTCTTTCAACTTCATTTATTTAAACTATTTTGGAATCGAAATAAAACATTTTCATTTATAAACAATCTACTTTAGCTAATTTGAACTGCAGCAGCACAACAATAAACAATAATGTTAATCATGCAACATTTTTGGAATCGATCTCTTCCTTATCCAAATTTAGACTGGACAATGTATCTTTAGTTCACAGCACTACAAGTTCTCTGAAAATGTGTACCGCAGGCCTGTTCAGTAACGTTGAAAAATTGAATCAGTGCTGAAAAATATAACACCACGTTCGGAACTCGAAGTATGGATCTCCGGCTCCCCGAACCAACACACTATCGCTGAATTACCTTGGCGAGATGTCACGATGGCGCATTAAACCTGTTCATGTGATTTAAATCTATGTGAATCTTCAAGATGATCTCGAATATAGAAACATCGCAACTAAGCTGACTTGCATGGTTGCAAGAACTTTGAATTTCCGGACTCTATGGTTAATCACTACTAGGGCTCAGTCATAACCTTTATGGTTAAAGTATGCATCCAAATAACTTATTTAAAATAAAACTGAGTAGCACACAGTCCAGAGGCAAGTCAAATCTCCTCCAAAATATCTTTTACGTGTAATGAAAGTGGTTCGGTTATAGGCGTGTCTTTTATTGAATAACGAAGGAAGGAAACAAACACATCTAGCTGAAGTGTTTAATCTTGTTTTGCAGATAAGCAAGACATCAGAATCCCAGCAAGATGATCTGAACTGTCATGCAAACTAAACGCACTTTCCTTACCACGTTTCCCCTCACCTCTATGGCGGGTAGGTGTATTGTTCACGCCTCACCACTCTTGAATGAATTCAAGATCGAAGTAAACTCAGCGAATATACTCAGAACAACCTTTATTCGGAGGAAAAACATTGACATTAGCATCATTTTAATTTAATTTTACCCAAAAATATTAACACAGTCGTCTTAAACGTGTTCATGCAGGTAACATGAAACTGAAGGCAACAAACTGTAATGTTTATGTCGAGCAAAAAGTCTTACCACATTATACATAAGGGCACTTAATGGGATAAATGCAGTGTCTTGTCGATTATCTGTTAGTATATTATGCAACAAGACTAAAATGGTAGTAATTAAGACGTGAGCGTATTAATCAGCATCATAGACAAGTTGTATACGACTGCTTTTGGTCGAACACACTATAATTTCCAAACTTTGAGTTTTTACAGAAGATTTTACCTTAATTGTGTGCAATTAAATTCCGATCGGATGGCAGCACTGTTGAGTTCACGCCGTATTTATTGATTTTTTGCAGGTAACATGAAAGCAACACATATTAAAGAAACGGAAATGAACTAAGCTTATTAGAATATTATAATTAAAATGTACAGAATTTGTGTTAATTTAAATACACGTATTTCATTGTTTATCTGGGAACTGAATCCCAGTGGACTGCTGCTTTGAAGGAGTTAAAAGGTATGGGCGAGGTGCGCGCCGCCGAGTAAGATCATAACGAGTCTCTGCAGCATAATGGATGCTATTATACACAGAGAACCAAAAAACTACGAACCGGCTGCGCGGTGTTTTTCCTGTCCGCGTCCTCGGCGCTCGTTGCCGTCTGCCGCTATCATAGAAAGGCGCGGATGAAACCATACAACATTGTTAAAACTACTTTTAAAGCCTTTACTTACCAACTTTATGAAAGGAGGTGCTGAAACTGGCCGCCGTCGTTGTCCATACATTTTTGGCACCTCTTTAGGAAACCATCCATCACTCGCCGTAGTTCACGTTCAGAAATGCTGGCAATTTCCTGGCGGATATTTTGTTTTAATTTTTCCAGGGTGTGTGGGTTTGTCTCGTACACTTTATGTTATAAGTTACCCCAGAGATAGAAATCGCGGAGGGTTAGGTCGGGGGACCGAGGGGACCACAAATCTCTACTAATAATTCTGTCCTCAAACACACTTTCGTACAGTTGTTAAGTAAAGCCTTTAAAAGTAGCTTTAAAAATGTTGTATGGTTTCATCCGCGCCTTTCTATGATAGCGGCAGACGGCAACGAGCGCCGAGGACGCGGACAGGAAACACACCGCGAAGCCGGTTCGTAGTCCTTTGGCTCTCTCTGTAGTTCAATTGCGTCACATGTAATCAGCGTATTATAGTGTGGCCGACCAAAACAAATATTCCCCTCAGGGAAGTTTTCATTTATGAACATAACACAAATGTCTAAGCACTGAAAATGACGATCTGAAAGCGAATGTTAAGCAGTTATTGCGTACTCTAAATGCCCAAAGCTTTATTTGCAAGTTTTCTAAGCACTCCAAAAACCGTTTTGGCAGGCAGGCTTGCTATACAGTACATGTTCTACCGTAGTTAAATGCTTCTTCCACAAATTCCCTCGACATCCTTAATTCACCATATACACCAAGTTACCCTGGTTCATGCGAAAGCTGCTCATAATATGGATTTATCTGCTAAACCACAGTGGAACCCATTTAGGAATCATGCTCCAACACGCTCTTTACTCTCGCGCTGTGGTCTACCATACGCAAATGCAACTTTGTATGTTGCTAAGTAAGTGAGTATATAAACTTCTCTTTAAGAAAAGTAGACACGCTCTTGAGAAGATACTTGCAAGTCTTTACCGTCTGCGGATTCATGCAAACAAGGTAATGAAATGAGCTCTTAGTTACACTATTTTATGTTTAAATACAACTTAAGAACTCATGTATTTCTTACACAAAAACGCTCAAACTTCAAACCTAAGTGTTTATATATCCCTAGTATTACGAAAATGCAAAAATTAAACTCATCCAAGAAGGAAAAAAGAATTAAAGGCTGGATGTACCGGTCTATCTAATTCAACACTTGGAAACTAAAGTTATACACGGTGGACTATTTAAGTTGAGACTGTACAATATCTCCAAAACTAAACGGTGTAGAAAAAAAGTCTTGAATAAAAGTTGCTTGATATTATGCGATAATTAAATGTAATTAGTAGTGTTTTATTTGGGGGACGTTATGATGGTCATTTTAGGGTCAATTTAATTTTTTTTAAATGGTAACCTACCTTTCCTTTTCTCACTCATAAAAAACTAAACAACATTTGTATAAAGCACTTTGCAATTGTTCTTACACCAATGTAAATAACAAAGAAATTATTACGAAACGTTACTTGACCCTCAAATGACCATCCATGGATGGTCCAACAATTCATTGCGCTGTTTGCACACAGCCATTCAGGATTTTCGTTATTTACGTTGGTGTAAGAACATTTACAAAGTGCTCTATACAAATGTTTAGATATTAGGAGTGAGAAAACAACATAAAAAGGTAAGTTCCCATTTAAGAAAATTAAACTGACCCTGAAATGACCATCACGATGTCCTTCAAATAAAGCACGACTAATGACATTTACTTTCCCCCATAATATCAAGCAACTTTTATTCAAGACATTTCTTTCTACAACGTTTAATTTTGGAGATACTGTACAGTTTCAACTTAAATGGTCCACCCTGTATATCACTAAAAGAGTTCATCTATCTAGAACTAAAACGTATAGTACTGTTAGTCTGATGGAATTTACGACCATGCACTGCATAAAAGTGTTAAATATAGGTCTGTCATATCCATAAACTACAAATTATTTACGTTAGGTACAATCTTTCCACTGAAATCTTAACAGAGCAGGGTTACATTTTACAACAAAGCATAGTAAAGCAAACTCTGCCTCAGTACTCTGGTATTGTAGCTACTTAATTCAAATTTAGGAAAATTACATTTAATTTTCTTAAAATAAACTGAATTATTCAGGCTCCGAATTTCAAAAATTTATTAAAGGTTCTAAAACTAGATATTCAATTTAAAGACCCAGATTACCAATAGTATGTTATAAGAACAATTTGAAGCAGATTACACTAAGTTCAGAATAACTTTGACAATTTAAATATTTGTGCTTATCCTAAGTGAATGTACATTAAGAGGGTACAAAAGAAACTCAGAGGAAGACAAAATTGTGCGTTTTGTTTTCGTTTTGAATTTCGTTTGTAACAGTTGTTGAACCCGCGGTTATGTTTGCAATATCCTATCTGTTTGAAGTATCCTCTTTACTTGTTTTTTTATTTCTTTTTATTCTCTCCTCATTTGTTTCTGTCTTTCCTTTGTATCGTGTTTCCTAAAAGCAGATTTCAAAATTAATAATTATCTGCTTCTGGCATACCAAAAATAAAAATGTAACAATTGATAAATTCCTATTTGTAATGCTCATTTAAGTTTAACGTAGAAAGAACACTACGATGAACAGTTTATGAAGTGTACAAGTGATACTCAAGGTCCTTAGGTGTCAGTTTCTTCTAACTGAAAAAGGTTTAAAGCTTCTAATCTTCTACTCTGTCTCTCTCGTGTCCTTTAACCAAACAGATATCAGACGACGAATGAAAGTATCTAATAAAATGAACACGTAAATGAGATTGGGATTCAAAGCACAAAAGCTATCCGATATCCAGTCTAAGGACTGAGGAAAACCCCACATAAAGGGATTCAGCAAGGCGGTTAACACAACCGGAATTTGAACCGGGGAAGCAGCGAAAGAGACAAGTACTTTACCCATACACGGTGTTATTTTTATTACGATAATTAAACCTCTAACTGGCTTAATGGGAATTATACGCCAACGTAATTAAGTATGGAGGTGTTTCCGAAAGCTAGCAAAGCCAAATTGAATAACTTTAAAGGAAGATTACAACTTAAGTATATCATTTAAAGCTTTTTCAAATGCCTTAGAAGTTTCATGATGTATTTGAACTCTCTTGAGTTTGATTTACAGCTGTATACCGTAATGTAAATATACCCACTGATGTTGAATATTATTATTATCATTATTGTTATTATGATGTTATAAAAATCGTCATCATTAGCAGCGGTATTGACTGTTTAGATAAGCAATATAGGAACCTTTAAGAATAGAAATGCGTGTTAGAATTACCTAAAGAGGTTATCCCTTTATCACAATAGCTCCGCCACACCTTGCTAATACTGGATAGGTTGCATTTGAGAAATGGAACTAGAAACAGAATGCTTTGCTATATGTTCAAGAGTGCCTTAGACCATTTTGATTTGACGTACTGTGGATACCACTGCATTTGCCGAATTGCACCCCGACTAATGCTAACGAATAGTTAGTCAGTTATTTAGCTTAACTATTGTTTAAAAGATTTTAACCTTTTTTAATTGCCATTTGAGCCAATTTTTTCCAATTAGCCTGTGAAAGTGAGAATTAATTGAGTGATTGTTGTACGGGCTCTAGCGTATTGCACGTTCCTCTACGCTCTTAAGGTTTATGTTAGTTTGCAAGCCTATTACGATGGCAGAAAGCAGAATGACATTACATACAACGTAAGGTATGTGTTACTGAAACTGTCATCACGCGGCCACCTCTGTGTTTGTTGGCTGTACCCACCAACAGTAGCCGAGAGCAGAGGATTGGGTGTTTACACTATCACAGTTGAAGACGCGATAAACTACTGCAAAATGTAAGCTTCAAGGATTTCTATATATGGACTCTGGTAGTTTTTGTGAAATATGTCTTCGGTTACGAAACGTAAACTGAATTGCGGATTTGTATCGTCCGAATTGCAGGAATTTGATCAGATCCTAATCCAAGTAAGAAGCTTAGAATTGGCTGTAAAATGGGTCAGAAAGTCTAAGGATAGCAAGCCTCCATGACCGTCATTTTAGGGAATGATTACCCTGAGCGGTCTTGTCAAGCTGTTACTGAAGCTGCAGAAACAAGCATTTTTATGCATCAGACAGCCAGCAGTGTGCAGCAATCGATTGTGCATTACATTAAATGGTAAGCAGTTCGAGCAGCATATATAAACATATACTCACATCCCGCATGCATTCAAGTAACGGGAGTACGAAAACCATTCGTAACAACAGACATCAAACTTAGGACATAAGATAAACCAGCGATAAAGCGTGAGACTCACATTCGGGAGATCTTGGGTTCGATTCGCGTTGCGTCTGGTCGGACGCTCTGACCATGGGTTCTTTTCGTGGTTTCCCCGGATCGGTAGGGGAATGCCTTCTACTACGAATTTCACTCCCATCATTTCTCTTATCTGTTGTAGGACCAGATGACGGCGGTTGGTATGTTGCGGCAGGTCGGTGAAATTTGCACTTTGGCGTTTGGTGGGACTGCTGGAGAACCCTTCCTTGGTGTGATCCCCGGATTGTATGAGGCAGAGCCAGTCGGCGTCAGAATGGGCGACATTTTGGAACCGTTAGGAACCTCGTCCTTGCTAAACCCCATTCCAGGAGTCACGTTGGAAGGGAAAGGGGGTCCCACTATGGTCTACTTGTGGTGCTGTGCTGTCTGCCTACTCTTGACTCCTAGAATGCACGCGTTCACACTGGCTGAAGACAAAAACATGGGCATAAACTCATGACGTTGTTATGGTCCAAGCATAAGCAACTAGCCATTCTCCATACACCTAGCACTTTGCGTCTCCATATGTTGACTCACTAACTGCCTTTCTGTGCAAGATCAGGGGGTAGGCATCACTGGAATATCGATAAAAACCACGGCAGCTAAAGAGATTGTAATGGTGGGTGGCGGTTCTTTCCTTTTTATTCTTTTTTTCTTTATTTTGGTTTGCTTTGTTTGCTTTTTATTGTTTTTGTTGTTATTTCTTTTGTTTGAGAGTTTAACGTTCCTTAACAGGGTAGCCCAGCTCTTGTTCATTTTGTCACGTGCACTGTCGGTGATCGCTTTGCAGACCGCCATATTACCTCAGCTATTTCACGCTCTCTTGAGATTGAATGCTGTTTATGTTTCCGTTGGTGGTTGTAAGTGACAACAAATCACGAAGTTTATGCTTAGTTTTACGTCGTTATGTTAATGCTTAATGTTCACACGAAGCGTCTAAATTATAAATTTGAGATGTTATTCTCCCACATGATAAAACAGATGCTTTTTTGTACACTCGCCAAACTAGAAGTGAGCAGTTGTTTTTTCCAAGTACCTTCGAGTGATCGCGCGGTTCACAACCGTCAACTTCTGTGCGCCGCTTTGGCTAACTCTACAACACAAGCCACAAGGTGCTGATTTGCACTACCTCAACACAGTGCTTGGCGTGGAGCAGTGGTTAAGCTACTTTGTAAAATTAAACCTTCTCTAAGTCTAGCAAATGAAATAAAATTGAACTAGGGTAAAGAGGTATACATACTTAACTTAGGAAGAAAGGAAAGATCAGGAATGGCATGGTTTAGACTGGTGGGCTGGAGCGCACAGAAAATGACTGACGATTCTGGCAGGGGAATCTGCCCATTCCGTGATTTGGATGAGGACTGGTACATATTTTGGCGGAATGTGCACAGTGGGAGAACCAGCGAACGATTAAACTCAAAAAGAAAAGTTCTTAAGTCTCTCAAGAGACTGGCATATTAGGATCTACTGGCTGACCAGAAGAACTGGCAAACCATGGGCAATTTTCCAGCCATAGAGCGCGAAGCTAGGTCAAATTTGTTCAGTTAGACAAAGATAATTTATCTCTATTTTCCTTTTTCCTGTTCCTTTTTGTTTTGTTTTCTTTTTCGGTTGTTTATTTTGTCACCCTATTGTAACTTAAATATGCATGTATGGTAAATGATCCATGCACTAAATACTTGTGTAGTAACTTCACTAATTTGAAACCAATATCTAACTTTTACGAAACAGCTCGAGTACAATTCTTCGTAGTGGATTGTTGTCTTTTATTTTTTTAAACTAGTTTTACTGTAATATAGTTAAATAATATTGCTTGTGTTACTTCATTTTATTTACAAATATAGTTACAATAATTGGGAAATTTGTGGTTATAAGTTTTAATTGACTGAGTATGAAACCTCCTCCGGACCGATAAATTAATATCATGGTTGCCACCTACCGGTATGACGAATAACTAAATAAACGTCGCATACATAACAAACGCTACTGAAGAAAACCTGTTGTAGCTTTACTCGTGTATTTAAAATGAAAGGGGTAAAAAGTTCAGTAGCTCCACGAGATTAGAACTTGCAATCTCAGGAACAGTAAGCTAACTCTTTACCACTGAGCTAACAGTGCTACGGTAAGCGTGACATTGTGGCGAGTTTTAGTCATACTTCCCTTGAGAACCACACATCGATAAAGTGTCTTAATTACAAATATTCAATGTTGAAACACGCTGAAACATCTGTCTATTTGAAATCTGTTATATGAATTATTTTCTCTGAAGACTTTTGTGATTATAGATATGTTCCCCATTATAGCTACCACAGGGATATACGCAGCCTTGTGAATAGTCTAGCTGTCCCGAACGCTTACAGAAGTACTGGATTCGAGCCGCGTCTGTCACACTCCGGCCAGTTTTACATTGGCCGTGTGTACCGTAACGTAAACCAACTTTTACATCACGGAAGTCGAGTGGCCTACACTTTCAGGCCACCTAGAGGAAAACGGTATATCTGTCAGAATTTTGTCACATAAAAGTATGAGTGTTTTTACCTCCTGTATCATCCCTGAAACTTTTTAAATGAAATTTTATGACACACATAATGGGCTGACATGAAGCCAAATAAACATTTAGTTCTTTTATTTAATATCTACATGCATGTTATGTTTGTATGATACCTTCTCGCTCAAGAATGGACAACGATCTCTATAAAACTTGGTATACCAAGTGAATTAGGCGCGCCAAGGTTCTAACCTTGTCTCCTATGAGCTGTTGACGTCACATTGTCGCCTTACTTCACCTCTTCCGTTTTGTGCTATGAAGCATTTCCCCTTCACTCATTGACGGCTGGTCACAATGGCATGTTACAAGGTAACCAAAGATTGGCGTTTGGAGAACCCATGACCACATGAATGCGCCATTGCTCCGCGAACAATGCGTGGGGGTAAATCCGTCCTCCCCTGTTTCGCTTCAGGTTGGGCATCACTGTTCTATATCTATGCATCCCGCAGATTACAGTCTTACCTGGAAACATCGCCCCTTTTGCCAAACACATGTGTTCTGCAGCTACGCTTCTTGTAATATAGTTTTAGTCGTTCCTGTACCTAGCCGGCATTTCATGCCCGAGTGCAAAGAAGCTGCAAAAGGCTTTAAAAGCTGGAGGATGCTGCTGATCTCGAAGCCGCATTATGCAGAAACTTTTCGTTGTAGAATATTTTGGTAAAGGTGCTTTGTGGTCAAATGGATTAGCGCTGCGAAACTACTGTGTGGGGGTTCTAAGATCGATAGTTAAAACCTCCCGAGGTGAAAAACTTATTTTATTAATTCATTTTTAGTCCTTTATCACCTGGACCAAAGACGTTAACTCAAATACAAATTGTAATAATTAATGCATCAGGTGATATAGGGTATCCTTATTTATTTAATGTTAATCATTTCTGAACAGCACACAGCAGACAGTCATAAATACTATTTTTAAATCTTTATAATCAAACTCAAAAACCTTAAGCGGTACAGCTTATTTCTAACTTGCATATAATATTTTATTCCAGAATATCTCAAGTAAAAGCCATTAACTTTCTATCGCGTAACAAAAGGTTGTTAAGCCACTCAGTACCTGGAATAGGTCCCTTTTAAATAACGCTAATCTTGCTCTATACTAGGCAAATTATTCCTCTTTCCACTTGCAAATGTTGCGTGTTGTAATAGATTTTTAGACCACTTTAACGCTTGCATTAAACGTATTAATCAAATACTGCAAGCTGTTATATACGGCTATTAAACGCACAAGGCACAGTTAACATCAGACTTCAAATATCACGTTTTGGTTTTGTGTGACATCACTGCACAGCACCCATTTAGGGTTAGGGGTGTCTCTTAATCGCTTCATTTATAGTCTGATTCCGCCATTTTCAATTTAGTTTATTTTAGCATTAGAATATTTTCGATAATTATAATGTCTAGGAAGTGGGTAACATGGTAGACTATTTAGTAAAATTTGTGAAATCTGCTAGGAAATTTGTGTACCCCTAGCAGAAGGGTCTATGTTTTTGAGATGGACTTCATCTCGGAACACAGTGTGTACCTTAAACGGCTCTTTCATCAAGTGTTGAGACTTCCTCTATCTGAATATGTAAGTCAGCTGAAAAGTGGATGACTAGATGGACTTAAGGCGGATCTGCTGCTTAACGGGTTGCACAAGTTAAAAAACTGTGGCAAATGATTCACCTGATGTAATATACGTTTACCTTAGGTACAATTTACACTGTATAATATCTAAAAGTAATCCCATTAAGGGAGAGGCTATAATGGGGCATGAAGTCAGAAATTCTATGTAGTTCTTACTATTAAGATTCAGAAAATCGTTACAAACTATAAGAATGGCTTTTGTGATTAATCTCTTGTAGTAAACATTGAAGGTGTTACACTAATTTATTGTCATTATTGAAGTATGCCAACTAGCTCTTTGATAAAATCTGTTGTTTTCCTTTTACTTAGAATACAATGTACTTTAAGTCTCACCCTCTGACCCAAGTTCGAATGCCGGTCAGGTCAATATGCCTAAGCTTCCGTTTGAAGACTTTCCTCACGCCTTAGAGTGAATGTCAGGCAATTTTAGGTCGCCAAGAGCTTTGCTCACCTAATGTGAGCATAAACTCACTGATTTAACCCATTGCATTTAAGGATGCCGAACTTGCATAAGTAAAGCGAGAGAGAGAATGCGCATGTGTGTGCGTAAGAGAGAAGAGAGTTTGCGCGTGAGAGTGCATGAGAGTGTATGCGCGTGTGCGTCCGTGAGAGAGTATGCGTGTATGCGTGCGTTAAGAGAGAAGGTATGTGCGTGTGCGTGCGTAAGAGTGTATGCTCGTGTGCGTGAGAGTATGCACGTGCGTGCGTGAGAGAGAGTATGTGCATGTGCGGACGTGAGAGAGTATTCGCATGTGCGTGCGTGAGAGAGAGTATGCGCGTGTGCGTGCGTGAGAGAGAGAGAGGGTATGCGCGTGTGCGTGCGTGAGAGAAAGAGTATGCGCGTGTGCGTGCGTGAGAGAGACAGGAAAGCATATAAGTTTATGATGAGTAAACCCCAAATCTTTGCAAGAATCTTCAGTTTGAAAATGCAAAATTTACACACTTGTGCATTAAATAAACTTTGTAGTGCTCAATGTTTTTCTTTCTTTGTTAGCGCTATGGATCATTGAAATACTTAGTGTATCAACTAAAATATGTTAATGTTTACAGTATGCCAGAAAAGCGTTCAGTGTTTTAATAGACCCAGTGTTAACATGAGTAAATACAGAAAGAAGAAGAAAGGCAAACAGATCTCTGCAGATAATGGGGTAACACAAGCATAGCGGACCATAAGAGCAATTCTTCCTTTTTCCAAAACACTTGTCAGATTTGGAATTACTGAATCCGGGCTCAACCACACATTTTCGTGGTTTCGGTTGTTGCGTTTGGGAGTTAGACCAGCGAATGTGCGTGTCATTAGAGGATTTACAAGCCAAGTCTTTTAAAGTAGAGTGATTCTGTTCAAAGGATATGTGTGTGTCTGAAAAAAATATCCTAATAGTCCTAATCATTCCGATAATTCTAAACATGGTCTAATGAGCCTGGAAGGAACGAAGTGAGTTTTGAAATGTCAATTCTCAACATCAACACCGGAATATAAATCAAGTTATCTCCACTAATTCTTCTCTTTCAGTGATGCAAGTACTGATAGTCAAAAAACATATCTTGTTCTCAATATAGTAGCTGTGATGCATTCTGAGATTATAGGCATATTTCTTAAGAAAAAACTCAGGTTAGAAATTATACGTCCTTAAGGCCCTCCAAATGTATTCTCGGAGTTGTCTTGAAAAACGTAATGTCTATTTTATACACATCCATAATTAATATTCTTCTTATGAAAGCACAGGTGGCCTGCGACACAGCACCTGCAGGAATGATTATGCAGGATAAATCACAGGGCTCCAAAGTCCTGCATATGTAAGAAAGTTAGATTAGCAATCAGTTTAAAGGACACACTTTCCAAAGAGAATGGGGATCTTCCGCATCCCAGACTGGTTTAAATACGAAGCTCGTTTTCAATTGCCTTAAGAAGTGTATCGCTGCAAAACGCTGACGATGGAGATTGTTCTTTTGTTTCTCTGTATACATAGCACGTGTGAGAGCCGTCTTGGTCCCATGGGCCCCATACAGAGCCGGAGTTATGTATCCTTACAGTGCAACGGGCTCTCTAGGGATGTGTGTGTGAACAGAAAGCTTCAAGTCTAACTCTGGTCAATATTTCCATACGACCCAAATCTATTAACTTCAAGTCCACCCTTGTGCATCCATACACGCGTTTTTGTATAGTTCTGAAACCTAGATAATGACAATAAATCAGAGCGGGAGAAAATAGCAGAGATGAGACTATACTGACCATTGGCAGACTATCTTTCAAGAAAGTAAATGTACACTCTTGGCGAGTCAGTATCGTTCAGGCGTTCCGTGAGTAGAGATATGAAAATTAAATCGACCGTGGTCGTAGATGTATACTGTCGTGGTCGCCATTTTTATCTGTCACTCAATTCGAGGATTTCTATGGCTATATTAACCCAGTATGACGAAACAGGGACTACATATCACAAAACAAGTTGCAATTCTCTCGCTGCTGAGCTATTAACTACATGGTATTGGCAAACACGTGGAAAACACGTGGAATGACGATTTTAATAGAACCAACATCTATGTTGTATATAACCCACATACTAACATCTGCTGCCGTAGTTCATTGGTAAAACGTACGCTGTTTAATGCGTGCCGAGGGTTTACGGTTCGAACCCCAGCATGGGGTCGTACTTTTTATTCCAACTTTTTTACCTTATAACACGCAGTAATAATCAAATTTACAGTTCTCTTTCAGCTAAGTTATTACTACATGATTTTGAAAAAATGCGAGGATGTTGAATGAAAATTTTAATGGGGCCGACTTCTAAATGCTGTATACAATATATCTGATAACAACAATAAGCTAATACATAAAATAACAATAAATAACATATAATCTGCATGGACTGGCCTCCAAGATCCCCTTATCTGAACTCCATTGAACATGCATGGACCTTCATGGTAAAGTAATGGGAAAAACGTCGACTAGAGTGAATCTAGTTGCTCACGTGATGGAACTATGGCAACATTATCAGCAGAACCCAAACCGGTGTTCTGCACTGTTGCAAACATGCACGAAAGAATAAACTATGTAATCGTAGCTGGGGGCGATTATACCAGGTTCTAAAACACAAGATTTCATTTTTGTTTTCCATTCGTTGTTTCGAGAAGTTACTTGTTCCAGGAGAAAAACATTATCTATGAATCTGAAATGTTTCAGAAGTTAATTTATTTCTTCATATATGGCGTGGCCTCAGTTATGAAATAGAACTTGTTTAGCTTGCTTTTTAAGCACCATTAGCCTTAGCTATCGCCTTCTTTTTGTTATTTACAATAAGTGGAATAACTATATTGTAGCTAGCAATTACACAGAATATATCTTTTCAGTTTTATGCATTATACTCCATGGAATTATACACCATTATATCTGCAACTGTAACTTTGCTTTTCTCAAGATGAGAATTTATCAGTTTCTTGTTATTTTATGTATTAGTTTATTGTTGTTATCATATGCATTGTATACAGCACTTATAAGTTGCCTCCATTAAAATTATCATTCAACCTCCTCGTATTTTCTTCGAAACCATGTAGTAATAACTTAGCTGCAAGAGAAATGTCAAACTTGTTTATTACTGCGTCTTACAGGGTGAAAAAGTTGGAATAAAAAGTACGACCCCATGCTGGGGTGCGAACCGTGAACCCTCGGCACGCATGAAACAGCGTGCGGTTAAGCATGAACTACTGTAGCAGATGTTAGTATGTGGGTTATGTATAACATAGATGTTGGTTCTATTAAAATCGTCATTCCACGTGTTTTCTGTTTTCTTGCCAATGCCATGTAGTTAATAGCTCAGCAGCAAGAGAATGGCAACTTGTTTTGTGATATGTAGTCCCTGTTTCGTCATACTGGGTTAATATAGCCATAGAAATTCTCGAAGTGAGTGACAGGTTAAAATGGCGACCACGACAGTATACATCTACGACCACGGTCGATTTTGTTTTCATAGCCCCTACTCACGGAACGCCTGAATGATACCGACCCGCCTAAAGTGTACATTTACTTTCTTGAAGATATAATTTCTGGACTTAAAAAGCATATTAAATGTCACGGAAATATGCTGGCGATATTACAAGCATGTGCTAAGATTGGGCACTGGCCGAACACTTTTAAAACTCCTGAATTAGGAAGCTACTGGAAGCAGCAGTCCGAGACCGACTCGAAATCTATGAATGAAAAACTAATACGTCTGCAGAATGAACGGGCTTCTGGGTCTAACTCTGAAAGTGTATGTTCATAGACCATAACCTTTGACCAACACGAAGAACCTACTTCAGGATCTTTTTCCAAGAAGTATGAAATTGCCTTTATATTAATAGCACAACAAGGAAAGATCTTGAAGTGATAGCTGCTAAAACTCAAGTTCAGAAAGTGTGCCGCACCCAGTATCTAGGTAGAGTAAATTAACAATACGGATACAAAGGTGTTCGTTTGAAAGACTGTTGGTTACGTTTTGCAGCGTGTATAATGTGAAGGGCAAGTAGAATTGCCAGATATCTCCTGTTGCACAGAATGTCCCGAATTTTTGGCTGCAGAAATTTGCCCCGAAGTCAGATTTTCATTCGGTATTCCACGTGTTTCCCATAGGGGCACCAAATAATATGTAAAATCGCCTTGTATATGCTATCAGCAGTAAAAGTTGCAGCATTGTACCTTCACACTGTAAAATTCTTAACTGGAAATGCTTTACTACAGGACGAGCCAAAAAACTACGAACCGGCTGCGCGGTGTTTTTCCTGTTCGCGTCTTCGGCGCGCGTTGCCGTCTGCCGCTATCATACAAAGGCGCGGGTGAAACCATTTTTAAAACTACTTTTAAAGGCTTTACTTACCAACTTTATGAAAGGAGATGCTGAAACTGGCCGCCGTAGTTGTCCATACATTTTTGGCACCTGGGAACTATCCATCACTCGCCGTAATTCACGTTGAGAAATGCTGGCAATTTCCTGGCGGATATTTTGTTTTAATTCTTCCAGGGTGTGTGGGTTTGTCTTGTACACTTTATGTTATAACTTACCCCAGAGATAGATATCGCAGGGGGTTAGGTCGGGGACCGAGGGGGCCACAAATCTCTACTAATAATTCTATCCTCGGACACACTTTCAATTGTTCTCATCGAAATATTAGCCTATGAGCTGTTGCAGAGTCTTGTGGAAGGAAGGTAAAATCACGCTCCCCGTCTGTTAATTCTCTAAAAACAGGGGGCAAAATTGTATTCACGTATGCACGGCCTTCGGCTATTGACTCGAAAAAAAATTGCCCCTTAACTCCTTCTGGCCACAACGACGGTGGCCAGTTTCAGCATCTCCTTTCATAAAGTTGGTAAGTAAATAAAAGTAGTTTTAAAAATGTTGTTTCATCCGCGCCTTTCTATGATAGCGGCAGACGGCAATGAGCGCCGAGGACGCGGACAGGAAAAACACCGCGCAGCCGGTTCGTAGTTTTTTAGCTCTCTCTGGAGTAGTAGCAAGTGCTCCAATGGATATTCTACATTCCTGCGTTAAATCACTATATTAGGCTTTTTGAAACAAAATCTCAGGAACCGTGATGTAACTCCTGCGTATACCCGAGTTTCTTCCGTACTCTCGCAATTTCCTTTTCATCACGTAACAATATTTGCAATTATGTGCTCTCTAACTTACAAATAGTTTATGAAGAGCGCTTTTTATTTGTAATTTATTAATAATGGCAAGTCGATATGAGGCATTCTCTTCCTTACAAAATACAGCAAGTCTGTAGTACATGGATTGCTCATGTCATTCACACTCTGATAAGCCTGCTAGATCTGCAGAACGTAAAGCAGGTTGCGAGATGCCTAGTCAGTCTGTACCGCTCCGCATTCACAGAAGGGCAATAGAAGTCATTTCATCATCCAGCAGAAGCAGGAGACTTATCAAAATGTAAACAAGAGAAGTAATATGGGAAAGAATGGAGATACAGTTTTGAAAATTTTTCCCATAAAACCTTTATCGCCACCTGGTACTAGCGTTCTCAAACTTGAAAGGCTTCGTCTAACTTCCCTCCAGAAAGTCAAAACGGCAGTGCGTAGTGAATCTTCTTCAGTCAAGGTAAAGTTCATTCTCTGTTTATTTTTTAACGTTTCCTTTAATAGAATGATACATTAGGATAGACTTTAACTTCTGACCGGCTAACACAAGACATCCATGGTGTCCTATAACACATTTGTCAGCAAGCGTGCAGACGGAGGGTATTAGGAGAAAATTATTACCGGAAGTATTTTTGGCTTCCAACAGACGGAGGACAGCATGCTGGGACTTGATTCTAAACAGCCGAAACTGGCCAAGCTTGGGCACATACTTAATGGAAGTACGTGTACTAAGACATAAGGTGTTTATGTAAGTTTTCTTAAAATATATGTGATGCTTGAGCACTTGTGTGCGTGTGTGTGTGTGTGTGTGTGTGTGTGTGTGTGATTCAGAGTATTTTTAATTTTATATGTATGTATATAGTGTGGTGATTATAAAAATAGTCGTTTTCTGGTCGATTCTGCAAGTCACATATACAGACCAGGTATTTTTCTGGAACATGTACGGTCTTATGACCCATGTGACTGTGTTATGCAATTAATGTAATACTATGCACTTAATAAATACCACCACTACTACTAAATTTGTGTTAGTAGGTATCTCATTCACAAATAATTCTACAAGGCTGACCTCTCTTCGTAATAATGCACACTGGCACAAAAAGTAAACCACGGAAAAATGAAAATTAAATTGAGTTTTATTTATGGACCCTCTTTAAGTGCTGTGGTCCTTAGCGTTCCATTCTAGATTGGGCGTGAAAGACCGGTAATTTTGCTCAGAGACCTCTTTATCAGGCTTGAGGTTCTTTTACGTGCCGCAAATCTACGACATGGGACCATCGGCTTTACTTCCCTTCCAAAGGAAGCCATGCTAAGAATTTTTACGCCCAAAAAAATTCGTCACCCTCCGCCGGGTTTGGACCCGCGAGCTCGGGAACTAGAAGCTAGCTAGATAATTGCTACACCGTGGAATGAAATGTTCGGCATTTAAAAGTTTTGCACGAATGAAGATTCACTTATCACAGACTGGTCGCAATTCTGTCTTGAGTCAATATCAGCACAGGTCGCTCAAAGTAGCACAAAATGTGGCATAAGCCCAGTTTATA
The DNA here is from genome assembly GCA_030765065.1 of Deroplatys truncata. Classification (NCBI taxonomy): domain Eukaryota; kingdom Metazoa; phylum Arthropoda; class Insecta; order Mantodea; family Mantidae; genus Deroplatys; species Deroplatys truncata. The sequence goes on from CM060990.1 coordinate 31,602,102, forward strand.
CCTCCCATTTTCCGTCTCTACCTTTTGTGCGCGTGTAGCCGTAGTGTCAACCGGGAGAGCAGATGTTCTGACAATCTGTTATTCTGCTAATTTGTGGCTGCTGAATGCAGTGTTAACAGCCGCACGTTTCGGAATGTATTTTTAATATATAACGCACCGAAACACCATCACAAAGTTTACGTTTGCGCGCAGCTCGTTTCAGATAAGTCCGGTGATAACGTTTTCACAACTGATTACAAAGTGAAACGAGTTTATACACGACAAATAAATTATTCTGTTGTTTATATGGGAATAACAGAAACAGAATTAAGTAGAACATACTTTTGGTGGAATACGGTGAGCGTCATTTTTATTGTTCCATTTACACCCCGCCTTTAACTGCAATGGTCATATCGACGGTTTTATTTATTTTGCTCTTTATTCTTCTAATTTATGTTTTAGAGGGACATGAAACAAATTAATCCAAATTAACATATTGTCTATTTTACAGATGATGTAGAACAAGCGTGATGAAGCAGCTGACGAATGGCATTTATTTCAAGTAAAGCCGGTGGGATGGCTCCCGGGTTCAATCCCCGACGATAGCCCACCCTGACCCATGTATTTTTTCGGGAGTTTTCCCGGGTCGTCAGGTGAATGCGGAATGGCTTCTTTCAGCCCCCGCATTTCCTGTCCCTTCATTATGACATTCATTCTTCATTTCGTCCGTCTCTTTCAGGGTCTGAAGTGTCGGCGATGGTGTTTCGATGCAGCGTGGCAGGGGAGAAAGATGCTCTGTGTAAACTCCCTCTGTCCCTTGGCTTGTGACTGGCTGGCTCCCTGCCGCGGTATTTGAACCCTTGAGGGGTACCTCCTCTGTGAGCGCCGAGGTACCCGGTCTACCTGTCCGTCTGCCGAGGTGTCTATATCTGAAAGCTAGGGCCCTTGTCATTGCTGTATCGGACCGCCGATTAGCAGCCGATCTGTACACCAACTGCACCAAGAGCACAAACCCCCTCATCCAAACAATAGGCACTTATGAAACCACCATCAACAAACACAAACGACCATTAGCCCTGTTTGACCGCAACCTGTCCGATGAAGTACCTATTGAGGAGATCCTCGAACACCTAAATCGTCTTATACCCCATAACGTTGTAACTTTGTCACATTCTCCCACACTGTTAATACGTCTTCAGTTACAGGAAATCATACCGAACAGGAACTTTAAAACAACGGTCTGCCCCTGCCACTGCGCCAGCCCATAAGGGAACCACCTATAAGCCATCCACCACGACAGCAACACTGCAGCAGCATCACGGTAACCAAAGGTAAAATCCCTCCACACCTCTCACTTCGATCACCTGCATGATGTTAACACCCGCGCCATCCCATTTAGTTCTTAAGCCGAAGCTCTGTAACGCATCCCTAGCATTACCACCCTAACCTAACCAGTACTAACCACCTGGCACGCTTGCATGTTCTGCATGCTCGCATGAGTAGTTTAACGTTACTAACCGGGGTGCTTCCGCGGAACCCGATCATGTAACACACTTCATCCAACACGCACCAGCACGTCACTACTAACAAAGCACCCCCCCTAGTTGCATGTTAGATACTAACAGCATGGGGAGTCGATATAGCGTCTGAGGATGATCGTCACCGGGGGCGGCGTGTGTGGGGCCGCCCCTTAAAAGAAAGCCTCATCCTTGCTCCCGTAGACGCCCCCTCGTGAGGCGTAGGTAGAATACACACACTGGATCCGTGCCGAATCCCCTCCGGGACAGCAGATAAGATACTTGAAGTAATCTGTGAGAAATGCTGCTGCTGCCGAACAGTTCAGTTACTCATTCTGAACATCCGGACACCGAGCCTCGTAGGCTTGTTTACAAATGTGGAGCAGTTCTACCTCAAAACCAGGCATTTTCCTAAACAAGCGACTGTCACCATTGCAATCAGCAGCCTCAGATTGTCCATATAACTAATTTTCGGAACAATCGATAGAAAGAGCAGGAAGCGTTCTATTAGCATTTCGTTTCGCGCTTGGTTCACACGTATTGATACCGTCTGTTGCTCTACATCGGCGTGAACAGAACACAACAAATCACGTGTGAGGCGTTGCTCTTGGGAGTTATATTTATTTACATATTTTACGAATACCAGACAGTTGACAGAACTAATTGCAATCCATTCAAACATTCATTAGCGAGATTTTACCGGAAATGCACATTGAGGTCCCGCTCCAAAGGTACTTTAAGAGAAAAATTGCGTATGTGTGCCTGAGCTTCCGGCTATATGTGCAGGGCGCTAATGACCAAGCAGTTGAGCGCCCTTAAACACACATCACCATCACCCGTGGCTTCATGTGCGCGTATGCACGTGTGAGATCATAACTAAAAATAAGAAGTAGCAAATCACGAAATTTAATAGAAAATCATGAATTTTTTTAAGGATGCAAGCTGAAGATTTTTCAACTTTATACCATTTGTGTCCCATAATTATTTTCTCTGCCGCCTACCAATATGAGATTCCAACGGAAATACATGTTTTGAGGCCCCCTGAATAAAAAGAATATCTGTGTGTGTATGAACAGCATAACTCAAACAAAATTTCGGATAAAGACCAAACTTGCTATTTAATTTCAGTACCTTCCAAAGGAGAGACCCAAAAATTGTCACGAAAATCCCCCATCGCTTACTACCCTTTACATGAAATTCCTTATAAAAAGATGTTTACACGACTTGAATTTTCTGGCAACACTTTGTAGTCTCCTCTTCAAAGAAAGAAAATTTACATAACCTTGCATAGCTGTTAAACATCAAGCGATAGACGAAAACTAACTGCACAAAACAATGTAGATCTCTTTATAACACAGTTATTTATTTCAAATAACTTTTTCTGTGCATCCGCTATTTCCAGATATCCGTTATCAAAGGATTGAATTGTTCAATATTTAAATCGTTCTTTTCAAATCCTGTCGATTTTCAATTGTTTCTCGCAATGTCATGAAACGAGTATGGAATTTTAAGGCCAGCATATAGCGTCCAGTTCTAAGGCTCAGTCGGAAGAGCACCTGCCTGTTATGCGAGGGGTCCCGGGTTCCATTCTCGGCTGGGGTAGGAAGTTTTCTCTAGCCAAGATAATTGCCTATCCTCCCCAGAGTCTGGAAGTAGGCATGTGTGCGTGATATAATGAATAAAAAACGCAAAAGCCAGAAATCCTACGACAAGCCAACACGAGTTAACACCACTGCCTAACAGATATGTTCCAAAGCAAAGGCCGCCGATAAGACCATTGAAGTTAAAGGCGGGGTATAAATAAATGGAACTTAACCAGTTCTAAAACATTTGACTATCGCCAGTCACTTTGTATCTCTAACGAAATGTGCAATGCAGCTATTTTCCGAAAGGTTTATCTCGATTAAAATGACGTAGACAGGAAAACAAACTTTCGCAAGAATAATTTATGTACCCACTAATAAGGTATAAAGGCTAGAGAAAGTCATGTGAATGTAAGACACAAGGGGTTTTTATAGCCTAGTTTTCCAAATATTCGTTACATGTTCAGATCTTGAAGGTTGAAGTTTTATACAATGTAATGCGTTTGAAAATGCCCGATTGTTTCTCTTTCTCCTTTGCACGAGCTCGTTACTAACAAAAGCCGCCTTGTGACAATATTTCCACATGCTGCATTTAACTAAGGGCGTACTGCCAATTGAAACATTTCAAGGCAAACAGTTCCCTTATTAACGTCGAGTAAAAGATTCGCGGGAAGGAGGGGGTAGCAGATTTGCTGTAACTGGATGTAAACAAGGTGAGAGTGAGCTGGTCTATAGGCATGACTATTTAGAGGGCGAGTTTGAAAGATTTCTTATTTGTTAGGGTAAGCTCAATTACGGATACCTATCTGTAAAAAAAGCACTAACCAATTGCTGCCAAAATTCATAAATATGGATTTTTATTGTTATTAAGCACTACCAACCTTCTACTTCAGGTCCATGTGGCTTTTAAAAATGTACGGTCTTTTAAATTTAAATATCAGCCTGTAAGTCTAGCTTCCTATTAAATGATAGTAAAACACGATAGGTTTTGCTTATATCGAAGTGAACGAACCATTAAAGACAGGCTTGAGGACTCTTCAAATAATAAGTTAGCTGCCGTGGACCAGAAACAGACGAAGGAAGGCCTGTATATGCCTGAATACTTTTCAAAGAGCATAAAGTGAGAAACAGTGCTATTTTAGCGTTATCATTTTTAAATTCTCTTTTCTAGGCATTCATTTGTCGGCACATTGTCATTTTTAAATTGTTCCACACGATGTACTTTTCATTATAAATAAGAGAAATGTTGTAATCCTCCTCCTACATAACAGGATAAAAAATGGGAATTGTTTGTTAACATGCTTAGTTGTAATTTTATTAAACAATAAAACTAGTCGTGCATACTGGCGTGGATAAAATGTGGCCCATAATCGAACGGAGCTGTTTATGTTGGTAGTGACAAAATCTAGCCGCACCCACTACCAGCGTGACCACCTCTGCTTTTCGAGCATAATAACTCTAGTACTTTACCTCCCCCAAAGTATGGTCGAACTACCGAAGGGTAACATTACAACTTAAACCTTATATTTTCATGCTGCAGTACCGTTTTCGTAATTTCTTATTGCCATTTAGTAACAACAACAATTTAACCCTCGTCTCCATGTCGCTAATAAAAGCTCTCATATACATGTCGTAGCTGTCGTTCAGTTTAACCTCACATGCAGACAATTCTTCACTCCTTCCTCTAGAAGACCGAATTATTTGTAATTGGTTTAGCCCTCGCTTGTGTACCAATCTTAGCTCAATTCTATCATAGAGGTGGCATCCGAAACACCCTTACATCTCACATGGTGTAATAAACGCCGATCATTGGTTTGTTTTCACGTCTCTAAATTGTTTTTCAGGCCAGTCACATAGAGAACTAATACCAGCTGGGTGGAGTCAAAGTTGTTTGCCTGAATGTGGAAACCTTGCGGAGAGAAAACCTGTGGCAATCTAGAGGAATGGGGCACTTTTTGTGCAAGATGGTGTGCATTTTTAAACAAAACGTTTAAGTCTCATATTTGACATTTATTTCATCCCAAACTAGTACAATAGTTAAAACTTCTTTTCTACACTTTATTTGGTATTCTATTACAGAGCTTAATTGCAAAATATTAATTTTTTCAAAAAACAATTGCATGTGTGGAGCAATGTTCCAAAACAGTAGAAAAAATACAGAAGTTAAAATCTTTGGAACGAATTTTAAAATATACATGAAATCTGGTGTAAATATACAGAGCAGTCCCTCAGCGCTTTGGCCGGGAATTGTACGGCAGTCTTGTGCGACACGTCTGAATGAACTCAAGGCCACGGGCTCTTCCACTTATCGGACATGTCGCAGCGGGCTTCAGTCAGCTGTTATTGCTTCTTGTGTATAGACGCGAGACGCGTGTGTATTTGTGTGCGATTGAATTATCGGATTATTACAACCCAGAAATGGTAATCAAATTTTCGTTTGAACAAAGACTTTTATGTATGACACGTATGTGAAAACCGACTCATGTAGACAGGTGTGTAGGCAATTTCACGATAAATTTCCTGGTGTTCCAGTTCCGAGTAGAGGAACAGTTGGATATCTAGTGAATAAAGTGAAGAGAACCGGATCCTTTAATCGTGTAAGTTGTAAAAAGAAACGAAGGGTTCTAACGGAAGAAAAACTTGATGAAATTGGCGAAGCATTTGAACTGTCTCCGAATAAATATTTACGACGTGTAGTACAAGAAGACAGTGTTTAAAAAACCTCAGTACATAGGTCTACGAAACTGTTGAAATTAAAACCATACAGAGTGACTATTGTCCATCAATTACGACCCCGTGATGATGAAGCACGCGTAAAGTTCTATAACTGGATGTTACTAAATATTGCTGGCGGTACTGTTGACCCACATCTAATAAAATAAAACCTAATTATGTTTGTTCAATAGGTAATCAATATATCGTAATAATCATCATAAAATCAGTAATAATATGGTATCAGAATAATAAACAGATACACTGAACGTAGCGCACGGAACACACATCGCGACTACCGGCCAGATGGCTGAGGGAACGCACTGTACATTAAACCCTTATTACTGTGTTACGATTTCAAATGAACTGAACTGAAATTTTGGATTTCGGTGTTCTTAAGAAGCAGAAGAAAAGGTTGCCGTTGGAAGAGAGTAGGGCTGTTTTGCATCTCAATAAGAGCTTTAAAGTGCCAGTTTAATATACCACAACACTTATTCTGTGTGCAACTGTACTTTACTGTAGGTACTAAAATTTCTGCAAATGCCGTGGCAAAAGTTAGGCCTGCCTTCAAGACGAATAAAAAAATACATTAGAATAAAGGCGTGTAATAAGCAGAAACAAAAACAGTGAATAATAAATGAAAAGGTTTCCTTACATTACGAAGGTCCAGAGTATATCTTGAAATAGATGAAGTGTTCCCAACGTTGCACCCTTGTTGCGACAGAGATACATTTGTTACTGTCGGGTTGGCAGCGTGTTCCCGCATGTTTGAGAAGGCAGAAAACGTTGTCTTGTACCCGGAAAATGAATGGTTGCCTGTCAATGGCTTTTCACCATTAACTACACTGAGACTGCTGCAAATGGTTCACTAGGTGACAGATTCTTTCCTATGTAAATGTATTATACCTAAACTGGTGGAAAATGGAAGGTACAAATTGGAAACCTTTGCACCATTTTTGTAGCATTTCCTGAGAGTAAAATTTCAGAATTTATGGACATTAATCGACATACTTATTATGTGGCAGTAAATAAAGTCAAAGGGCGGCGCCCTGGCTGAGTGGTTAGACCGCTCGTCTCCCACCAAGGCGGCTAGGGTTCGATCCCATGGACCTGCATGTGGGAATTCGTGGTGGACGAAGCGGCGTCTGGGCGGATTTCCAACGCCATTCATTCCACCAATTGCTCCATCACCACCATTCCTTTCTTCCATTTCGCCTTCACTTCATATCATCTTCCTCACTCTCATACCTGGCTTCCTCTGCTCCTCCACAGGCCTCTGACCCTAGGCGCGATTGTAAGTCCTAGGGGGTATAAGCCCAACATAACGGAAGGTTAAGCCGACTAAATAAGTAAATAAAGTCAATAAACCAGTTTTCTACCCAAGGAACGTGGTTTACTGCAAAACCAGCTATTTTAATTGCTCCCTCATTTCCGCTTTAATCTTCATTTCCTCACAGTATTTATCTCAATATTTACCATTTGGTATCATCCTCTGCCCCTTTTGTCCCGAACACTACCCCTTCTTAGAAAGTTTGCTTCTTTCTTATTCAGTAACGTAGCCAACTTATTTTTCTTTTCTCTGCTCATCAATTCCAGCAAACTTTTCGCTTCAACTATTCTGTCTAAAACACTTGCATCACTCTTGCCCATTTGCATGCACCATTCTTCTGCAACTCCACATTTCAAATGCGTCCAACAATTTCTCCTAATGCATGTAAGTTTTATTAGCTTTTTGGAATATAGGTGAAATAATAAAAATATATAAACAAAGCAACTTGTTTTAGTTTGGAACTTTGGTAATTTTCAAGAAATAGCCTCTGTAACGCTCCGTTTGTACTGTCGCTTATTTCAAGGGTTCTGAAAGGGGGATTTTAAGATCCGGAAATTGAAATTTAGTTTTATTTATGGACGCTCTTTAACTGCTGTGGTTCTTAGCGTCCCATTCTATATTTGGCGTGAAATACCGGTAATTTTGCTCAAAGGCCTCTATCAGGCTTGAAGTTGTTTTACGTGCTGTAAATCTACGACCACCGGCTTTACTTCCCTTCCGAAGGAAGCCATGCTAAGGATTTTTATGCCCGAAAAAATCCATCACCCTCCGCCGGGTTTGAACCCGCGACCTCGGGATCTAGAGGCTAGCATGGTAATCACTACACCTACTTTAAGATGGGTGTGATGATGATGATATGGGGCTTAAGGGCGCTCAACAGCTAAGGTTATTAGCGCCCTTACAAAGTATAAAATATAAAATTTAAAAGTCAAAAAACTAAAAAACCACACACAAACCCGCTTGGTCAAAAACACTAAAAAACACAACAGAACAAATACTAAAATCTACACACTAAAATCATGGTCAATAAAGGACTAAAACGTGTCAAGAACTGTAGAACGCAAGGGACATGAGCGCCATATGTCCGTCGGGAAGAAGAGCCCCATCAAAATCGACAATACAAAAACCACAAAGCCAAAAGACGCTCAGCGCATCAAATGCGCAGACTAAAATTGCTGTCACTGATAAAACGTAACAGACATTCTACAGCATGCGCGTCGTCTGCCAAAACGTTGGCTATGCCAATAGGCAGACCCACACGAACGCGCAATGGAGCTAAAACTTGACACTCTGTTAAAATGTGACGCACCGTTAAGGGCGCATCACACTTCTCACAGAGTGATGCGGGATCACCACTGAGCAGGTATCTATAGCTAAAAACGCAATGTCCGATTCGTATACGAGTTAAAAGTACCTCTTCCCGACGAGAAGAACGAATAGAGGTACCCCAGACTAACGGAAGAGGTTTAACCTCCCGCAACTTGTTCCCCCGGAGGGCCGTCCACGCATCCCGCCAAAGCGAAAGGATGCGGCTACGTAAAATAACAAACAAATCTGACGAGGGAACAACAGAGTTAAAACATCTGGGTGGTAAAATTGCCGATTTGGCAGCGGCGTCGGCAGACTCGTTTCCAGAGATGCCCACATGACCTGGAATCCACATATTTAGGATGGGTAGTGCTAGCACCACCTCTTTGGGTTAACATGCGAGGGCAGTCCCAGAAGTACCCGACCTGACGCATATATAGCGGTTGTTTAAACAAATGACTATGGTGGAAAGTACCACCCTTATAAAACTTAAGTTTGAAGTTTGACGATGTTTAGTAATTGTTTGGCAGCCATTAATAGTGAACTCTCTTAGCGAATTTGTAAACACTGATACAACTGGCCATCGTTATGTGATACAATACTTTCATTTGAAAGGTCTTAGTCCAACTAATATTAAAGCTGAGCTAGACTCTACTCTGGGGGAGTCTGCTCCTTCGTTTACAACAGTAAAATATTGGGTGACAGAGTTTAAGCGAGGCTGTACGAGCTGCCAAGACGAACATCGGAGTGGACGACCAAATGAGGTGACAACAGAAGCTGTGAAGAAAATTCACAAAATGGTATTGGATGACCGTCGACTGAAAGTGCGCGAGCTAGCAGACATCGTAAGCATTTCAAAAAGTGCTGTACATTGCACACTAACAGGAAATTTAGGCATGAGAAAGCTGTGCGTAAGATGGGTGCCGCGTTTACTCACAATGGAACAAAAGCAGCGCCGTGAGGATGTTTCAGTCGAGTGTTTGGCGATGTTTCGCTGCAATAAAGCCGAGTTTTTGCGTTGATTCATAACCGTGGATGAAATATGGGTCCGTCACTTCACACCTGAAACGAAGGAACAGTCAAAATAGTGGATTGAAAGCGGAGAATCGGTTCCAAAGAAGGCGAAAACAGTTCCATCTGCAGGCAAGGTCATAGCGTTGGTTTTTGGGATACGCGTGGGATAATTTTCATTGGTTATCTTCAAAAAGGAAAAGCAATCAATGGCGAGTATTATACAAACTTATTGCAGCGTTTGAATGATGAAATCATACAAAAACGGCCGCATTTAGCGAAAAAGAAAGCTCTGTTTCATCAAGACAATGCACCAGTTCACACATCCATTATCGCCATGGCCAAAATCAATGAGTTATATTTCGAATTGCTTCCTCATGCACCCCATTCGCCAAGCTTAGCCCCCTTCTGATTATTTTCTGTTTTCAAAGTTCAAATAAATGGCTTGGTGGTAAAAGATTTGCCAACAATGAAGAGGTGGAGTTTGCAGTCGATGGCTATTTTGCAGAACTCGACGGTTCTCACTATAAACAGGCTATCGAAACTATTGAACATCGCTGGGAAATGTGTATCGAGCTGAAAGCAGACTATGTAGAGAAATAAAGATGTTTTTTCCCCAAAAAATTTGTGTTTTCTTTGTTAGGTCGGGTACTTTTGGGACAGCCCTCATAAGTATGTCAAACGCTGCCTGCCTCTCCAGATCTAAATACATGTCACGCATTGCCACGTTTCTTCTATTCACTATAAGGAATAGGACAGGGCTAAGAATAAAACGTTTCAACTCTGCACTCTAACTCCATAGAGTTGATATAACTGCCAGCTGTAAACGTGAGCAGTAGTTGGCTAAGAGACAAAATCTCATTTTTTCTACATGGACTCTGCGCGATAAAGGTAAGTTTTCACGTGGAATATTGTGCTCCGACTGTGCACCAGGTGTGTACCTGTTATGTACTGTTACTTGAAGTAGCCATGGAATAGATTCCATTTACTTTACGAAGGGAACTCGTTTTGCCTTCAGCATGACACAGTGCTCGTCTGTCGTGCACTTAGCGTGCTGTCGGTGATCACTCCTGAGATTGATTTTACGCTAGTGCACATCGAAACACGGTGGGACATTTAGCCGCTCTTTGTCAGTCTCTAATATGTAAAAACAATGCCCTCCTCGCTGTGCTTGCTGCATTCGAGGCAGCAAGGTGCATACACAGGAACAGACGATGCACATTCGGCTATGTGGAATCTAGCCTTATCTGCCCAAGGAATCAAAGCCGTGCCGCATGTTAATCTAATGAGTTACGCGATCAAATCACGATAGAGGTTGATGATATGCACAGATCCATGATATGAGTAGCGTATCTGTTTAGTAATTCGGATAACAGGGTTTATATCTCGGGTGGGGCTAGTTACCTGGAGACCTGTTTTCGAAGTCGTCTTTTATCTTGAATAAACAATGTCGGGAATCACGCAGTTGTACGCACCCTGGACTCATTTCATACAAGTCCGATGTGAAATATTAAATTATATTTAATTATTCTTTGGAAGCCATAAAGCATTAATACTTTAGAAGCACACAGTTACGAATAATGAATCACCAGAGAGAATTTGCATAACTACACAGTCATCATTACTTTCATATAGAATATAATTTCTCTACCACGTGTACGATTCTAACGAAACAATGAAATCCAAAAGTACACCTCTATAGGTTTTATTGTTTTAAGCAAAGTTAAACTGAAGTCAGCAGTTATGTAAGACGCTATCAGCCTTTACTTGACGCATGCGCGTCGTACATTATGCACACATCATGTTTGTCTCGTCCTACATTCACAGAAAGCCAGCTGGAAGCACGTCAACATTCAGTACAACTAGCACATTTATCGGCAACGAGACAAATAATGAAGATAATGGTGGTGTTTAGATATATTTCTCAGCTTACTCCCAGAAAATCTGTCTCTCTCAACACTTTTTAACACTACACTGAATGAACTACCATCATTTAAAGTGAACATGAACCGATTGCGGCACTTTCAATGCGGATGGTGAGATGTTTTTTTTAATGGACCCTCTTTAACTGCTGTGGTCCTTAGCGTCCCATTCTATATTGGGCGTGCCGTAAATCTACGACACGGGACCACCGGTTTTACTTCCCTTCCGAAAGAAGATGCTAAGGATTTTTACGCCCGAAAAAATCCATCGCCCTCCGCCGGGTTTGAACCCGCGACCTTGGGAACTAGAGGCTAGCACGGTACCACTAGTCCACGGAGGACGACGGGTGGTGAGATGTTTTAATCATTCGACTGTCAGACAAAAGTGGCAGAGAATTTAGAGTGGAGAGCGAAAATGACCCTTATATGACTTTGTTCATCAGTAATTTTCACAAGGAAGGGTGACAGATTACGTGAAAAGATGAAATGATAAATGCAGATAAAGATATGCTGTACTGAAGAGATGCAAATATTTAATTACACATTAGACCTAGAAAAGGAAACAATTTGAGGCTGATGAGACATTATTGATTGTTACACTGAAATGACGTCATTATATATACGCCTCTTTCGCCTGTGCAAGCACACTTTAAACAGTTCTCCAGTGCAATACATAAAATATTCAAACTGGACGCTTGGTCCATATAGGGGTCTCACAAACGGCGTCCTTTTGCAGGGTTTCGGTGCATTTTGAGTGCTTACAGGTAATTATTATTGTTAAAGTTAATACGCTTCTAGTGATATACAAGTTCAAGTCCATCACCATCAGTAATGCCAACGTATGCCTCACAATGAACTGCTTGTTGAAACAGCTGCAAAACAGTTGTTCTCTCTTAGTCAAACATCGTTTAACCAGAAGGGCTATTCGACGAAATTACTGCAAAAATCATCTCCAAGACAAAATTCACGAAGTTATTGGGTACTATCCTGAATACTTAAGGGCCCTGAATTCAGATTTATGGCAGACTTCGTTCCCAATTTCGGAGGTGTTAACATTCTAAATACAGAATAAAAGCCACGGGGTTGAGCGTCGTTGATTCACGCCGTTGTCTCGTGTTTTCCACTTCTGAGATTCTCTTATGCATTTCGTATGTTTCATTATTTTAAATGAATTTGATAGAAAAATGAACTTGGACATTGCCACCTCGGGTTTCCGGTAACGCAATGTTGTCAATTCAACAGGTGTACTAATACGAGTACTCAGTAATATGGCATAATGGAATGAATTACTTGATGGTGGATGCTGTTACTCAAGGCGGGTTGTTTGAAAATGATAGTATGAACGGTAATAGAGATTCAGTATTTCAAGAACCGGAAGGCTATGGGCTATGAAGACGCAGTGTATATATTAAGTTATTACAGCCACAACATTTATGTCGTTAGACATCGGTTTCCTTAGAAACAAATCCATATGCTAGAAATCTTAACTTCCTTTTGTGTAAATTGAATCGGGAGAACGCAGAAAACACACGATCGTGCAAAAATAACCATATTACTTGCCGTGTTTTTCTTCTGTTTTTTAACGGACGCTCTATAACTGCTGTGGTTCTTAGCGTACCATTCAATATTGGGCGTCAAAGACCGGAAATTATCTCAGACGCCTCTTTATTAGGCTTGAGGTTCTTTTACGTGCCGTAAACCTGCGACACGGGACCACCGGCTTTACTTCCCTTCCGAAGGAAGCCATGCTAAGGTTTTTATGCCTCCAAAAAAAAAATCCATCGCCCTCCGCGGGTTTGAACTGTCTTGTAGAGTTACTCTTCCTATTGCTATGACTGTGCTGATGCGCGCCATGTCGTCCACTGTTAGCAACTGCAGCATCATCAGCATGTATCTGTGATGTTAAGTAACTCCTTCTCGGAAATTCCATTACAAATGTGTTTATTATTGCGTTGGATGCACGCAATCGCATTTAACGTAAAGAATAACGCAAAGCGTATTAGCATTAGCCAACCATATCGCGCCTGACCATACCTACCTCTTGTGGACACAAGTTGCCCAGTAGGCCCTGTATTAACGACAATGTACAATAAGGTCCATCCAAAAGGCTGAACATTTCTTTCCCGAAATTAAAAAATAGAGAGTAACAAATGTTGCAAAAGAAGGTTTGACCTCTTAGAATACTTTTAACGAGTCGCATAGGGCTGAAATTCTTTCTAACATCTTAGTTCTGCGCTTGGTGCAGATTGCTATAACTGTATTTGCTATTATTGAGAGATAAAAGGAAATAAAGTTAAGCAGGAAGGAAAACAGTAGACACTCAATTTGCTTCAACCAGAACTCATTGCGGAGAGTTGACTGCCTTATACGAGGGCTGATCAATAAAGACTGAGACTGATTTTGTTCGTAGTTTCCTTGATAGTTTTATGTCTCTACCACAAATACTTGAAAAGAGCAGGGTTTCATGTATAATGTCCATAAGCGACAGCACTCTCGTAACGGTAGGTTGGTAGTAATGCTGTATATTGTTGACCCTACTTGAATTTCGTATACCACAAAATGGAGGTGACACGAGAGGAGCAATACAGCGCAATAAAATTTTATTTTCGTTTAAATCATACAGCCTTGAAACTTTCGAAAAGCTGAAGCAAGCATACGGTGAAGGTGCACTGCCTCGTGCAACGGATGTTCAGGTGGTTCAAGGACTTCAAAGAAGGGCGAGTCCTCTGTGCTAAGCAAGGTGGGCCTGGTGTTTCGGAATGGAACGATTTACCAGCATGCAGTTCCCCCCTCACACGGTTACAGCAGCTACTACACGTCAGTATTGGCTACACTGAGGAAGCACATTACAAGGAAACGTCCAGAACATAATCGGAATGGGTGGAGACTTCATCATGACAACGAGCGGCCTCACGTCGCAAATCAAGTCCAGGAATTTTTGGCTAATTTCAACATTACCTGTGTGCCGCATCCGCCTTAAAGCCCCGGTCTTACTCCCTGTGATTTCTTTTTATTCCCATTACTAAAGGCAAAGCTCCGGGTCATTCGATTTGAGAGCACTGAAGCAGTGCTAAAGAAAAGTGAGGCGATTCTCAAAGACCTGACAAAGAATGGCCTGCACCATGTGTTCTAGGACTGGCAGAGACGCTATAAAAAGTGCATTCAGTTAGGAGGGGACTACTTTGAAAAAGATCATATCAACATTGAAATGGAGTAATAAATATCTGTGACAAAATCAGTCTCAGTCTTTATTAATCAGCCTTCGTAATACGTCCATGGAGCGCTGCGGAATTCTGCCTCTAAACTGGTAACTCAATTGCTGCGCATAAGGCATTGTCTTGAAGTAATAACCACTTAACACTGCAAGCTGATTTTTTATACTTCAGTATAAAGTCATTACGGAAATCAATGCGCTTGTTTTATATGCCAAGTTTTTAAACACTATCGTTCTGTAAATGATATAATTAGAGATACAGAATAAGTGCAGAGTCTATAGGCAGCAGCTTACGTCCTTATATTCTAAATTTCCCATCTATTTGTTGTTTAATAACTTTTAAAACATTGCATATATTTTTTTCCTTCACATCCTAACGTACAATTTAACCAAATAACTAAACACACTGCAAAAATGTCATTACGAGGGCTGAGAAAGAACTAAAGATTATACAACCTTCATATTTTGTGTAGCAATTACAGTATGGCGAATGTTTTCTGGCCAAGATCATTGAAATAGCTTAGCTTCTTACCAAAAGAAAATCTCATTGCTTATGCGAAGTTTAGAGATTGCGCCTTATAAACTCTTCAGCGTATTTCACAACAAAAGATGGATTAGTTTTGCTCTGTAACAAAGCTACGCAAAATAACTTTCAAGCACGAGCTTTACAGAAATGGAGAACATAATCACTTCAGTAAGTTGGAAAACCAAGTACCAGCAGGTTGTTAGTTTTACCAACATTAATAACATTACTCGTAAGGAAACCATATTATGCCCTTTTCTGCTATCATCCCAGTCTTAGGGGTTCAGATACGCAAGTTTTTATGAAAGCTAGCAAATACTCTACAACAGCTGCCTCGTTTACATTCAACGATAATTGCGCTAGCTTTAAGGCCACATTGTCCAGCCCTGTATTCACAGAAAGCCAATAAGACCAACTTCAACTTTTAGCATTTTAGCAGGCACATCGACAATGTTAACACTAAGTAATATACTCGAAGTATACAACTGCAGACTTTTGAATCAGAGCCATATTATGTTCCGAGAAAACAGTTCGTAATGACTAGGCACATAGAAAATGTGAAATTTCGTGCTCTAAGCCACACTGGCTACCATAATGGAACAGTTTTATTACGTTTTGCAGTATTCACAATTCAATGCACGTGACAAAAATCTCATTTTGGTAAAATTTTTCATATTTTATGGAAATCTTCATACCTGCTCATATTTGTAAGATTTGCGATCCTTAGACAGTTTTCTGCGAAACAGATTTAGAAAACCCAAGCCACTCTTTCCAGGAAATCCGTCTGGAAAAACCTGCACCATCCTTTCCAACAAGTTTTAGGTACAGTTGGGAAAATGTAGTAGTTTTCTATTTGACGTCACGTGCGAAATTTCACACACGTGAAGAGTTTTGCAGTTTTATGAAATGGTGCGTTTAGTGGCAAATTTAATTAGTATTACGCAGGAACAAAGCAACCAGCAAGCTTTTTTTTCTAGCTTTAAGACGCTCACATTAATTAAAATCTATAAACTCCATGTAATATGTTGTAGTTCTTTTGATACTTTGTTATTAAATATGGAGAAAAATCGACAGCGTATTTCTTTTAAAGCAATGAAGCGAACCTGCTCCAAATCCTTAAACTATAAACTTCACTTTATTGTTCGTATTTTGGTAAATGTTTCCCGACTTTTTCTACTTTCTAGTGAGAACACGTCGAATTATACACAAGTTGAAGGACGTCTGGTTGCTAATAATATCGCAGACAACTACCAATGTTAATCAGAACTGTCGAATTTTTTTTACATGATACTGAAATCACTGATACGAGGTTGCCGCATTTAAGTACGTTTAACTGGCATCTTCCTGGTAGGGATTAGGCGCTCAGACTGATATCTTTTAGTTTAGAAATATTTTTTACCGAAGTGTTTAAATCTTAAACCTATCTTGAAGGTGATACGCAAAACACAGACAACAAAAGAACGTTGTTAGCACGTGGTTTATACTTCGCCATCACCAGGGAATTGCAGCATTATCTACACACTAACCGGTTTACTTGCGTTATTTAAAACATCCAATTTCCAATGTCCACCTTACCAACAGCCAGAACGCGATTGCTCCGACAACTCTTCCCCGCAGTGCCTGGTTACATACAGCCGAGTCGCGTTACCTGCACGCGGTTAACCTCAGAGCCGTAGACAAACGCCTGCTAGCTACTGCTCTCTCGGTCCCGTGTCACTTATCATAATTCAGACACGGTTGCTGTTTCGTTGCACTTTGACTGGAAAACAGTTACGTGCGCACAGGGTTTCATTGACACCTCCCTCTCCCCAAGCACTGCCAGTCATTCACTCTAAGCGAGCGATCAGTATATATACAGCCTGTTCTGAGGTTACGAAGTTGATAGCTGACAAAACATGCCGAAAACAACCAGTAAGAAGAGTGTCTTACTTGTAAATGAATATGGACGCGAGTATTTTCATGTAAGAGGGGAAAATATATTTTGTAAAGTATGCCACAGTGAAATCAAAGGAGAGAGAAGGTTTTTTTATTGCAAGACACTGTAAATCTAAAAAACACTCACAAAATATTACGTTGCTTCCTAGAAATGAGGTGGTGAGGATATATTATCCACATCAGAAACCACGAACTCATGTAGTCAAACCGAAGCTTATAGGGATTCGTCTGACATGATGGTAAGCACAAACATCCCATTTAATAAGCCGCAAAATTCTGCTTTTAAAACGATTCTGGAGAAATGTACAGCTATGAAATTTCCTTGCGAATCTACTTTACGCAAATTTTATTTGTCTTTGTCATGGCAATACCAGAGTTCTTGAAACTTGTCGATAATTTGACACAACACTTTACAGAAGTAGACAATGTTCTGCTGCTGAAATAGCACAGCAGAAACTGAAGAGGGCTTTGGATAAAAAGCCAGGATATGCAATTATGTGCCGTATTAGACATTAATAGCACTGGTAACATCATGGGATGTGGAACGGAGGTTTTCAAGATATAAACTTTTTTTGAGTTTGAGAAGAGGTTTTGCTTTCGATATATTCAGAAAATATATTGTAATCCATTGTAATAGTTGTCCAGGCATGTAAATCACACATGAAACTGGTTATTTCATCTGCCACAGTTCACATTTATTATTTTGTTCATCTTATTTATACTTTGTAATAAAAGCTTGAGTTTACTACAGAACTGTATACTTACTTCTGTGTGTAAACAAAGTAGCAGTATAATAGAAGTTAACTTAACCTAAAGTCTTGTCCGAAGCCTACTTATAACTCAACTTCAGCAAACCTTCAACCGAGTTATCAAGCAGCTATTACTGTATATTAAGTACGATAACTTTACGAAACATTAAAAGGGTCTAATCATTGAAATCCAATTTTTAAAATAAAGACTGCAACCTTCTGAAACACGGGGCTACTGTCTTTTACTGTGTGATAAGTCGGTATTATTTTCAATGAATTGAGAAATTAAAAGCCCTATCCCGCGAATATTAAATATGCTAAATCCATGATTCGTTATTTAAGATATGACTGAAATTTTGTAGATGAATACCTTAAAGTTTACTGATTTACTTTTATACAATAAGTTTGTTTACTAAGGCAAAAATTACTTATATCATCTTTTAATTAAAGTTTATTAGGATTTTTTTTAATGAGCCATATGTGGCTGCAATATCCACCGAACAAGAAATAAAGATAATAACAATATTCAAAGGAATAGCGAGTAGAATAAAGTAACGAAGGCAAGAAATTCAAGGTTTGAAATTGAAAACAGAAATATTAAACAAATAAAATATTAATATAATAAATTAAGTAACAAGTAAGGGGAGATAAAGGAGAATATAAAAAAGCATTACAAGATAAAGAAAGAGAAAACGCAAAAAATAAGTGAATTAATATAACCAGTTTCGACATCAACCACAGGGGAAGGTCATTTTGAACCTTTTAAAACACAAAAGCACTTATACGTGCAGGGAAAATCCTACTGCAGGGTGAAGCGATGTCGGACAATACCTGAAAAAATCCGAATCGCTCAAGCGAACAGAAAATACAGTGAAGTATTAATAATCAAATAGTGGAAAGGTAGAATCAGACGACTGAAAAATTCAATGCCATAGCCGGGATTTGAACCAGGGATCTCCCGGTCTCCGTCCGGTTTCAGTCGTCTGATTCTACCTTTCCAATCCTGTCCAACACACGGCTTGTGTGAAAGAACAATTAATTCCATTAATCAAATAGTGTTAGAAAAATAAACTGAGTTTTATTTATGGACACTCTTTAACTACTATGGTCCTGAGCGTCCCATTCTATATTGGGCGTGAAAGATCGATAATTTTGCTCATATGCCTCTTTATCAGACTTGAGGTTCTTTTACGTGCCGTAAATCTACGACACGGGACCACCGGCTTTACTTCCCTTCCGAAGGAAGCCATGCTAAGGATTTTTACGCCCGAAAAAATCCATCGTCCTCCGCTGGGTTTGAACCCGCGATCTTGGGAACAAGAGACTAGCACGCTACCACTAGTCCACGGATGACGACAAATAATCTTAGAGCTAGACACATTATTATCCACATTATTGTAGCCAATAGAAGAAAGAGAAGCTATTGAGCCAGCAAATAGAAATTTAAGAAAATCACGTGCGTAGAAAAAGGGCTGGAATAAAATAGAAAAGCAGTGTGAAATTGAAATTTATCTAGGAGTGAAGCACAGCTTCAGACGTAGGAAACATCGTGACTTCGTGTCGATCTGTTGCTAAAGGAAGTTGCGTCACTCGGTGTCAAAAATGCGCGAGCAGGAACTGCCGATAAGTTTTTAGAAAGTCCTCAATCAACGATTGATAAAATCACATTATGGGAACCGGAGTTAAGGAAGGGAGAGTTAGTTATAACACGCGTAAATTGTAGGCGGACTCATGCGTTAGGTCTTGTGTGAAGGGAAGTCGGAAGTATTAAAAGATTTTTTCGTGTGGATTATCACATAAATGGCAACGAAGGAGAAAACATATCTTATTTCTCTCCTACCCACACTACTCTGAGATACCCATTCTCTACCTGAGTTGAACAAAGCACGATCTTTATCCAAGATCTACTTCCCTCACCAGACTACCTAGCACTAGAGTACCGCTGCACATATTAACAAGTAGATCCACAGTTATTATCATTTTAACGTTTAATTTAGTTACCTTCAATAGGTCATTTGTGCCAGAATATCTCATTCACAGAAAAAGATGTTTAAAGCACAAACTAAGAAATCTAGCTCACACAGTATATTTGCAAAGAAACCACAGAACTTGTGCATACAGAAGCTGCCACACTAAACAGTAGTACCAATTTGTAGAGAAAACTGCCCCTAAAAGATGGACTAAACTTTACTTCTCTACTGCAAAATGTTAGGATTTTTTTTGAAGTGGTGCAGAGTCCATGTATAAAATGTGCATATGCAGTATAATTTTAAAAATATATTTAAAGTGTAAGTATTGTGCTTACAATGATAACATATCAAATTAAGCAAGAAATTCCAGTTGATAGGCTTAAACGGAAAACTAAAAATTAATTTTTTGACAATGCTCACCATTTAGTCTTCCTTTATGTTACTTATGCCGTGCCGTTATTTCAAGTGAAACTGATCAGAAAATTAAGAAAATCCCTGTGGTCATTAAGACAACTGTTTTAGGCTTATGAAATTTAGGGGTAAACTATGCAAGAATTTTTGTATTTCATTTTGGAACACGTCTGAATACTTCGAAAGAAAACCGAAATATTAGAAGCACGCGTGAAAACGTCTTTGCTAACGAGCATTTGTCTCCAAAATACAAAGCACATGATCCTAGATGTGAAGGGCGACGAGAACACAATTTTCTCTTACAAAAGCATTTTAGTGCGCATTCTTTCAGAAACGCAAACAAGCAGAATAGAAAGCTATATTACGAAATGTAATGGTTAAAAATTATGTCTTTCTTGGAAGGCATTCCACGCGCCAGGGTGAACATTTTCTGTTTTAACCCCATACCTGGAGTTTGCGAAACATTACGCTATTTCACTCACATGAGTCAATCCAGTTTCGAGTAAAGAAATTTAGTAAAAAAGTTGAATTTCAACCAATCGCAGCCGCAATTCTCCATAACTTTTCAGGGTCATTCTTTTGTTTTAACATCATTGCACCCTCCTTTTGTTTTCTCATTCAATTAATATTAATGATTAATAAATATCACTCAACAATCTAAACGTTCCATTTAAATGCACTCATTGAGTGAATTCATCGTTAATCTCGGACACTTGTGATATTAATTGTTATAATGTATATTAATCTTGATAATTTCTTCGGGTTTTTCAAGCCCATTACAATTCTATACAAAAACTTCATAACACTCATTTTAAACTCGGGGAAGCGACGAGTGAAATTTTGTGAAAAACCATGAAACAATCTATATTCAGCTTTAATCACAAAAAATAATAGACACCTTTCTTTATCAGAGAGGGCTAGTTAATTTGATTCGAGTAACCATTTTTAAATGACTGGCAGCCATGTTACTGTTCAAGTTTGTAATGCAGTGTCATTTAAAAGAGGGCATATAATAATGAAATTAAAATCTTTGATGTGATATAATATGACGCCCATTTTTATCAAGTGTCCCTTAAATGTGCGCCCACTGTCTACCCTGACTCCCCTGTCGAGGATCCCCAGACGGAAAGAAAGGAACTAAGAAAAACCATGCAGACAAAATGCTAACAGTATTCCTTCCAGGTCTTCCATAGGCCAAAATCAAGTCCGTCATTTCAGCATATTGCGATATCTTCTGGAATTGTACGTGAATGGCTATGCTCGATGCGGGGACGGAATATGTTCCGGTGTTCATGAGGCACGCCAGGGCAGAAAACCCCCGAGTGCAGCAATAAGAAGCAACCGCTGCACACGGCTCTTCCCAGCGCTTTCTGCAGATAAGCACGTGACAAGTTCGCAACACAAGCTGACGAACATTTCGGGTGTCAGTACCTTACAGACTGCAAGCATCCGTTACAAAACTGCTGTAAGTTAAATTTCAGCTCATAGTTTCTTGCTGGTCTTGAACGGAACGTTCGGACTGACCTAAATTGAGTAATAAAACTCTCGTTTACTGTTTCCACTACCGTGTGTCTCGGTTCCAGTAAACAGAAGAAAAGGAAACGTAGCTTTGTTGAGATTACATGACAACCAGAGGAGATAAAGTTAATTGTTTGAATGCGCGTACTAAGCCAAATATTACACTGCCTTGAGTTGCTCGCTGAGGAACCGGTTTCTTAGCGTTTAAGCGTCAGATCAATCCAGTTTCTCCACCAAATATGAAACTTGTCAAGGTACTTCAGGCAGGGTCTTTACGAGCATAAACTTCCAACAACACTTGGAAAGACAAAATATTTGTGCTTTCCTTTCAGTTCAGAAAGCGGAACATGTTTATTATACTACCCTTCTCATGTTTATAGCTGTGTTAACTTGACGTGAATTGATGGTACACGCCCACACTACTGGTCTTTAGCGCTGCAAACGTTCCTATAACTTCTTATGAGTATTTCAAATAGCTTACTGGATGCCTGAGCATTAACATACCTACGCACTACCTCATAATAGTTGTAATCCTATTACCCGATTCTATCCAAATAAATCTGCATTTGGACTAGTTCCCGTGTCGTTTAGGCAAAAGCAAGACAAATGAATTAATACATTTCACGCATAAACGCTAAAAACGTAAATAAAACTGTTCATAAGTAATGAAACCTTTACCTTGCAACATAGTAATTACAAAAAGTATCATGCCAGTAATAGCTCATAAAGGACTTATTTCAGTGCATTTCGCCCAGTTGGAAGTTCGCCTCGGAGAGTACATTTTCCTCTAGTAATCGATGTTCAGATAGTTCTTTTTCTTTTTACTTGCAGTGACTTCAATGTAATTCTTTTCATCACATTTTTACGGCTTCATATGCCCAACCATTTTAGTACTAGCACTGAATTCAGTCTTCAGTGAAGTAGAACGCGCCATGTTTCGTAATATTGCTAAATCAGCGTTGTGCTTGAAGTTCCAACTGGTTTCATAGTTTTAAAATTCGTCTCTAGATAGCCCCATTAATTATAGCTATACTTGACCAGAAAGAGTTCATGCTCATCTAAAAAGGTCCTATTTAAACAGCTCGGTGTAGCATAACTTTTCAAAGACTTAGATCTGCCCTTAAGTGAACTAAATATTACCGGCTGCTGCACCCTTCAAAGATAGTTCAACTGAGAGAATGTTCCATCTAAAACAAATTACATATTTGTGTCAATCTATGGTTAAGCGTGGAACATATACAGCAGTAAACATGCATAAGAATATTCATCTACAATATGGTACATTCAGAACTTCAAAAGTGGAAATTATTATAGTTCTTTGGCTGTGTGAGAAAATGTTTGATATCGTATGATTGTAATGTCAGAATAAAAGTAACATAATGGTTACTGGTGTGACATGGAAAGGGCATACGATATACCACTATTTGCATTCGCTGTCACATTTCTGTGAATCTGTCTACCTGTCATTCTGTGTCTTTAAACAATAGTGAGAACTAACAGGGTTATAAAAATCAACTACCATTTTCTCAACATTGATTTTATTTCTTCTCGTGAGATTTTTATTTCTTAAAATGCTCAGAACATTCACTAAATGCGACAAAGAGTTTGATAAAAACATTTCCATGTTGATATTCAGCTTGAGCGAGTGGATACAGCGAGTTGAAATGTATAAAGTATAGTTGGAAAGCATTTCAATCTCAGTCACTTTAACTAGAGATTCTGAAATTTCAAAGAGATATACACTCGTAAGCCAAAATGTATTATCCTTCTAATGCCCTCTATTTCATGGATTTGACACTATTTTTTTCTTCTCACAAACCGCAGTTTATACCCGAGCACAATGCCAAGGCTTGAAGCAGGGATAATAATTAGACGTTATCTAGGATTTTGCCTAAATAAGGGTTTGAGCTATACGAGGTTGCAAGTTTTATGGCCTTGCAACTAGCGAATTTTTCTAGCCACAGAAATTTCATTTATGAAATCCATAATGAAACAAATGACGGAGCTTTTACACTATGTTTGCTCATAACCAGAGTTGACTGGTCCCGTAATGTTAAGCTGTGACCTTCATACGGAATGTCCGAAATCCTGTATTTAATAAGTAAAATAATTAACATTTTCATATTTTATTTTAATAATCTTTGTGTTCCCAATAAGGATAACACGCCATATTATATAATTTCAGCAATTGTACAAGCTATTGGCTTCCATTAAAAGATCCGTTTTATACCTCGCACTAAATAACTTGACTGGAAATGTTTCGCTTTCTGCAGTGAACATACACAAGGGAAATTGGACTCCCTGTGTTATATCACCGAATTAAAACGAGGGGGGAAATCCACGTAACGCTAATGTTGTGACTGTTACTCATGATATATTCATTCATTCATTATCTGTTTACCCTCCTCTTATGTAGGACTTACACCCCACCGGACTTACAGGCGGGTGCCTGGGGTCAGAGGCCCGTCGAGGAGCAGACACTCATGGATCGGATAGAACATCCAGGTTGCGTGATCAGCCCGATGTCTGGTATGGGATGAAGGAAGTAGATGAAACGAAATGTGGATGAAGTGGATGAAAGGAAAGGTGATGATGGAGCAGTTGGTGGAATGAATGGCGGGGGAAACCGGAGAACCCGGAGAAAACCCGCCCAGACGCCGCTTCGTCCACCACAAATCCCACATGCAGGTCCCTGGGATTGAACCCGGGCCGCCTCAGTGGGAGGCGAGCGGTCTAACCACTCGGCCACGGCGCCGCCTTACTCATGATATAAGCGTTTGAAATTCCGTCTTCATTAGCCTCTAAGATGTTTATGAGAGGGTTCGGTTCTGTTTACTATGAATAAAACTTTCAAGTGGTAGTGAGTGGTTAATCCACACAACAGATTCACACGATGGACCAAATGTCAGGTTACATTGGTAAGCCTTTCTTCTGTTACCAGGTTTCTGATACAAATGTGTGGAAGTCAATTCTCTAGTGCAGTGAAGTCCAGCCTATTCTCTTAAGAACTAAGGTTCAAAGTCCATAGTTCACCCTACCTACTATATTTGAAGAGAATGACAAGCTAAACCAATCAAGTTTCCGTTCTTGGCAGCACGAGTGGGAAGAGAAACTCCCTTACTCTCTGTAAGGTTGGGATTCCCTACTCTAGTGTGTGAACGAAAAAGCCTTACTAAAAATGTAGTTAATAGCTCTTCAATTAGTTAAATATCGATTATCAGCTAAATAAACATTAAAATGTCCCGCTGACTCCCATTTGTACTCTGCTTAACATAGTAGCACGCTATCATCCCATTTCAGTGAACGACGCGTGGGCACACTTGTGGAGGAAAACGTTGCTAGTGGTTTTTGGAACCCCCAAAACAATCAAATTACATTATCTCAATCCCATAACGCTTAATGTCACTTCTTTTTTTCATCATTAGCTTTCAAAGCAAGGATAGCAACCTTTTACTTCTTATTAAGGACTTCAAAATTATTAAGAATATGTTCTCAAGTTACGATATTACATGCTTTCTGTATTACATTTTAAACACTTTTAAGAAAATTACAGCTGTTTTGTTATCTTTTTACATACTGGGTACCGAAGTGACTCAATAATTTTCCTAAAATACTAGCGGAGCAAAAATTGGGTAGCCCCTGGAAGAGGTTGGAACCGGCCGCAGATACTTTATGCTGTCAAAAGTTACTTTAAAATGACAAAGTTAACGTTCAACTGTTATCGACTTTAAACTTACTCCACGCTGTTCTCTTGGGGGCATTTATAAAATGTGTGGATTGTTATCTAAGCAAAACAGAAACAAATAAGTTTGATTTGTAGCGTTATATATTGAACGTTTTCATAACTTTTTCCCTATAGTAAACTCAATTCACCGTCTGAGTTATGATATTTAAAAATTACTACGGAGAAGCTCAGTTAAATAAACGCTACATTTAGTTACATTCTCTTTAATTATGTAACTACTCCAAGCCCTTTTTTTTTGAATATAATTATGTATCTATAAAAGTAGAAAATAAGAAGGATGAACAGCAAAACTTGACTTCTCGATATCTTGTCTTTAATTTTGGAAATATGTTTGTTCTGGCCATTTTAATATATGTGTGTGCTGCGCCTTTCTAGGAATAGGATACCAAAAAGCTTTTCTTTCGCATTTGTTTACCTTTAGCCAAAATTTTCAGTTGCTTCATCTCAAGAGTGAAAATGAGCTCTAAGATTCCTGAATAACGTTGCATCCGTGCTAGTTATCATAAAAACATTACAGACAAAATATTTCGACTTCTGTTCAAATGTGCCACGCCCATTTCTTAAAGAAAAGTTAGCATCGTTTTATTCAAGCGTCCTCAATAGCATGAACCACGTGGTTATTTCAGTCTTCGCAAATGGTTCACAGTTCAACGTCCCTACAGTTCTAGCTTTATATGTTTCACCTAATGATTTACTTTTTAAACGCCTTCTAAATGCTCAACATGTTACATACGATGCAGTTTTATTTAAGTCTTCATGCAGCTGTAGTACTGCTATAGGAGAAAAAACTACCATGTAATTTTTCCGTTGAATTTCAAAACATATTATTAGGCTGCATTATTTCAACAGAGTTTGAAAATGTTTATTTACATTTATCTCACTATACACCAGGAACTAAATGTTTAATCAGGTAGAAGTTAATTAACAAGTTAATTATTATATCACAAAAATCAGGGTCCCATAAATATGCTTTTTATAATATCATTGGGAGGGCATTTTTGGAAATTATTCCTTTAAATATAGCTAAATTTTAAATTTGAGAGGTAAATTAAAGCTGAAAATGAAATATATGTTTTGCGTTATATTTAGACCCTAACATACAAAACTGTAAATCAAATTTGCTAAAATCTGTAGTATTTTTAACATACGTTTTACCTTAATTCTCTGCCAGCTAGAATCAATTATAATCCCTTAACATCTCAACTTAAGAACTTAGAAACGCTTGACCACATCCCGTTTATGGAAATTTAACACCCCAATAAATATCACACCAAAACTTATTTGAAACCGATGTTTCAGGGAGTGTCGAACGTGTGATAATGGTCGTAAATAACAATCATTGCAGTCTAATGGGTTGAAAGGAACTGGCCTATAATATCAACTTTATGCTCCGAGTTTGTCGTGATTTTTCATACGTATACGGGAAAATCGTTCCTCGCTCCCGTGAAAGTTGTTTTGATGTTTATTTGGTTCATATTTACCAATTTCGGTACCTCTGTGATAAACCTTTCAAATGAAGCTTATAATTTTACCCATGCATTATTTAAAACCGTAAGAAACTGAATTAGTAATCCCTATTCACGAAGTAAACTTATACAAAATGAAATACCATTAAAGAAAATGGACCTGATGAATCCAAATAAAACGAATATAATAGAAAAACCCTTGAAACAGCAGAAAATTCGCAATCTGCTCCTATCAATGCAGAATGCCATGCAGAATTCAGATTCCATAACAAATGCCCTTTACTTTATTAAAATAAACTAGACTGACATTTTCTCGAAAGCATTTATGAACCACGAATATGTCTGGTATTAGGTTTAATCTCTTCTATATTGATTATTATTTGGATACATTTATGTGGTTTTTAAGGTGTTAAATGAAAAGCTGAAACGTTAGTTAAGATATTCTTTCTAGCCATTTATAGCTACCGTGAAGGTAGCGTTGCCAACGGACAGAGAGATATTAGTTAAATTTGGAATTTCTCCACATAGTATCACCCAGTAACACACATCTCATTTAACTGGACCGTCCACCAATGGCTTTATTGCGAATGGTTACGTTTCCCTGTTAATATTATATCACTACTTTATCGTGATAATAAATGTGGTTAATAACAATGTTATTATGTTGTCCAAGTCCTCTATGGTGTGTGTTAATTAAAAAGATTTAATTTTCTATCTTGCTGCGTTGCTGGGGTTGTATATTTGATGCTGAAAGAACGCAAAATTCAATAAATATGGCTTTAAAAACGCAACGTTTATTACGTATATAATGCAACTATATAGTATAGCTAACATGTACAGACGGTACTACTACTAAATAATTACAGCAGGTAAGATCAATTCCTACTGCTAAAGAGGAAGCTGGCACGAGTTTCTAAGCAATAAAACCACGTTAATCTTTCACAGTTCCGCATTTATTTCTTACAGAAAATACGATTCGCTTGATAAGGCGATTTTAAATTACTTGAAAATTTATATAATTTGACTCTCACCCTGTTATTTGTGTTAATCAGACGCAGCGGATCTACGGAGTAAAGTTTGTAAAGCTGTAGGATTGGCTTTCAGCAAATAATGAAATGTAACGTTTGATTTCTAAGGTTAAACCCACTGCCTTTGGTTTGCCATCAGATCAGTGAATCCGGGGTTAAGTACTGAAGCTATTGTTATGCTAATTTCATTAAAGTACTGCTATCTTTTGGTTTTTACTCTTATTTCTTTGCTATAGAACCGACTAATGACCGCAAACTGTCGTTTGAGCTATTACTCTCTGCGACTTTCTCATCTGCTTTAATACCCTACGTAAACTTTACTTCAGCATTCGTTTTCCAATTCGGCAAATAAAACAATTGCTTCATCAAGCAACTTAAACTTAATTGCTACGAATGAGAATAAAATCCAACGAAAAACTGAAAGGTTTCAATTGTTTTTAATACTACGCTCTTATAGTTGTGCAAATTTTAAACACGTACAAATTAGTATTAGAACTGCAAAATAAAGACCGCATTCTGTATTTTAAGTCGCTACATTTCGTAACCATGACTTGATTACGCCCATGTTCTGTTGTAAGGCAACACATTTTATTCTATTAATGAAACGATTTAAACCTATCAAGGACGTACTTAAGTAACATGACGTAAAAAAGAAAACAAAAGTTGGAAATTGAAAACACCCGCATTAATACGAAGAAATACCCCTTATAGCTAACAAAGTTATTAAAATATAGATGATAAAAGTGATTTTAAACTGCAGAGGCCCGACAGTGTACAAAACTTCGCTTTTCTTAGCAGTTTGATGGTCTTGCGCTCGAAGTTTTGCAAGGGCTTAATAAAAGATAAAGCTTTTAAAATTCCGCTGCACGTGTGATAGAAATTTTACGAACCTCAAATCTTGAATTATATAGGAGGGGAAAAAACTGCATTCTAGCGACCTCGACCTATAGAAAGGGGACTTTATCAGTTTCAACCGCAACATTTTCTGAAGCGAGTGTGTGAATGTAGAATGGCGAAATACGGCTAATTGTCATGTTTTCGTGTTCACCATTTGACACATTATCCTAGAAGACTTACAATGACGATGCCTGCTGGTGAATGGACTATGTATAGCGTAAATCCACTGAGTCAGGCAGCCGGCAAACCAAAACAAATACCTAACGGAATCACGCCGTGCTGGATATCAGTGTGGGGAGGGAGGGATTCGCTTTCGTTTTCTATAACATGCGATCCTGTGCGTTTCTTTTGCTCTTGAGACACTGTTACTTCGTTTTGTTGTTTATTTCTTACGAGAAATCAACTTAAACATTCATGGAATTTTATAGTCACTCACCAAAATTCTTTGTTTACCACAAAAGACATTTCCATTTTGCAAGCCAGGTGAAGAACTTTACACAACCCTTTTGTGACACGTGTGAATGTGGAAATATTGTCCATAAAGAAATGATAGTGGTTTTTAATGAAACAGATGACCACAGCTTTTGCACACAAAACAGGGAAAATGTTGCACACAATTAGCATTTTATTTAAGGTTTGTATTGGGAGAAGATGAAGGGACAACATAGAAACACATCTTGCCGGTGATAAACATGTAATTTGTAATATAGGGACAGAACAGGATCAAAAACATTAAGTCGTTGCTTTTGTTTTTTTTTCTAAATAAAACTTGTCACAAGTACCTGTGCTAACGATCGTAGTTACGGCGACAAAGATGAGGAAAATGTTCTTCATACTAGATGAGGAGCAATGATTTTATAGCAGCACTACAAAGCATGTGTTGTGACGTACACGGAACTCCCGAGAAAGAACGCAGACAACTCCTGCGCTTACAACGGGCACGACGAAACTGAAGTCTGAGCGAAGCACGAGTCGAGTAACCAGCGACTGCCGCAGCGCCACGATGCGGTGGAAGCCCGAAACTTCGCATCACGCCACAACTAACTGGACCTCCGAAAGTAACACGGGCGAAAATAGAAAAAAAGGAAATATTAAACGTAGTGGAACACAAATTGGTGGGTCGCTGGAAGCTCTTATTCAGCCCACTCGCTCGATTATTCCTTTGTCATTGCGAAACTTATTTCAGCTAACTTGACATATTTCGTATGCACGTACCTGTTATCAAATTGAACACTGGAACCAAGGTGCATTGGTGTCAGAGGGTTTGCAGCGAATATATTAGTTCAATCAGGTGATGTTTTAATTCGGCTTTGCTACAATCTTAGTGAGATACCAAAATCTCTTCTTTTTAGATTTTAAAAATGACTCGGCTGTTTATTAAAGGAAAATCGGGAAATTCACTACCCCCTACTAGGCTATATAGAAATTTCCTACTGTTTCGTTTAACAAAATCTAAAATAAATATTAAAATTCTTCAGTGCCTAAAATATAAATGAAAAACATTAGCCTTCCAGCCATCATATTTTATATTTTGTATTGTTTGTCCTATCATGGGGCTTTCTACTCGTTCATTTGCATACGTATTCTATAGAAAATCTTATTTTTCTACCCAACTTTTGTTAATCCCCATAAATATTCCACGGAAATTGTTTCATTACGTAACAATGCAGTAAAGTATAATTGTGGGCTAAAAGAACACTAAACTGTTGAAAAACCAGGCAATAATAATAAGCTAGCCAGGATATTACGTGTTCTTTCCACGAATTTATGAGAAGCAAAAAGGCCACATAGCAAATTAAAGTGTGCTGCATAACACTGGAAAAAGCAAATGAAAAGCAGCGAATATTTCGGAAATGCTTACAGCCTTAAAAATATTATTTGACATCTTAACCAGATACTGCACCTTTATCCTGTAACTCTCCCAAAGGTTTCAAAAAAACAACAACAACGATCTAACATAACATCTCAATCTGTAGACCCTATAGTGAGCTAGACCAGCTTAAAGAAAGCTAGTCTACTTTAGGATGTAGATTACGTCATAAATACATAATTACATTGTGTACTTGTATGTATATAAATTGTAGTTCTTATGTAGAATACGTTAGAGCTAAAAGAATGTTAAAGCAATATTATTTATATTTAATGTATTTATAAAATTCAGTAACATTTTATAGTCAGTTATTTTTTGAATGAAAGAAATCCTCCTCTGTATAGAAGGTGTGAGTGATGAGATATATTTTCAATGCTAACTTGAATTTATTTTTATTAGTTTTAATTAAATTAAATTTGAATTAAATAATACTATACAATTGTAGTAAGCCCCTTTTTGGAATACTTGTAGGTTATTGCTTGGCCTGTGTAAGTCCTGCCCATTTCTGGTTTGTTTGCTGTGTATGTCTGAATTTTTATGAACACTTCTGTGTGGTCAACCACGGTTAAAAGTACAGCTAAACTATACTCACAGGCTAATGGTAGAACTCCAAATGTTTTGAATAGTGGTTTACAATGAGTTGATTGCTTTACACCAGCCATTATTCTTATTACTTTTTATGCAAAAGAAATATTTTTTGCATCTACTGAATTTCCCCAAAATGTTATTCCATAAATCATAATTGAATGAAAACAAGCATAATATAGCATAATATACTGTTTTTAGGATGCTTTTATTTGTAAAATGAATTAATTATCTAATTTCAAAACATGCAGAGCTTAGTTTCTGTAGGATGTAGTCAATATGGTCTTTCCAATTCATATAATGATCTATAATAACTCAGGATATAACTAAAGTGTTTCAAACTTATGCTATTCTGGTTAATATCGATACTACTATTTTGAAAAACAAAATGTCTTTCTTTGCAAGATGTTTTCTGCGATGGAAGGAATTTCCTGAAGAGTTTCGCCTTGTATCCTTGAAATGCATCTTACGTGTAATAGCACCTTTTGAAGGAATTTGTATCAAAATTGAAATTACATATCACCAAAGACAAGTTTCGTTTCTTAAGTTTTTAAAAAAAATTATAGTTGAGATTACAAACAAATACATTTTTTTTATTGCCCATCGCGTGATAACCAATTATAAGTGACGTCAATGTACCTTTGTGAGATGCATTAAAGTACTACTATTCAATAAGGCATTGAACTATCGATTTTACTAACCGTATGAAATAACGATTCATCTCATACGCGCAGCAACACGCAAGCCTTGAAAGCAGAAGTCCAAATGGCACGCGCGGTTTTTAAAAGTAACACGATTTCGAATCATTAACACCGCCGGAAATTGTGACAAAAACATTGAATTCTACTAAATATTATTGCTGCAAAATCAAGGTAGATGTGTGAAAAATTCTATAGGCAGTTAATGGACTGGAGAAAAATTAATGACCTAATACCTCTATAAAGACTTTTTCATTATCAGTCAAGTAACAATGTAAGAAAAATATTTATAAAAGCGTTAGACGTTTAATTATGTTCGAACAAATCGGTTGGTAAGAAAATCATGAACCCGTTTCCTAAAGATACTCACGTCTCAATTACAACTACAGTACATATATACGAGTGTTTAATTATATTATATTTATGAAATAATACACATAACTACAACATTTTCAAGTGAAATTGTACAGAACAGGTGTATTAGTACATTCGATATGTAACGGTTTAGTTGCAAAAGCTATAAAATATGCTCTCAATATCATTAAACGAATTACACCCTTGTGAATCTAAATATGCCCTTTTTAAGGATCGCCTGTTTCAAGAACGTCATGGTGAGCGCCTACCCTTAGGCAAATAAAAGTTACATACAGGCAAGGATTCAGTGGGCACGGACTCAAATGAATTAAACAATATTATATTGGTTGATATTACTTAAATAGCAACAATATCCTAAACGTGCACAGAGTACGTCAAATCAGCTGTATTTGAAGTGCTGAAGAGTTAGCAATATAAATCTATAAAAACTCTGAGGGGATTCAAAAAGCTCCAAAAATACTTACTCTAATCCTATACCTCTTTCAAAAACGTATCATATGAATGAAAGCTTTATTTTGGTCTAATGGACCAAGCCTACAGAAAATATAATAAAAAAACGCATTCCAATAAATATACAAATATAGCGCACAGCAAACGCTTTAATATTATTACACTAAATTGTATTTTTCGCCAACTTCAGTAAATTTGGGAAGATATTAATTGTAGAAGAAAGTTATATCATCGACTTAGAATGATTGTCTTTCATTAAGCAATTACTACATTTATTTAATTACTTACGGATAATTCATTGTAAACTTGTGTAGTTTTCTAGTACCTTCAAAATATTTGAAGAAATATTAACGACAGAAGTAAGTATAAATATTGACCTGGATGTGAGGGACCGGAAATGGCAGTAAAGCACGCATAATAGTCAACTACTTTTTGCTTGGGATAGAAAAGGAGTTAAAGTCATTGAAATATTGCTATGTAGGTAATTGATATAAGAACATGCATAAATTCATGTAATGAAAGCTTTTCTTAGTTATTCCTCGCAAATATTCCTCCTATACACGGAAAATTAAATTTTTGTTTATTATATGTTTTACTCAAGCATAAAATCCGTCAAACCTGATTGCCTCCCGTGGTAGACGGTTTGTCTACCTGTGGGCTTTCTTTTGACATGTCTGACCAATCTGTAACCCTAATTTTTAGGTTCAGAGATCCGACTCAAATGTTCGTTATTGGTAACGCATTCTCATTTTAGTAGATTTGATAAACTGTTAAGGCCGCCACTCACCGACGCTCCAATTCTGTGACATCCAAAACTAGGGAGTCACGCTCTGCCGCGCCACGACTTGCCAGGCGCTTCAGCATACAAAACGCGTATTTATGGCTATTATATATTCTAAACCATGCTTGCTATCATTTTGGGAACAAGTATTTTTACGGTGTAGAAATCAATGCATGTGACAACAACTTTCGTACTTAATAATATTTTCCTGAAATCTTTATATTTCTTCATGTTTTGTAGATACACAATTTTTCACTTTTAAAGTTATTTCCGTTAGCACCGAACCGGGTTTTCCAAATATTCTATTCGGCCAGTCTTCTTGACGCACGTTTAGAAAATTCCAGTCACTCTTTCCAACAATCAGGTACAGTTAAGAAAATGTAGCATTTTCTCTATGTGACGACACATGCAAAATTATACGCCCTCTGCTCTTGAAGAGTTTTTATTTTCGCGAACCGGTGCTTTTAGTGGAATGTTGTAATTTGTATTAAGTAAGGACAAAGCAACCAGTAACTTATTTTTTTTCCTAAGTTTAAGAACTTCGCAATGAATAAAATCCATATATACTCCATGTAAGTTTCTCCTTTGATTTGATGTTTTTTTTAAAATAAATATGAACAGAACCTGCCATAGGCATGGCAACTTTTTGTAGGCTTCAATACCAATATCTTCCAGAACAAAGTCGCGCCTTGTGCTCTCAATGGTATCTCTCGGCTGACTGACGCTGTTTAGAAGAGGGTTTAGTTTGTGCTACCACAGGTTGTACAAGTGTCGGTGCGTAAAGGTTTCAAAATAAGATTTCTCGTAAACCACTTGCACTAGAATCTTGCAACAAACGCCATTGACATTCTAATTTATCCTACCTTTATTCTGATGATGTAACTAGGCATTGTTCCATTTAAAAAAGGTATGTTTGCTCAAAAAATACACTTTTTCAGCACTATTAAAATCCGTTTATAGGCTAAATGTACGATCCCCTGACTACCAATCAATGCTGTGAAAACTGCACATAAATAGCACTTTCCATTTCCGAAATATTTCCGGTACAAGTTTTAGATGATTCATCCTGTACATGCTTCTGAAATTAATATTAAATTAATATAATATTATTATCTATCACAATTATTTTCTTTTCCAGGTAATGTAGTTTCAGGGAACCGAAGTTGCATTTTTGAAATGCAGAAACCTGTAACGTATTTTATAGTATCAAAAAAGAGATTTTCAGTATATTTCTCGTAAATTCACTCATAGTCATCCTAAATAAATCAGTTATATCCTAAAGGTAGGTATGTAACAACCTGTGTTTAGAATCTGGTACCAGCAATATACCCCATAATGGCATCTGTTCAAAATCTATCTCTCTCTATCTCCGTTTTGATTCGTCTATTGAGCCAAATTGTTATTACATTATCGAGTTTAAATTAAAAGTGATGCTTAATAATCCATGTTTAATTATTTCGGCTTTTTCTCACAGTATAGAATTAATGAGTAAAAATAAATTATGTTGGTTTAATCTCAACTAAATTCTGAATTTCCTAGCAGCGTGGCGTAATTAATACCGAAAAAATGGTTAGAGTTTGTTTACTCTATATTACTGTATTTCCTTTTTATCAGACATTGCTGCCATTCCAACCAACATCAGAAAACATAAGTGATAAAGCAGTGAACGGAAAGCGCTAGGAACTCTCTCTCCCTCCCTCCCTCCCTCCCTCTCTCTCTCTCCGTCTGTCTCTCTCATTACCTAAGAAATAAGCAAATATTATTGGATAACAATTTTTAGAAGAGCGCAGACGTACAGATATTATGGCGTAATAAAATGGGAATACTGCAGGGCATGCGTGTGTTACCAGAGTAAAATAGAATAATAAATAAAGATTAGTAATTACGATGTTCAGCACACAATTAAAACATAAAAGTATGCAGTAATGCAATACCATCAAGTGAGTTGATTATCAAATCATGCCTGAAGCTCTCCTTCATCGTAATTTTTTATTCTGGAATCGCCAACTTATTTATCTTAGAACATTATTCGTACACCTACTAAATTTCTCAACCTAGAATCACCTAAGAGAAATCACGTAACTGAAAATTCATTCCACGAATGTAAAATATATTTAAACATATGACATGTAATGCTCACCGCGATTTCTCTACCCGTTACCATTTCTCAGGCACTTCTTATATATTATACCCTTCATATGTAACAAATTCTTTTTCTACCAGTTTACGTTAATAGCGTTAAAGTTTGAGAAAACTGTTTTGGTTACGCGAAATACCCATACATAAACAACATTCAGATATTTATATCCCAACTCAGTTATTACCAAGAGCTCATGATAGAGAGAGAGAAGAATTGTTATTTTCTATACCCATGAGCACCCGTATCAGCCGTTTTTCTCTAAAACTATATAAGATACTTGTTGCTCGCAAAAACAGTTTGATAACTAAAACCTATGT
Source organism: Deroplatys truncata (assembly GCA_030765065.1). Classification (NCBI taxonomy): domain Eukaryota; kingdom Metazoa; phylum Arthropoda; class Insecta; order Mantodea; family Mantidae; genus Deroplatys; species Deroplatys truncata. The sequence goes on from CM060990.1 coordinate 31,638,136, forward strand.
AAAGAATCGATTGATGGCATTTCCATTTTCCGGAACAAACCAGAGGTAGGCGTGCACGTGGTCAACTCTGAAATTTTAAATGGGAACATGGGTTCTTTAAGGTATCATTGGAAAGTACTTTTAAAACGAAATAACTTTTACCAGAACTTTTCTTTTCTATCTTCTAATGTTTAGTCACAAATGAGCAATAGACTTCCTCGTCAACATTTTGCACCAGCTGCTTGATGGAGTTCTTCTGTACGGTTACCGACGTAGCTTCAACAGGATGGCTGTCTGGCTCATTTTTCACTTGGGGCTCGGCAAGTTCTTGACCAGTTGTTTCCTGGACGGTGGATTTATTCTTATAGTTACTGTGTAAGCTGTACTCTAGCACTAGAGTATGGGATGTATATAGTTTTTACTGAGGAGTGCGTCGAATGTTTTTGCAGGGGTTGTACGAACTACATTGCATCTGCAATCTTCATTCGTAGTTCGACATCACTTTTATTAATACATGAACATATAGAAATGTTCAAAATCGTGCATAAAATTCATTTTATTTATTTTTTCACTTCACTGTGAAAAGTAATAGCGAGTACTTTTGACGAATGCGAAGCGACACCTTGACGCTGTTGTTATTTACTGATTTGCTCCTGAATTTGTTGTTTATTAATATGAAAGAGTTGTTTTCCTGTGTGTGGATTTTCGGTACTGTTTTCTGTCACTGACATCGGACTGATAAGACGTCAACTCTTCCACGAAAACATATATGTACTTACAGATATATGACAGGAATTAAAGCTTCGCAGTTCGTCCAGTGTCTGCTGATTTGATTGCCCACATACGGGAAGGAAACTTAGCACTTTCGTAAGCAGAAGAAGAAAATTCAACAATTAACTCACTTTTGGGAACAATCAAACAGGAATTTAAATTGCTTAAAGCTGTCCAAGAACCGAAGGAACTTGACGCCTGGAAAAATATACGTTAAGAAACATGAACCATATCTAATGAACTTTGAAACCCCTGAAGATAGCAACCCTCTCTTCAAGCTCATCAGAAAGCCATCAGAGATCTTCAAACACAACAGGGATTGTTCTAGAAGTCCCCGACGGTCAACAAGTAACTGAAGATATGGACGATTGGTCCCGGAAACATCTAAGTTAAAATTCAGTAAGCGTAAACAGTTGACTCCTCAGTAATTTGTTTGTGAATTGTATTTACTTTCCTGTGTTTGATTCCACATTTCCGACAGATCATATAATTCATACATGAATGTCTTGGTTAAAAGATCTATCATGGAGTTGTCTTCCACATTTTTCTCGTTATCAAGCAGAAAATGATTCCTTAACCATATATCTCCTCCATTAGGCTTAAGGCAGCATTTTATATCTGCTCCATTATCTTAGAATTAAATAGTCCACTCAAGCCAGTTGGCAAAGGTAGCAGGCCAATAAACATACCTCTATCTTCAGTGCAGATCGTGGCATGTATCATCCACATTAAAGACGTTTCCTTCGGGTGAAATGTGGTATTAGTGAAATATGTTGTCGATGAATATTTGGTGTCTTTCTCACAATAGTAACACGAGATATACGAGATGTATTCAACTCTTGAAATAGTGCGTCAAACGGCACAGGGAGCTGTGGTTGAGCGCACCTAGCGGCAGGTTTAGACAACAAACTGCCACTCGTCTCCATTAGATATGACCATTGGTTGCCGAACTACAGCCGCTGAAGTGACCACGTGCACAGGCTGTTCGTCGGATTAGTGACAAAGTGATAATGAAAGAGCTTGAATAACAACTCGCGCGCGCGCGCGTGTGTGTGAAAGTTTTCTACTAACTTGGAAAAACTTTTACAGAGACATTTTAATTGCTTAGCCAAGCATATGGGGAGGACTGTATGTCAGTCAAAGATCAAGCTGATGTTGCTTGTGTGCTTTAACTGCAAAGGCATTGTCCATCAGAAATTTGTATCACGTGGTCAGATGGTAAACAAGGAAGTCTATCCCGGAATTTTAGCGCGTTTGAGGAATGCTGTGCCCAGGAAGAGGCCTGAATTGTGGAAAAACTAGACTTGGATGTTGAATCATGACAATTCGCCGGCTCACGCATCTCTCCTTGTCCGCAGCTATCTGGCAAAACACGAGACTCCCGCTGTGCCCTATCCACCCTACTCTCCGCACTTGGCCCCAGGAGACTTTTTCCTGTTTCACAATCTTAAAATCGCGTTGAAAGGACATCGTTTCCAAAAAAATAGAGTAGATTAAGGACGGTGTGACAAGAGATCTGCGCGCCAACCCAGAAAGTGCCTTCCAGGAGGCTTTCCAAGAATGGAAGAAATGTTGGGAACGCTGTGTTGCCAGTAGAGGGGTCTACTTTGAGGGCGACAGTGCTTAAAATGTACAATGAGTAATAAAAGTGTTATAGTAAGAGTTCGGTCTCTTTTTAACACGCCTCCTTTGCTCAGTTCTGTATTGTGTACTAGTCGTTATGAGGTGCAATCGCTTTTCCTTCCTGAATTTCTTCTCACCAATTTAATAGTAAATAGCTACAGTCTCTAGTCTGCGTCATTAACATCTTTCTATAGCATGCATTTGTAATACAGTTAGCGGTTGTGATTTGTAAACGGAGCAAACATTACATAAAGAAATTAAATGCTTTCTGTTGTGAATTAGCTCTTTCAAGCGAAATTTTATAATTTAGCCGCATTACCAGCGAATCTTGTTATTTAACACACATCATCGTCGTCCTCGTCCGTTAATACTGCACATTAACCGTTTCTCTCATTCGTCGTATTCCAATACAACGCTCCTATTATATTCAGTTAATAAACTGTAAGTATATACTTAGAAGTAGTATTGCTGCTCCACGTTTAGGTGCCAATTTGAAGAAGGTTTACTTTGAAGGAGGAGTTGTATTGTAGTTCAACCGTTGGGGCGCCAAAAGCTTGAGATAGTTCCTTGGAGTGTTCGCCCTACGTACGATACAAAGTTTCCGGTGGCCTTCGCCCCAACGTTCACTTTCCGGTGGCCTTCGCCCCAATTTTAGGAATGTTTCTTTAAATAGTATACAGAATGTTTCAGAAATACTTTTACAAACTTCGGGTATGGGTTCCTTACGCCACAAGAAGGAAAAAAGTTCATATGAATATATGTCCCATAATGCTTTGTTTTCTCGTTAGGTGTTCAACACAGTGGTACACTTATAACACACAAAACTCATAATAAATGCTCGAAATGTCCTCTCTTGCTTCTATGCATGCCTGTACTCGTCGAATCATGGAATGTCGCACCCTGTCAAAAACTCCGCGATGGTGTCGAATGGTTTCGCAGGCTTCCATGACACGCCGATGAAGCGTTTCTGCATCCGGGATGGCTGCTCCATAAACCAATGATTTAAGATGCCCCCAGAGGTAAAAATCCACAGGATTGAGGTCGGGAGAACGTGCAGGCCACGGAACTGGTCCTCCTCCGCCTATTCATCGGTCATGGTAGATACCAGTCAGTGCATCTCGAACAATGCGACTAAAATGTGCCGGAGCCAGGCATTTATCATATTTATCAGCAAGGCGACGATAAACAACGACAAAGGTTGGATGACTCGCTTGTCTTCGGTCTGGAAACTCCATCTGATAGAGCCGTGCAGCCTCGCGTCCATTACCATTCGCGCGACCATACATAAAAATCATGTCTGCCTGTTCACGAAATGAATATCCAGCCATGGTGGAACGAAACACGTGCAGTTAACTCCTACATGTACACAATTGAAACGTTGAAGACGGATAATGATAAATGACAAACATAACCAAGTCTCCATGGCAACACTTCGCCATCTACCGTATGTAGTACAATGGGGCAACGCCTTCTATGAATGCATAGAGAAATGAAGTTTTGAGGTTGGACCCGAAGGCCGTTAAACTCACACTTTCATTGTGACAGGAATAACGCGAAAACCAAGGATTATGGGACATATGTTCATATGAACTTTTTTCACTCTTTTGGTGTGAGGAACCCATACCCGAAGTTTGTAAAAGTATTTCTGAAACACCATATATATATATATATTTATTTATTTATTTATGTTTGCCTCGGCTGCGTCAGTATTAATTTGTAGAAACATGTATCTCTTTGCAGGGGGTGATGCGGTTAAAAAATGTAGGCTTACACAAATTATAATTTTTACTTCACTCCATTTATTAATCCTTGACACGATTAAATAACACCACTGATATACAAAGCTGCGAGATTATTTATTAATTACTTGCACTTTTTAACACGTAAACTTCAAATATTCTCGCCGTAATGAATTTTATATGTCTCACACTGAATACGTACCAAGCGAATGAACTGCTCAGGTACGTTGCCTTCTAGCGTCTGGCGTTTACCGCTTAAATTTGTAAATTTCTCTATTTGAAGTCTCTGATTGGCTAATCCTACTCCAATAGAATACTTTTATTTAACTTTCAGCTTTTCTGGTTGCTGATTGGCTATTTATAAACTGTTTTAAAAATTACATTATTGTTCCAAGAAGTACTAGTAGTATTATTAAACTTTCCAATTCATTATTGCCTCAAGGTTACCTCATTGTTACCTCATTGTTAGCAACTTTCGACCTCTATTCTCACAGCTCCTACATTATTGAATTACGTAATACCTTCACATAACATTATTATACATGTACACAATAATATAAACATAATACAATGGCTGTTACATACACTTTATATATTATACACATATTGCATTATGGTGGGCTGTTATTATTTTTTATATTATATAATTAGACTGAAATCATTTAAGTGTTAAAAATACTGCCTCAACTTTGAGCTATGAGATGGTCGATAGAAAATGCATAAGGATTTTAATGCTTCAAGTATCATATTATTATTATTATTATTATTATTATTATTATTATTATTAATTAATTAAGGTTCAAAACGAATGTTTGCTGTTTTTCTATCTTCTAAATAGTTTTGAAAATATGTTAACACTTTCATTGATTTTCTTATACATTTGTGAAAATGCTATTGAGATTTATATTTTAAAATAATAACGATAATGTTGAAATAATATTTAAAAATAGTATACACCTATTTAGAATTCAATTATATAGAAATGTAATTTTTTAAACCAGAGAATGTTTCATCCAAAAGAAAACTTATAAAGTAATATGTAAGTTTCAAATTTTAACCTGCAAATGGAGATAAGTGTTAGGTGTTCAGCTTGTTTAAAAATATAGTTTCATATTCAAATGTTGCATTATAAAAGGAATAAAAGATGGGGATATTTGCAAACACGTTTTAAATTCGGAAGGAAATGGTTTACACAGTGGTAACAGAATGTGGACCATCTACTGTAACGTGATTTAAACACAAAGAACGTCACATAACCTTTACGTTTCCTCTTTAAAATCACCAGCCCTGCCATTAGGCATTGCACTTTCATATTTTTGTGTGTGCACATCAGTACATATATTGTAATTTCAAGTGGTTTCATTCTTATCAAAATGGCGGTTGAGTGGCACACAATGTTAAAATACTCTAATTTGTTACCCCATCATAGTTGTTAGTGTATAGGAATCACTGTCACAAATTGTAAGCTAATGTGAAACTATACCAGCAACAGTGTGGAGATTATCGTTACCTTAAAATGTTAAGACTATTATGCTGTGCAGGATTTTTCATACCATTGAACTGCATCAATCATTGCGTTTACGTGTGAAACTCAAAACCGTTTGAATGGTCTGACTACATCCAAGTAAAGAGAAATCTATTTCACAATAATTCGCAGCATCAAATGAATAAAAATGCGGGAGTGAATGGGATTCAATTTCGTAGATGAAAAGCATGAAACGTATTTATTGGGTACTATGATGAGCATATTCTGTGATGATTTATTCACAAAATGCGTGCTATTTTGGAAATACCCGGAAAACCAGATGAAGCTGAGAGATTAGAGACCTAAAGTAGGGTTGCAGTCGACCATGAGTAGATCAGAGAGAGGAAAAACTGTTTTGGAAAGCTCTCAGCGTTGGTTCTTTTGTTTTTCTTTCTTTCTAAGCTTTAGGTCTTCGTTTTGGATTTATCTTCCATTATATAAAAATGGTTCTAAACCATATTTTCATATCTAATAATAAGTTTCTCATACTGGCAGTGTATATGCTAAGGGGAAAGTTGAAGCAGATTTAAAAAATTCAATGCCACTACCGGAGCTCTAACTAGGGATCTTCAGCATTCCGTGTAGATACCCTTCCGCTGACATACCGAGCCGAAACACATGAACGCGCTCAGCCGTGGCTCAGAATGAGAATGTCGGAATGTAAAACCGAAAATCTGTGGTTCCTTTCCTGATCATGGCATTGAATGTTTCAAATGTAATTCAGCTTTCCAGTATACATATATTACGAATTCTGTAATGTAGTGGTTCTTCAAATTGTTTGTTATACTGAAGGTGTATGCTAGGAAAATACTTTATTTCAATAAGAAATGTCCTTACAGAAAAGCAATGCAGAGTGAAATGTCATAATATGTATTTGTATAAGGTGTCCAAAAGCAGACAATACATTTTTTGTATCACCGGCTTTAAGGGTGTGGAATTCTAAATGTATGTTTTAATTTTTTCAAGGGAGTGAGGAACTTTGCACCCAGAGCATATAGATCTGTACAGCCAACACGTGGGCGATTCTGGTGGGCGGTTATTTCTACACGCAGTGCTTTTGGCACATGGGCCTTCTTGTCCACCACAAATGAAACTTCTACTAGCAGTTCCAGAAGGTACATCACGAACCTTCTTCAGCAAAGAGCTTTAAAATCTGATACTGAAAAGTTCATACATATAATATATGTACCCTTGCATCTCAAACTTCTTGGGAAAGTGGAAACCATGCATGTGCTATCAAATGTGAAAGAAGTAAAATACCTTCAGCTCTCAATATCATATCACAATCCTTTGCATGCATCCATAATAAATAAGGGGGATATAATGTTTAACCGGTTTTTAAAGTGCAATAATTTCGAAACTAAAGATTGCGGTTATAAGGAGAAATACACCCGACCGGACAAACAATTATAAATAATAGGAACCAATACTTCAGATAGCAACATAACCAATAATGCAATTGAATACTGTAAAAATAATTTGCAGCATGCAATGCACTCTTATGTAAGGAACATGTAATTAGCGAGGAGCGAGCAGGCTGGATGGGCAAAAGCCCATCAACAAGCACACGCTAAGGCACACGGGATTAGGCAAAATGACAGAAAACAGAGAGAGAGGTCCGAGGTGAGACAAAGATGGAGATAGAGGCTGAATTACTGCAAGATTAAGGTAGCTGGAAAAATAGAAAGAGAAATCAGAAGTTTTAAGTAAGACAGAGATAGTGGGTTTTACCAGAGAAGTCAAAAACAGAAGCTTGCCTGCTAAAACTGGCGAATTTTGTTTTCATAGCACGCTAGGAATCCACCATTGAGAATAGTTGTTACATATAAAGGCGCGAATATTGGCGTCGTAGCCGGGGGATATGAAAAGGGAGGTTGCCCCAGATAAAACTTCGCTTCGAGCTCTCGTTGAGTCAACGTGGGCAAGAGGAAGACAGCTCTCACCACGGCCAACAAGCTTCCCTCCCCAAGGAGAAACGAAGCTACCAGCGCAGCCGAGGAACAGCTTGCCGCCGCTAGTCGAAGCGGTCAGCATATGCCCGCCGACCAGCTCAGCCACCTCTCGCCGCCGTCCCGCTTCTCCGCCGTGGTCAGAGTCAATTATCAGCTCAGATGCTACTTCCTACTCAGCGACGTCAAACGCCTCTGGCCCTCAGCGGCCAGGGCGATGAGAATTAAAACTGAACGGGAGCCCACACCGCTTATCAGGATCGCGTTCATGGATGAGGGCAATTACCCTGCGGCCCTGGAGGACTGCCCTTGTTGGGGTAAACCCTGCCGCTTGCGGCCAGCTGCAGTGTTCGCCATACGCCCTACCGCCGCTGCTGCCAGTACGGACACCTCGCCGCCACGTGTGACGCCGCTCTCCGCTGCCACTACTACCTTCACACCACCTCCTCAGTCTCAGGCTCTACACGTCACCTCCGAAGCCACCCCTGTACTGCTCCAGAAGCTGGAGGACATTCAGGCGGAACTGCTTCACCGCACTGAGAAGATCGCCGCCCTGGAGGAGGAGGAGGAGGAGGAGGAGGAGGAGGTCTCCGAAATCCAGTACGATATCAACCCTCAACAAGGCTCCGACACGCGTAGATTTCCGCTCATCAATTCGGTGATGCTGACGGAAAAAGTATCTTGCATAACTAGACACTCAGAAGGTATGCTAACGAGGAAGTGGCAGCCCTCCAGACGATGCTGGACGAAATTCTTCTGACTCCGATGCGCAGCCAGCTTCCGGCTTCAAAATCTCGCGGCGGCAAGTTCGGCCGTTAGCATGATCACCGCCAACTACTTCCAGAACTCCTTCACCGTATACTTCCCGTATCTATCACACTCTCCGGCCATGCTTGCGTCCTGGCTCCCATTTCACCTGGCTTAGGCCCAGTGGGCCGGCCAATACATCCGTTGCCTGAATGCACAGATGCAATAGCGGTAGTGCTGTAAATTCTCTCTTGAATTCCTCTTTTTCCTTCTTCTTTTCCTTCCGGTGGAGGAGTTTTTAGTGGGGATACCGGCTAGTGGTGAGTCCCACACTCTCAGTCCCGGCTCCCATCGGGGCTGGGGTAGTGATTCAATCATTTGCTCCTCCACTCGAAAAACGAAAGAAAAAATATATAAATGATTTACTGATTCTCATCGACGTATCTCGTGTGAGCTAAGACGGAGATTTGTGCGCGTGCGTGTGTGGGTGGGTGGGAGATAGCGTGTGACGCAGTTAGTTAGGTCCACATCATAATTTAAAGTACCGGGAAAAATTATTTACAGCTTTTCTTTATTATCAAACAAGTTATAGTCGCTTCTACAAGTATTATTATAATAAATTAAGGGAATTCAATCTTCATTACCTGCCTTCACTAACAAAATCCCGATATTTACAAAGGATAGCTAGAATAGGCATTTCTCAGGTCTAGGGCTAGCAGCTCAGGCAGAGAATATGAGGGAACTTCAGAGAACCGCCACTTTGATGCAGCATCCAGGTGAGATGGCACGTGTTGGTTACGTGCAAGACTTCCCGCGACACAGTTTCCTATGCTAGCCCCATATCGGAACATTAGCTCACAAGATGACAACACAAAGTCTGTTCACAAAATGGCGTCTACTGAGCAGAAATCTTCGTAGGACGTAGAATATGAGAAGCCAAATACAACGGTTCATGGTATGAGGCCGAGATATGCTATGTTCTTGAGATGTATGAGGAGTAGAGAAAACGGAAATTTGTTGCTGAAATATTCCGAACTATTAAAAGATGTGAAAATTGGAGCTCATTAGTAACAAAAATTGTCTAGCAATATATCAGTTATGTTTTAGCATCGTGCATCTCATCAAGTTCGTATTACCATACTTGAAACAAATTTCAGGCAAGTATTGATTGCGATAAACAAACTGCACAGAATAATCACATTTTATGTGAATATCAGAATATAATAGAAGTACCTGTAAAATGTTACACATAAAATATTCTTACGACAAACTACTGCTTGCCATGCCATAGGCTGCACCAAAAACCATACATTTCCTGTTCTGATTTATCATCTCTTGCGAACCAGAATCTCTATGCTAGTTTATTTTACAATAATTTAGGCATAGGGTATACAACGGAGGGGGAAACGCCGTGAGAACTATTGCGGCTAACACCCCCAAGAGGAAAGGATGAAGTGAAAGAATCACAGGAGGCTACAAGCCGCAGAGAAGCGCGAAAACTGGCTCGAAGACCCGTCCCACTGCTGGCGATGAACGACCCGTTCAGCTAGGCAGCCTTCTAGTGTCCACGGGGAACACTCCTTTCTTGGGGCAAGTAACCTTTTATGCACCGCACTACGCCACGAAACCTAGAAGCACACGTGAAACATAATAATAAACGGAATGAAAGGGAAATGAGGGAAAGGAAATCGTGGTAGATGAGAAACTCCCTACTGACCACAAAAAACCATGAGAAACCCAAGTCCAGAGCGGGTGGTCGGCGAGAATCGAACCTGAACCTCCCGAATAATGCGAACCTCTCACGTTAGCGCGGGGCCAGCTGGCTCAGAGCGCTTGCATGGAAAGTAAAACTAGGTGTACTTGCGGCAGTCACTACCACCTTTTAATTGCTTCTCCGCTGCGCACGTACCTGGCGGGTCTCGAAGTCGGGATCCGGAACTCGTCTGCCAGCTCCTTTCTTCTCTTTCGGCTTTCACGTGGGTGCTTTAACTGCACGAGAATCTAAACCATCTCAGGATGTAGAGAAGGAATGGCAGTGGGCGATATCGTGTCGAACAAACTCTATCTACTCCATGTTCTTTAACAAGCCACGTTGTTTCCTGAGGTGAGTCGACCCGGGCACGTTCAGAAAGTCACTTGCTTCATATAGGACATTTTCCGCGCGTCTACCATAAACTTCGCGCCGTAAGAAACCAAACGCAGTCTTCCGTGCTCTTTGCTTTACGCGTCTAGGTACGCTCTTCGTTGATCACACGCGTTCTTTCCGCCGCTCTCTTTACAGTTCTTTGTGATCCATCTTGGCACGCAATTACGTTTATGGCGCGCGTTTCCCCTTATACGGGTATTACTCACGAGGATCAGATATAAGATGACTGATGACGGATGCCGAAATGACGGTGGGGTTCTCTGGTTACGCATATGTATAGCCTTGTTAAACTATGGCCAACTTCTCAAATTTAACTTTCGATTGACCAGTCCATCGCGGTTAAATCTGAAAATTCCCGGAGATTTACAAAATGCCCACTTCCATTGTCTAAAATGTTTGGTATCTCGTGCCAACCTGGAAAAATACCGAATTTCTCCTCACTCCTGCTCGACTTACGTAGCTCCGTAAGTGCAAATACACAATACACACCCCTAACGGTACATTAAACAATGATGGTTTCACCCCTCGGAAGTTGACTGCTAGGGAGCAAGATTTTCTGCGCAACTTTGGCTAAAGAACCTGCCTAGGCTCACGATACAATAATGTTACAAGATAAGCCATATACAGACAATGCTTCAGAGAATGAAAATATTTCGAAATTACATGTGAAAAAAGTCCTATGCTAAAACAGGATACCTAAATATTGGATAAAAGATGCAATTTAAGGTTAAATTATATGTATTGGCGTACCGGGAAGAATTTCCCGCCTCATATTATGGTTTTGCTAAACATGATAAATACGAACTCAAATTTACCCAGAACGTACTTAGCTTGGTTAACAAGGCAGTTTCTAAATATTCTAAATTTAAGCTTTGTATAAAAGAATTGATAACATTGGACCAAAATCCCCAATAGCATATAGCTTTTACAAGTTGAGTACAAATATTAAGTGAGTGTTTGTTAAACATATACAGGGTCATTTATGAAGAACTGACACATTTCTTTCTTTAATTATTCTGTTCAAAATTCACTCACCAAATTAGCTTTAGCACCAAATTAAACAGAATGTTCTGGAGTTTCGATTGCCTGTCACTAGATGCGCAGATGTTCCTGTTTTATTCGTAATTGCTAGTTTTATTATCGGCAACTGTTTTTGAGATTTTGTTCTAGTCAACGTGAAAATGGAGTACACATTAAATGAACGACTCTTCCTTGTAAAGCAATACTGGATTACGAATTCAATTACAGCTACTCAAAAGGCATACCACAGAGAATTTGATGTTCGGAATCCTCCACAAAGAAACACAATACCGGGACTGGTAAACAAATTGGAAACAACTGGATCTCTGATGAGTGAAAAAGGCAAAACTCGTTCATCTAGGCTTCCCACGGTTGTTGTTGACGTAAGAGTACAACTGGATCAGTCGCCTAAAAAATCATTAAAAGTTTGTCGCAGGAGACAGGGTACAGCTACTCAATGTGTCAGAAAGCCGTGAAAAGTGCATGACTAGAGCCGTATAGGATTACGGTTGTCCATCAGTTACAGGAACCAGGTAAGGATAGACGACTGAATTATTGTCGTTGGTTTCAGGCGCTTATTGTGCAAAATCCTGCCATATTGTCCATCACATGGTTCACAGAATACGCATGACTCCATTTATCCGGCTATATGAACTCAAATAACTCACGCTATTGGGCCAGCGAAAATCCACATGTTATCATGAAGCACCTATGCACCCGGCTAAAATCGGAGTTTGGTGCGCAGTATCCGGACAAAGAATAGTGGGACCAATTTTTTTAAAGAATGTGAACACTGCAGAGTACCAACGGATTTTCATGGAGTTTGCTGAGCAACTAGACGATGTAGAGCTGAGTCAAGGATATTTTCAGCAGGACGGCGCTACATGCCATACATCAAATGAATCCATGGTACTAATTGCAGGTTTCTTTGACGACCGGATATTTCCCAAGAACCTGTGGCCACCGAGATCTCCAGATTTGACATCGCCGGACTTCTTTCTATGCGTTTACTTAAAAGACAGGGTTTATGCCATACGTCCCCAGACATTGGACGATCTGAAGTAGAACATTACACAGAAGATATGGACAACATAGTCCTCCGAGTGGCCAGTAACATGGAACGACATGTTAAGTTGTGCCTTATGCAGGATAGAGGACATTTTCAACATTTGCTATAGAGGTAAATACTCTCCCAAAATTCTTCTACATTTCAGGTGTAATAAGTTGTCGCTAACATAATTCGTTTTGAAAAAAATAAATAAATATGTCAGTTCTTCATAAATCACCCTGTACTTCAATTTATTATGTTTTAAAGATGTAATTAAATGATTAAACATATTTTAGTTTCCATACCAGAAATTAAACACATAATATACAGTTTAAATGAAATATTTTGAAGAACGAATTAGATCTCCAGCTATTTAAGCCACGTCTTTTCGCGTATTCAGCTTCTTATCCTCTAGGAAAATGTATTTCTTTTTCATGGGATACACATTATGGACAAATTATTAAATTTCAATGAAATTTTCCTAAGAGCAGTTACACTGGATGCATCGAGTAAGCGAAGTTAAGCGGTTATGTTCACAGCGTGCAGGCAGAGTGAAGTAATGCACAAAATACACAACCTATTAGCGCACTGAAATGGGAAACCACAGCGTTTATATGGCCGTAGTCGTAATAACAATTTGTAATTACCCCACATATGAGCCATACAACTTGGATCAGTAGTGAGTATTTTTATGTCGGCAGTGGGTTGGGAACGTCCCTATAATCACGTAACAAGTTTACATATTTTGAAACTCAATTAGATTGACACGTTTGATAACTAGCAAAACGCTGGCAATCATATTATATTGGTAGCCCTGATTGATTAACTTTGTTTTGTGTCAAAGATAATAATTCAGCGATGAGAAATGCTGATAGTGGAATACAAATCTATGGCTCGTTCGAAACCTGATGTGTCAGTGATTATTTCCCGTTTTCGTTGTTCTTTCGCAGTAATCTGGCCACGTACCGTTTCAGTAAAATTCCTGCTTGTAACTTTTTCCATGATTGAGCAAACTATAACAAAATTATGCTGCTCAATTTTCGATGCCGTGTACAGTAGACTACTCTGAAGCCAAAAATTGTATTTATGAGATTATATTTTGTGTGCAGCATGCGCACCTTACTTTTTACTTTCTCTACTATGTATAGTAAGTAGGGGAAGTATTGTATTCCACCAAAAAATTCGATACCGAGATTTCACCGGAAATATATGTTTTGAGGCCTCCCGAATCCAAAAAAAAAGCATTTTTGGAAACATGTCCGTGTGTGTCTGTGTGTCTGTCTGTGAACAGCATAACTCAGAAAGGAACAGTCGGATAAACACCAAACTTGGTATTTAGGTTCAGTATCTTCCAGAGATGCGACACGAAGGTTTTCAAGAAAATTCCCCACCCCAGATTACCCTTTACATGGAACATTTTTCGAAAACTTTAATTTTCTCAAAAATGGCTCTAACGATTTTGATTAAAATATCATATATTTAAGATACTTTTATGACAAATAAAATGCATATCTTGAATTTTCTGGGAATGTCTCCAAAAGTATTCTTCATTGTGAACGACTTTTACATAATTGGTAAACCATAAGAGATAGACAAAATTTCACTACACAAAAAATGTAGATCGCCTTCAAATACACAATTTATTTCATATACATTTTTATTGTTGAGTGAACCATTTTCGAGATATTGCTTGTTATTCCCTTAAATTTTCCAATACTTATACTTTTGCTCAAATGAGAATTCGTTATTCTTTTTTTTTTGTCCTGGTAATGCAAAGAGAATGGAAAACGCCACATACCAACCAGCTCTTAAAATATTTGACTATCGCTTAAAGCCTACCAATTCCCCTTGCATCTACATGAAAATCAGCAATAAGATTAACATCTCGATATCTCGATTAACATGAAGCATATGGAGAATAAGCGTTTGTAAAAATAGTTTTACAAGAGTAGAGAAAGTCATATGACTGTAACACATCAGATTTTTTTAATTTAAGAATAGCTGAATACACTGCAATACACTTTAGGTCTGAATTTCGTACCCTAATTGCCTACCTCAAAGCGAGATTATAATTCGGCACGATGTCAAACATCGAAATATCTTGAAGTTTTGTGAAAAGTGTTATAAACAAAGGCTCACAACAGGACATTTCTGACAAAGTTTGATATTTACAACATAACAATGGGGAAATATGTAAGGAGTTCTACACATTTCTCGTGGGCCCAAATGACCTAGCTGTCGACGGGCCCTTAAACTCCACACCACCACCACCACCACCACCACCACCACCACCACCACCACCACCACCGCCACTACACATTTCTCGTTACTACAATTCGCGTGGATAAGCTATTCTTCGAGTTTTACCGTTGTTTTCTGGTTATCTGGGAAATATTGAAGTTCCAAAAGTGTAAGAAACAAGTAACTCAAGCTTTACTGTTTACTAGCACCAAAGAAAACAAACAGAAACATATGAACATGCCATGTGATTTTTGAAAGAATCAGATGACATGTAGGTTGCAAATATGAGGGAAGGGGGAAAAGAAAGTGAAAAGAATAAATTCTGGGACAGATAAGGGAGATGCAAATAGAAGAGAGGTGTGGTGGGGAAAGGGAGGAAAGGAAAACAAATAAAATCTGCTTCATCATCATCCTGGCATCTAGTGTCCAAGGCAGGTCGTACTCGCTGATTTCATTTCCTTTATGCACTTTATTGCTTCTTTTTCATACAATGATATTTCGCAGATTTTTCTAACAGCTAAACTACTATTTATTAACTAAATTAGCCACTCCAATCCAGTAGCTTTACATGCTAACATTTTAATCGTCCTATATCAGCAGTTGCTACTTGCAAATTCTGTAGAAAACAACCAATATTCCTCCAACAAAGTCACATTTTATATACTTATAACACCCTAATATTCAAACAAACATCTACCGTTACAATTCCAAAATCTTATCTACATCCATACTTAACTATAACTGCTGATCCACTACCTCTATCTCTAATAAAGCAATGAATTGGTATCCAAATCTATGCTCTATGTTCTCAAACTATCTCCGGGAGAAGAGATTAGTTCTTCAATTCATGTTTCCCTGCCATGCTGTTTCTATCTTATTAAAACTAACGAGACGTTCGGTGTTACTCCTGGTTTTGAAGATTTTGCCTTCTCTGTTGCATCCCTCTTCTTCTTTCTGCCGCTTTTGCTCTCCCCAAAGGTACCCAATATTCTCTTCTTTTATTTACTCTTTTCAATGATGTACTTTCTTCTGCTAAAAGTTGCTCCTGTTGTTCTTCAGTTTCGGGTTCTTATGAAGAGTCTGTATTTATTCTTTGCTGTAGCCTCTGTGATCTTCTGGAGATTATGTTGTTATCATCCTGTATCATAAAGCGTTGCATATTCCCCTCTTGATTATGCCTCTGCTGCTTGTATTCCTCCATCATTTTCTTTGATACCATTATGACCATTTCTTCTAGTATCTTAATGTCTTCCCCATTCCTCACAATATTCCACATCCTCATGCCAGCTAAATGCAATCTTCCTTGTTCTAAAATCTCATTGTATTTAGTACATTCAAACAAGACATGCTCCGGCGTATCCCTCTGCTTACATGTATCACAGATGTATCACCCTGCGTCCAATCTGCTTGAAAAGTACTGGCTGAGGCTGATGCAGGGGATAACTCCACACTACGATCCAAATGTTATAAATACTAGCGAGAAAACCTGTCTCCTAAGTTTTGGGCAGCTGATTTGGAAAGGGGTTTTAGGAGAATAGCAATGGGGTCAGTATGGCAAAGAGCTGAAACAAATGCCAAAAACAAATGGAAAGGTGGCCAAAGAAGCCTAAGAGACATCAACCAACAGGAAATACAATCCGATTGTGAAATTAAACCCTCTAAGTCTAGCAAATGAAATAAAATTGAATTGGGGTAAAGAGGCATATATACTTAACTTAGGAAGAAAGGAAAGATCAGGAATGGCATGGTTTAGATTGGGGGCTGGAGGACAGAGAAAACGACTGACGATTCTGGCAGGAGAATCTGCCCATTCAGCGATTTGGATGAGGACTGGGTACATATTTTGGTGGAATGTGCACAGTGGGAGAACCAGCAAACGATTAAACTCAAAGAAAACTTCTTAAGTCCCTCAAGAAAGAGATTGGCATGTGGGAGCTACTGGCTGACCAGAGAAACTGCCAAAACATGGGCAATTTTTTGGGTTAAAGTGCTCGAAGCTAGGTGAAATTTGTTCAGTTAGACAAAGGTAATTTATCTCCATTTTCCTTTTTCCTGTTATTTATGTTTTGTTTTCTTTTTCTGTTATTTATTTTATCACCATACTTGTATCTTAAATATGCATGTACAGTCAATGACCCATGCACTAAATACTTGTGTAATAACTTTAATAAATTGAAAAAAATAAAGATACCTTATCTATCTATATTTCTTAACCTTAATCGTTCTCTAATGTCCGGATATATCTCGTAGGTTCTTCTACCTTCTTCTATTCCTTCTCATTCATCCTGCATTTCACTAAGTAATTTCTGCCCAATTTCATATTTGGTAATGCACTACTTTCCTATAATTTCATATATCGTGCCGTGGTCGTTCTTTTTCAGCCAATACACTGCCCCTCGCATCCTAATTAATAAACCAATTGGCCAAATTGACAAAATCACTAATAATGCCATTGTAGGTGTTGTATTCACAATTCCTATACAGCTTAAAAGTGCTTGACGTGGTGTTCTTCTCTACAGTTTAACATTTTTCCCTAATTTGGCCTTATGAGCCCATATTCCCGCGACATATCCAAGCGTTATCAAAATTTAACTTCTCATCCAGCTGTACACTCAAATGTTTAAAAGGTTTTGCCCTTTTTATGGTAACCTCATTAAACTAGATTGCTGGGTTCCCCTTTAATTGTCCTTTTAGTAACATATAAACCGATTTATGCGGTGTGATCTCTAATTTAACTTTCTTACATCACGCTTTGCAACTTACCAATTATCGTTTTAGCTTTTTCTACTATCTCTTTACGACTTTCCGCTTCTATCAATGTCATTAAATCATCAGTGTACCATTATGACTTCTTTTATTTCTTCATGTTCCATTAAAGCTTCCAGTAGTGGCTCCGTCAAAATATACCAAAACAAAGGGCCGAGTATTGATCCTTGAGGACAACCCTTTGTTATATCTTTAGTCAATGTAATATTCTCTCCATTGAAATATACTATACTATCTTCACAGTAATCCTTTATACAATTATATAAGCATTTCAGTTATTCTTTTTCTTTTGGTATTCGAAATAACTCCGGTCATATAAGTTGTCGAAAGCTCCCGCAATATCAAAGAATATACCAATTACGTATTTCTTAGTACTGGAATGTACTATATGAATGGCATTATTTATGGCATTCTCGATTTACCCTTGCGAAAGCCGTATTGTTTATAGTAATACCGAGCATCACCCGGTGTTCATTTATCCCTTTAAGTAGTCATTTTTTCTTATAATTTCCATAGTGTGTTCAATAAACAAATCGGTCTGTAGGATTTTGGTTGCAATGGGATCTTTATCCTTGGCTTCCATTTGCTTCTTTCCAGCAATAAGGGAAAAGGGAGAGGGAAGATAAGAAGGTGAGAGGAGAGCGAGAGAGAGAGAGAGAGAGAGAGAGAGAAGAATATCCGCAATTCGGAGCAGCAAGTTGTGCTGACCAAGGAAATAGTTGCTATCAATCGTTTACTGTTTCATCATTACACCATTACTATTCATGTAACTCGACTGAGGTCTAGAAACTGATGTTTACTAACAGCTCACCTGTTTGTTATTACGTCATGTGATCATTTATCGAGTCATGGTAGCACGTAATGTGCATAACACGTAATAGCAAGCAAAACCAAAATAGAAGGCAACCAGCGAATCCTATTAATGTGACTGCGAGTTATGCCTTTATCATATCTGCGTTAATGCACATATCCTTTAAGCCGACTCTTGTTATATTGGTTAGAAGTGCAACAAAGCTAAAATTTATATTTTTTCTACTGATAAAATTCAGTAGACAAATAGACTTCAAATCAAGTGAATACTTCGCATTAAACAAAAACACCATTTGGGTTAGGCAAACATGTAAAATTAAGGACTTGAATGGGCCACTCTCTGTGAGTTCTTTAAAATTACGTTTTAACATTAATTCCAGGGCTATTTTATTTATAGCATTGGAATCAATGTTTTGTTTATAGGATGTCAAAATTTCGTATAGAACTTCTTGTTTTATCTTATTCCATACAGATTTCCGTCATTGCTCCGGACGAACTTCAGCCTTGGGCTTATCGTGCTACCTGTGTTGTTTTAAAGCCAATTCATTATGCCTGCACCCTTTATCGAGGAATACCGTCTCACAACATTATGGTTTCAAATTCTTTTGGTTCTAAAAACATTTTCCCAAAAGCAATATATCTCGTGAGCCAAGGTCTCACCGGAGCACATAATGTGCTGGGCTGTTTCGGTTTCTTTCTTGCACAATCTGCAATATAAGTTACTCTGAAACACTCCCATTGTATTAAAACACCTTTTCACAGGAGCATGTCCTGTGAGAAATGTAATATTTGTTCTCAGCTGAAGTATTTTACATTTAAGTAACCTTTCAGCTCTTTTCTTACATGGTTTTCTAATAAATAGTTTACCGTATTGCTTTCCTGGAGCTTTAAGCCAAATTTTATGATGTTCTACTTTGGACCAGTTCTTAATAGCCTCTCTTAATAAATATCGAGATGTTCCTCTGTCCAATCAATTGTGAAGCTGCTCCATTGTTGCAAGTTCATCATTTCCCTCTATGCCACTATAACCCGGCACCCAGATGAGCTGAACTTGATTCAGTTCTGCTAAGCTTGTGAGCTAGTATACAGGTAATATCAACGCTACACATGCCACGTCTTCAAGCAGCAATCCTGGGAAACAAGAAGGAAAGAACCCAGTTGCAGCATCCCAACCCTCTAGAACTTTCCCTGGGAGAAGTAAAACGACCATCTGTCTCCCTCAGCTTCAGCCGGGACACCAACCACTGTGTTTGGCTACAAATAGTTCCGAGTAATTACTCGCTAAAATTTGACTACACGTGCATAATCTATAAATAATCACAATTAGACCCGTGATCAATTTAAAGCCATATTTGCCATGATAATGTACTTATCTAAGGCAGCAACAGTCAGCATTAAATCAGTGTAGCCAGTATTCCGAAATTTTGCCCAAGTGAAGCAATTCTTAAGCTCGGGAAATATGAAACTACTGTATTTAAAATACTTTAAGGATGCTAGAATTTGACAGCAACCCAATTTTGTCTGGAAAAGAAATCTCTATAATGTCCATTGTTGGGATGTTTATTGAAATACGAAAATATTTCATTGCATTCGTTTTCTATTCTGGAGTGAATTAAACATAATATATTGCCACCAAATGTTTTAAAACGTGATCACGAAAATCTATGTCAACCTTGTTTCTCATCACTTAGGCAGACATTTCTGCCATAATTTTACCTCACATCTAATTTTGCCGCAGTGGACTGAAATATAGTAGTTATTAAAAACCAACGCAATAATATTTACTGTTGCATTCTACAAAGCTGCGACTATATTTCAAAATATAGAGGAAATAAAAGTACCAAATTTTATGTGCATTTAAATAGCATAGTCTTTTCAAGGATCGACCCTCAAGCTTGGGGTCACAAAACCAGCGCTATTCTGGCTGAGATGATATTTTAATCCACGCGAATAATAACTGCAAGTGAATAAATAAAATAAACAAAGTCTTGATGTACGCTTCAACATCCAACTCCAAAAAAAATTCTTTTCCCAGGAGTTTATGTTTTAAGTTGTTTATTCCAAAACCTAACATATTATTTCCCTTTTATAATATAACATGGAAAATATAAAGAGAACCCTAACAATTTCAAGGAGGATATTCCTTAAGAAGTCTTTACAAAAGTTGCAGGATATTAATTGCTGGTCTATTAGTATTAAGCTCTCCCGTTAATCTGATATTAGTTGATAATATACAAAATAAGGCTTCTTCAAATGAAAAATATTTCAGTTCCTGATCCTTAAAATGTACATCCATGTTTATAACACGGATCTCTAAAGTGGCAGACATGTACGGCGTCAAGTAACTGCCTCTAAAGGTATGTATCACGGAGGGACCCCGGGAACCGAGGCAGTCCAGTCGGCCCCTTGTGCTTCCAACGTGACCCCTGGGAGGGAAGGATGAGGGGAGAGAGCCGAAGGACGACCAGACCCGGATGCCGACGGACGCAAGCATGGATGGGGCCCCTAACGTTTCCAGATAGAACGCATCCGATGCAGCACGGTCCCTGCCCACAAGGCACCAACCTTCAGGGTCCCTTGTAGCGGAGCCCCATACTGAGGAGAGACCTAACTAAGCGGTCCCACAGTGACGCCAGAGAAGAAACCTTTACAGAGCGCAAGTCACCGACCAGCCGCAACCCGCCATACACCGTCGCCTGGTCCTACAACCCTGAAACAGATGACGGGGAAGATGATGAGTACAGGAAGTGAGAGGAAGGAGACTCGGGGGAGAAGACGAACCACTCCAGCTTTCGCCTGGCGACCCGGGGAAACCAGAAGAACCCATGGGCCAGAGTGCGGGCCACAGACGTTACCGCCTGAGCCATCCCACAGGGTGATTTTGTCTGTAACTCTCTATGCAGTACTAATAGGTGGCCGCCGGATACCGGTGGCTTAGGGTAATGTAGATTTAGATTAATTTTAATTAGTTAATAACTGGATATCAGTTATTTTGTTGCTGGATACAGTAATTGTATTTGAATGTTTAGTATTTAATTAATATTTATTAATTTATTGCATTTTGAAATATTAAATGAAAATAAATTAAAATTTAAAAATTAAAATAAATTTGAAATGTAACAATTTGGATTAAAATTTATAAGAATTTTAATTTTAAATTGTTTTATTATTATTTTGATATTAAAGTAAATTTGGTATTTTGTAACTTATAAATAAATTTTTAACCTATTGCTTTTATTATAATTTTTTTATAAATTTTTGTAAAATTATTTAGCTACAGAGTTACTTTTACAGGATTTAGATGTATAAATTTAAACAAAAATCTAACATTTAATAAACAATTTTAAAATTTTATTTATTATATACATTATTTTATAATTAATCTGTACAATTATTGTATTTAAAATTGTAAATGTTTTAGAGATTGAATAAATAACAAGGTCTGATAATATAAGCCCTGGTTTTAGAAATTAGATGCCAGGCTTTAGTATTACAGATTTTATTTTTTATTTTATTTTATTTATTTATGGAATGCCACACCAGCTGTATTTACTACACAGCGATTTTCGCTTCTAGTAGGCACCTATATAACGGAGTCGAAGCAACGCGTGAAAAGGCTGTAAGCGAGTGTAAAGTTTTAATTATACGGTTTTCAGTATTTCAGTGTCAATATTATCCAAAATGATTAAAGAACTACACAGCGATTATGTGATCAATCTTCTGTATGGCCATTGTTTATTCCATCTAGCAAGTTAATGTGTACACTAAAAGCGTATTGGACAGTTTTCTTCCTTCATCAAATTGGCATTGGAAAAAGGAAGTTTGATGAAAGCGCGCGTTCCCTGCTTGGCGTTTCCCTAGCAATAAAATCTGTGTTGGGTTTCCAAAGGTGCATCGATGCTTTACTGCATTATTGGAATGATATTATTTTGCATATTCTCAAGAACTCTTTAACATCTGTTAATTTGTTCTCATCATGTAATTGTTTATTGAAAGCAACTAAGCCGTAACAAATTTGTTTCTACTTTCAACGAAAGAAAGTATTTATGGTAATTCAAAAACTATCCGTGCCACTATAAGCAGAAATGTGCAGTGATTTCAAAACTAAATACACAAATTCACATGGTTACTTAAGTATTCGATGAAAACAAACAAAAGTAAATTTGGTGCTTTATTCAAAATTTGGAGAATTAAAGTAACAAATAATTCAATTTAAACCTCTAATTATATATGCTAACAACTGCGTCTCTTAATTTTTTCGCGACATACATTTGGAAGCAGAAAAGTATCCCATTCTCCTATTTTGCAATGGTGCTTTTTCTACCGTAAGATTTCCTCATTTATCAAACTAGCATTAGTTTTCTACCAGCCCATAACATTTGGTGTCTCTATGAGCGGCTGGAAACGAATCCCAAGAAAATGAACGATGTTTCACTCAGTCTATGTAAAGTAACTGAACTGTGATTCTTGTTAACAGACAGGCATGGCTAGCGCAATGTAAAATAGTTAGCGTCCGGATCTTTTAGATGGAGGGGTGGGTGAGAAATGAGTTACCAGCAGCACAACAGCCATAATATTTATGTCAAACGTATATCCTTAAGTAGACATGGAAATGAGATGTAAAATTATTGCCATTAACGAATATCCAAGAGGATATGACTCCGAAACATTTATCAATTTTGCTAGGTAGAAAACCTGTTGCTCGTGCCCAGATTGGCTACATGTGGCGGCACTTTGTGATAGCTGCTGCGCCGCTTCTATTGTCTCAAAAGACTCTAAACAAAGTATATATTCCATAAATCAACAATGTAATATAAATAATAATAAAAACTCAACAAGGCTTAGGCTGTCAATCTCTTCCGACTTCAAGATCTTCAACCTGTCCTGTTATCCGGATAAGAAACTTCTTTTAACCTGTCTGTTAGGTAAATAGAACTGATATTATTGCCAGCCGTGATAATAGTATCCTGATTATTACTAACTTATAGGTAACCAGCGCCTCGGCAACGTGTGCGACTCGAGTTGTGGAGGATACAGGTGCGATCTCCGGGGACCACCCACTACCACCCCTTAGTTTTTCGTGGTTTCCCCGGGTCGACCGGCGAATGCTGCTGTGGTTTCTTTCTAACACGGTTTCCGTTCCATGATTTCCCTTTCATTCCGCTTTCTTCTCATCTTTCATATGTGCTTGAGGCGTATGACGGTGCCGGAAACATGGCGCGGATGCATGCTTGAAGCAAAGAGTATTCCCGTGGACACCAGAGGGACACTTAGTTAATGGGCTGTCCATAGCCCTCTCTAGGCATCCCCAGTACTGTGTCGGAGAGATGGCTCATATGCTTGCTCAAAGGAATGAGTATTCCCGTGGACACTAGGGGGATACTTGGTATATGGGTTGTTCACAACCCTCTCTAGGCAGCCCCAGCACTGTGTCGGAGAGATGGCTCACATGCTTGCTCAAAGGAAAGAGTATTCCCGTGGACACTAGGGGGATACTTGGTATATTGTCTGTGCATCGCCATTTCTTAGCAGCCCCAGCACTGTGTCGGGGACATGGCTCATATATTTGCTCAAAGGAATGAGTATTCCTCATGAACACCACAGGGATACTTGGTATATTGTCTGTGCATCGCCCTTTCTTAGGAGCCCCAGCACTGTGTCGGGGACATGGCTCATATATTTGCTCAAAGGAATGAGTATTCCTCATGAACACCACAGGGATACTTGGTTTATGGGATGTGCATCGCCCTTTCTTAGCAGCCCCAGCACTGTGTCGGGGACATGGCTCATATATTTGCTCAAAGGAATGAGTATTCCTCATGAACACCACAGGGATACTTGGTTTATGGGATGTGCATCGCCCTTTCTTAGGAGCCCCAGTACTGTGTCTGGGACATGGCTCATATATTTGCTCAAAGGAATGAGTATTCCTCATGAACACCACAGGGATACTTGGTTTATGGGATGTGCATCGCCCTTTCTTAGGAGCCCCAGTACTGTGTCTGGGACATGGCTCATATATTTGCTCAAAGGAATGAGTATTCCTCATGAACACCACAGGGATACTTGGTTTATGGGATGTGCATCGCCCTTTCTTAGGAGCCCCAGTACTGTGTCTGGGACATGGCTCATATATTTGCTCAAAGGAATGAGTATTCCTCATGAACACCACAGGGATACTTGGTTTATGGGATGTGCATCGCCCTTTCTTAGGAGCCCCAGTACTGTGTCTGGGACATGGCTCATATATTTGCTCAAAGGAATGAGTATTCCTCATGAACACCACAGGGATACTTGGTTTATGGGATGTGCATCGCCCTTTCTTAGGAGCCCCAGTACTGTGTCTGGGACATGGCTCATATATTTGCTCAAAGGAATGAGTATTCCTCATGAACACCACAGGGATACTTGGTTTATGGGATGTGCATCGCCCTTTCTTAGGAGCCCCAGTACTGTGTCTGGGACATGGCTCATATATTTACTCAAAGGAATGAGTATTCCTCATGAACACCACAGAGATACTTGGTTTATGGGATGTGCATCGCCCTTTCTTAGGAGCCCCAGTACTGTGTCTGGGACATGGCTCATATATTTGCTCAAAGGAATGAGTATTCCTCATGAACACCACAGGGATACTTGGTTTATGGGATGTGCATCGCCCTTTCTTAGGAGCCCCAGTACTGTGTCTGGAACATGGCTCATATATTTGCTCAAAGGAATGAGTATTCCTCATGAACACCACAGGGATACTTGGTTTATGGGATGTGCATCGCCCTTTCTTAGGAGCCCCAGTACTGTGTCTGGGACATGGCTCATATATTTGCTCAAAGGAATGAGTATTCCTCATGAACACCACAGGGATACTTGGTTTATGGGATGTGCATCGCCCTTTCTTAGGAGCCCCAGTACTGTGTCTGGAACATGGCTCATATATTTGCTCAAAGGAATGAGTATTCCTCATGAACACCACAGGGATACTTGGTTTATGGGATGTGCATCGCCCTTTCTTAGGAGCCCCAGTACTGTGTCTGGGACATGGCCCATATATTTGCTCAAAGGAATGAGTATTCCTC
This sequence comes from Deroplatys truncata, assembly GCA_030765065.1. Classification (NCBI taxonomy): domain Eukaryota; kingdom Metazoa; phylum Arthropoda; class Insecta; order Mantodea; family Mantidae; genus Deroplatys; species Deroplatys truncata. The sequence goes on from CM060990.1 coordinate 31,663,573, forward strand.
ATGAACACCACAGGGATACTTGGTTTATGGGATGTGCATCGCCCTTTCTTAGGAGCCCCAGTACTGTGTCTGGAACATGGCTCATATATTTGCTCAAAGGAATGAGTATTCCTCATGAACACCACAGGGATACTTGGTTTATGGGATGTGCATCGCCCTTTCTTAGGAGCCCCAGTACTGTGTCTGGGACATGGCGCATATATTTGCTCAAAGGAATGAGTATTCCTCATGAACACCACAGGGATACTTGGTTTATGGGATGTGCATCGCCCTTTCTTAGGAGCCCCAGTACTGTGTCTGGGACATGGCTCATATATTTGCTCAAAGGAATGAGTATTCCCCGCTAATACTAGAGGGATACTTAGTTTATGGGCTGTGCATCGCCCTTTCTTAGCAGCCGCAGTACTGTGTCTGGGACATGGCTCATATATTTGCTCAAAGGAATGAGTATTCCCCGCTAATACTAGAGGGATACTTAGTTTATGGGCTGTGCATCGCCCTCTCTTAGCAGCCGCAGTACTGTGCCGGGGACATGTGGCGTTCTCCGTTGCTATTAAATAGTGTTAATGGTTGTCAAGAATGTATATCAGTAACATTAATCAATATGCATGCTATTCTTGTAGAAATGTGTTTCTGGATATGTAAGTGTTAGAAAGTTTACTTTTTTGATTAAAGAAAAGGCAGGTTTAAAACTTCAACATTGGACTTTTTTCATTCCTTGTTCATGTGCACATTTCTCAGTTTAAATTAACACTTGTCTTATTGTTCCAAAACGAAATACTGAAGTACATCATAGTTTCAAAATCAGTTTTTTAAATTCAAATGCAGATACACTGATGGCTACCGATTTCAAAGCCTAAGTTAGCAAAAACACGCCAACGGAACCGTATTATCATCATTAACGTTAAAGTACGACTTCCCTATGAGTGCAGTACTTCCATTATCTTTTAAACTTCTTCAGTGCCTGTCTGCGTTTTGCAGAAGATTAAAGACCTAGCAACCAACGTCGTTAGATGTTTGCACTTCAGTTTAAAACCTTTTAAAAGATGATGTTCAACATGAAAATACTAAAGTATAAAGCGCTCAATACAATTTATGAGGAGTGTTGCTTTCTTCATCGGGAAGAAAACGTTGTAACATTCACCTTCAGCAGAGTTTAAAGTTCTTGAACTGTTGTGCTAGAAAAGTCATGGGAGTTACAGCCGGAAAATCAATTTGGAGTTAGTTCCTGTGAAGAAAATTCCAAAATGGTTTGCCTCAAGCTTTCAAAATATCTTCCACGTCAAATCGGAGGAATTTAGACAAACATTTTCTCATTGTTGGTTAACTGCTTTTAATACAATAAAATGACTAATATGTGAAATATTATTACAGTGTTTCACAGCAGATACTGGAACTCTGTTATTACTTCAGTTCGAAACCCCTCAAAGGCTCGCTCTTGGCCTTACTTCAAAAGGTTGTTCTAAAAGTCTGTGAACAATTATAGCGAATTCTCATTTGTGTTAAAATTTAGGTGAAGGTTTAGAATTTGGATATGGAAGTGCTTAATTAAATGATACGTTCATTAGTGTCGTCCAAGATCACACTTAAATGATGCTGCTCTCAGAGTTATTTTAACACAACTTGTCAGGTACCTGTTACGTGCAAATAAATATTCTCTTTGGCAGTACCTGAAATTTATAAGCCCGTGTTCCAAAGCGCATCTTGAAGGTTTCTGCTACAGCTTTAGAATTCTGAAATCCAGGTTGTGCATTTTTGTTTTCCTTGCTATAACCTTCTCATAAAAAACGGAACATTACTACATTTATTATTTGAATTTGCACGTTCAAAAGAGTTCCTTGGAGTTACGATGCGATGCTGAAGAGAAGCTGTTTTGTCTCAAAAGCGAAAACATCCTGTCGAAGAAGAAGTCATAAATCTAACTGGAATGTGGCTTCAATTAGGCAAGAGACCAACAAAGCATGGCAGCGAGCGTGATGTCTCAGTGGTAACATCATTCGGGAGGTCCTGTGTTCGGTTTCTCTTAGGCCGGCTACTTTGACCTTGAGTTTTCGGGGGTTTACCTGGTTGGTAGGCGAATTCCCTGACTTTTCCTATCTCTCATACCTTGTCATTCCATTCTCTTATAATGTTTGAGGGTCGAAGGATCAGCGAGATGATAGCGGGCGAGGCGACGAGTCCTCAAAGAGACCTATCCGTGGGAAGAGATAGGCTTCTGGAGGATCCAGCCGATGTCAGGATGTAATATCTGGAGACGTTTGGGACCCCGCCTGTGTCCGAGCCTGCCGCCCCGGATCTAGTTGTCCTATGTATCCCTCGCTTCACCCCTTTCTCCTGGAGGTTTGCAGAAGCACAATATCTGGAGACGTTAGTGACCCCGCCTGTATCCCAGTCTGCCGCCCCGGATCTGGTTGTCCTCTGTATCCCTCGTTTCGCCCCTTCCTCCTGGAACCTTGCAGAAGTATAATATCTGGAGATGTTAGGGACCCCGCCTACATCCGAGCCTGCCGCCCCGGATCTGATTGTCCTCTATATCCCTCGCTTCACCCCTTCCTCCTGGAGGCTTGCAGAAGCATAATATCTGGAGACGTTATGGACCCCACGTGTGTCCGAACCATTCGCCCCGGATCTGGTTGTCCTCCGTGTTCTTCATTCCACCCTTTCCTCCTGGAGTTTTGCAGAAGCACAATATCTGCAGACGTTAGGGACCCCGCTAGTGTGCGACCCCGCCGCCCCGGAACTGGTCGCCCTGTGTATCTCTCGCTTCTCCCCTTCCTCCTGGAGGTTTGCAGAAGCACAATATCTGGAAATGTTAGGGACCCCACCTGGTCCAAACCTGTTGCCCCGGATCTGGTCGCTCTCTGTATCCCTCGTTTCACCTCTTCTTCCTGGAGGTTTGCAAAAGCACAAAATCTGGAGAATTAGGGACCCCGCCTACGTCCGAGACTGCCGTTCCGGATCTGGTTGTCCTCTGTGTCCCTCGATTCACCCCTTCCTCCTGGAGGTTTGCAAAAGCACATTATCTGGAGAATTAGGGACCCCGCCTAGTTCGAGCCTGCCGTCCCGGATCTGGTTGTCCTCTGTATCCCTCATCTCACCCCTTCCTCCTGGAGATTTCCAGAAGCATAAGCACTCATGAGGCCTCCACTTCCTGATAATCATAACAAAGCAAGATCAGGCCGAATTTACAATAAACAGAATTGACAGTTTTCGCCATTTGCAAACAATTGCTAAGGAGGGACTCCAAGATTCAGGAAGAAAGTGAGGGAGGAACAGCTTTAGACCAAAGCGACAACAGCGGGAAATATCTAGTCCCAAACCTCCTTTCACTCTGCGGTTAGTGGGGTGAAGTAAGGCTGGGGCAGGGTTTTCTGTTGGTGAAACGAACAGCAATTTCTATAATGTCATCACAAGGCCCTTTATCATGTGTAGTGGTAAATAAATGCCATTCAGCGTTCAGGTCAAATACTTCTTTATGATATCATTAATTTCAGAAAAACGTATTATTTTTAAATTGGAAACCAGCCCCGACAGAGAAGTATTTGGCTTTTTACGGGCATTGAGCTTCTGTTTTCAAATAACTAAGAAAATTATTTGATATAGGTGAAGTGCAACTGTGTTCTGTTTCAAAGATTCTGATAATACAGTAAGATTGTTGTTGCCGCCCACATTCCTCTATGGACAAATAAACTGATATAAATCAGAGACGGAGTACTTCACCTTAAGCTTTTGCAGGACTTTTTGACTTGACTTTCCGCATTAAATGAGTAACAATAGCGATCGCATCTGATTCACGCAGAACACATTTAGATGAACCAATTCGACCAAACCTGTAATTCCTTTTTTCTTCCCACAAAGGAGAAGTACTATTTACCTTAAAAACGTCCATTCCATCTCTGGAAAACAGTAGTTTTGTATTGCAAACACTGCATATCACAGAATTACATTTATGGAAGTTAAACGCAAGACCGAGGGAAGCAAACAAGAATTGTCACTTGAAAATGACATGTTTCGGGAGATTTTGAAACAGTTAACGTTGGTTGTTAAGTAAAACAAACGAGACATTGTTAGACTCCATCTTATTCCACAATTGTTTACCATTTTCAAAGAAATGGAACGACTCGTTAGGCGGAACTCGGCCATACTTTGTTTAATGGCTGAGCAGTACTCTGCAAATCTCCAACAATGCATTATTTGGATGAGGACATCGCACATTAGCACAAACAATTATTTTAAGCGCGGGGCGTGCTCCCCTAGAGCGTGAAGGAGGTGCACAATTTAAACTCGGGTTCTTATAATTCACATGAATTATCTTTGCAAGGGCTTAGCATCACAGTAATTTTCTCGGGAGACGCCAGCACCTAGAGAGTGCCAGAGAAATGAATGAGGACCGCTCTTGTGCTCCAGACCAACTTTACATCTCGTTCTTTACAACTCAGGCATTTCACTTCTGTTTGTGCTTTCCAAAGCCAAAACAAGCGGCACGTCTTCCCAAATACATAACATCCAGTTGCTGTAGGGCAAACAGCGACTTCAGCTTGGCTTTTTATCTTCAGGCATCCCTTTATTTGTAGAGGATGCAGGTATACAACGCCATGCAAACGATGTTGCAGATTTCTTAATTATGTAGCGATTTATTGGTATATTATTGAAATTATAACTTCATGATTGTCGACAACGGCAATTTAGCACCGGCAGCTTCAAGTATTCCTAGTTTCCTTATAATTTCTCTACCAGTACCTGTTAAGTACAGAAAGTACTGTATTCCATCCAAAACTTTGATATCGATATTGCATCTGAACTACACGTTTTGATCGAAAAAGAAAGCAGTTTTACGAACAGGTCCGCGTATGTTTATGCGTGTGTGTGTGTGTGTCTGTACAGTATGACTCAACAACAGAAAGTTAGATAAATACCAAACTTGAAATTTAATTTCAGTACCTTCTTAAGATGCGACTCGGAGATTTTCAAGAAAACATCCCCAACTAAAGCTAACCTTTACACGGAAGCATTTTCGAAATTTTTTATTTTATCAAAAATGGCTACAGCGATTTTTATTAAACTACCACATATTTAAGATACATGACAAATAGAACGTTTATCTTCAAATTTCTGGGAATAATCTGTGCAGTAAGATGAAATTTTGTATAATGAGTAAACCACAAGAGGTAGATAAAGTCGTGTGGCATAAAAAACTTACTTATTTAAAACTCCCATCAGACATTTCCAAGATATTGATTTTCACTTTACAATAGTTTGTCATTTTTTAAAGTGCTGTTGATATTCAATCGTTTCTTGCAATATCAAGAAAAGGGTATGAAACTTCACGGCCAGTACATGGCAACCAATTTTTAATAATCTATCGCCACTTCCTTTGTACCTATGTGTAATTAAACTATTTACGTACTAATTAAACGTTTTATCTTAACAAACTCGAAGTAGACAAAGAATATGCTTTTTTCAGAAGAGTTTGAAGACGCTGTATAAGAATAAACGAAAGTGAGTAGGAAAAGGCATGTGAATGTAACATATCGGCTTTTTATTTAGTCATTACGGGTCAGGTACACGTAAACGCGCGGTATCCTCAACAGTCAGTTATTTAGTTTTGAGCAGGGTGTTCCCAGCCACAGAGATGTTATGCAGTCCGATATGCTTGTGAAAACGAATTCATGTGATTTAAAAATCAAGTTTCACAAATAACGGTGAAGAAAAGTATAATGGAGTCTAGTACGTTATCATTATCATTATGATCGTCACTGTTACCATTTTTATTATTAATCGCCGAGGTAAGGAATTTATGTCAATACATCTAACAAGGAAATTCGTATTTATCGTGAAGAAAAAATGTGTTCCAATAAGTGAAGACAAATATTAATCCATTGCTGTAACCAAAATTAAGATTAGTTGCAGTGCATAGTTTAGTACATTTTCTGCATTTTAATAAAATATTCTACTATACTACTGAAGGAAAGAATAGTTATTTCGTTCAATGCCAGGTATAGCCTTTATCAAAATTTTAAAATAACTTTATATAATGCCTCACATATAAAAGTCACCAAATCCTTCTTCTATTTTTCTATATCTATAATTATTCTGTAATAGAAAATACTGACAATTTCATACCCAATAGTTATTAGTTTACATAGAAGAAATAAGAAGCTATTTCGTTTGAATCTAATTTGAAACTACAAAATCATAATGCTAAGCTTATTTAGCTCGAAATAATTTCTGGATAAAAATTATTATCGTGATAAACGTAAAGTAAATATTACATTTTATATTAATAGTTTAATATAATAGGTGCCTCATCTGTGCCGGCAGCTTTTGAATTAAGGCTTTCGCCGTGCAGGTCATGCCATGCAGTTGCCGAATTCAAAGGTGTAATGAATTCCCTTTATTTATTTTCTCCCCTTCAACTAAGAAAACTTTTGGTGTCTTCTTTTTGGCTACTTGTCTAAATTTGATTCCAGCGGGCGCTAAATGGCCACCTGGCATAAGGGTATGTGAAATGATAACAGGCTGAGAAAGCGGTGCAAGTTTTATACATTTTTTAAAGATGCAAAGGTAAAAGGTAAAGGTACTGACGAAAGGAAGGGGACCCAGAAACCGGAGTAGAGCACCGCATGCAGGTCATTGTGCTTCTACCGTGACCCCTGGGAGGGAGAGTTTAGAACCCAAACAGATGACAAGGAAGATGATGGGCAGGAGAGTCGTGGCGCAAGATGAATCACCCCAGCATTTGCTTGCCAATCCGGGGAAACCAAAAATCCCATGGGTCAGAGTGGGCGGTCGCCTGGAAGTGACCCCGGACCTTTCGAATGCGATCCCACACGTTACCGCAGCGCCACCTCCCTCGGTAAGGAACTGCAGTAGGAACTGCGTTTACGGTAGTTACAGCTTGTTTTGAGATCCCTGTTCGAGCAGGTTGCAGCTACACGAGTACTACAAGCTTATCATGGGAGTTTGGATCTTGATGGAATGAAGATAATAAAATAAGTATTTTTGGCTTACGGACGTCCTATACAGATCCTACCGCGAACACATGCACATAAATTATAGAAGTTATCAACACTGAGTGTCTATTTCAAGAGACTTCTCTGCAAAGCGATGTTAGTATTTGCTATTAGTGATCTATCTATTTTTTAGGCTTAAGAGCCTCCCCTGGTATATAAAGCAACACACCTGGCAGGTTCATTAAAATAGCAGCGTTTGCATGCTCCCGTAAACTCTGACCGCTGCTTACAGAAAACAGTTCAAGAGGACAGAGTTTATAAGATCAGTAATTATACCAAAGAAAGTAAAGAGAAACTGAATGGTTGTTACAATAATAGAAACTGAAGTTTCTAGAACTTCAGTAAACGTTCGTATGTAGGTTCTCAGAAATATCCCGCAGATGACAACGATCTCGGGCAATACATGAAGCGTATGAAGGGATCATTTGAGAGTCCTAGACGAATCAATTGGATCCCGAGCCATAGTTCTACAGGTAACATTCTTGGTTCTTTCCGACGAGCGCTATAGGGTTTCCTTTGAGAGATATTAAATTGCATGAGGTAGGAAATATATGACAGACATTGTGAAGGCATTCAGAGCCGAACTCAACCACTCACCTAGAGGTTCTAAGTGTAAATGAAACAAAGGAGCCAAGCGGGCAGGCAGTTTGTCTCAAGATTTGCCCCCGCGGGTCTTTACGTAACTAACTGCCAGAGCTAGTGGAATATTCATCCCTCCACTGTCCGTTTGTTTCGCCCTAGAGAGGTAAGTTATGTCTAACCCTGTCTGGTGGTTAACCTGTTATAAGGCCAGTCTCTCCAAGCACATTGAACCAGCCTGAGACTCTCAGAGATACTAAAACATCCTTCTTAACTTAAGGAGCAACGTATGTATGTAAAACATTGACAAATTATCTGAAAATTCTACGTCTTATCAAGTAAGCTCAGAGGTGTAAAATTTGCTGCAGATTCTCTAAACTCGGTAATCAAATATATAGGGAGAGCCAAAAAACTACGAACCGCCTGCACGGTGTTTTTCCTGTCCGCATCCTCGGTGCTCGTTGCCGTCTGCCGCTATCATAGAAAGACGCGGATGAAACCATACATCATTTTTAAAACTACTTTTAAAGGCTTTACTTACCAACTTTATGTATGGAGATGCTGAAACTGGCCACCGTCGTTGTCCATACATTTTTGGCACCTCTTTAGGAAACTATCCAACGCTCCCAATTTTTTTTCGAGTCAACAGTTGAAGCCCGTACATATGTGAATACAATTTTGCCCCCCTTTTTTAGACAATTAACAGCCAGGGAGCGTGATTTTGCCTTTTTTCAACAAGACTCTGCAACAGCTTAAACGACCAATATTTCGATGGGAAAAATTGAAAGTGTTTTTGAGTACAGAATTATTAGTACAGATTTGTGGCCTCCTCGGTCCCCCGACCTAACCCTTTACGATTTCTATCTCTGGGGTAACTTAAAACATAAAGTGTACAAGACAAACCTACACACCCTGGAAGAACTAAAAAAAAATATCTGTCAGGAAATTCCTCAACGTGAACTACGGCGAGTGATGTATAGTTTCCTAAAGAGGTGCCAAAAAATGTATGGACTACGACGGTGACCAGTTACAGCATCTCCTTTCATAAAGTTTGTAAGTAAAGCTTTAAAAGTAGTTTTAAAAATGTTGTATAGTTTCATCCGCGCCTTTCTATGATAGCGGCAGAGGGCAACGAGCGCCGAGGACGCGGACAGGAATAACACTGCGCAGTCGGTTCGTAGTTTTTTGGCTCACTCTATATATGCGTGTGTGTGTCATTTTACTTATAAATCACACAAAATACAAATATTAAAATTAAAAAAGAATATGTCTTATAAGTAGTGGAAGGAAATGGCAAAGATGTGCCTCGCTTTATCCTTCTCAGAAATTATTTGAAACGAAGGGTTGCAATTTTCGTACACTACAAAATATATTTCGTGTCATTGAACTATGGAAATTCAGCTGGCGCAAGAAGGAGTAATTCCATATTCAACAATGCATTTTTATGAAGAATACGGAATAAAATATACACACTAAATATTAAAACAAATTTCAGCATTTTGCAATATATTAAATACTGCAATCATAGTTTCTGAGCTTCACTGAATCATTTACAAAAGCATAGCAATTTTCAGGCTTATAGCATGGTTTATATGAAAAGTATACTTAGGGGAACGATTTTTCATGCTAACCTTAATTCATTAGTGACAAATTTGGTCAACAGGAGTAAACGTAATGACATGGACCGTCGCACTTGACCACGCGACTCCGGATACAGTAAACCATATCTCCACCTACCGTGTCACTCAGGTCGACAATTCTATTTCAAATTTAACTTAAGAAGTATGGCTTAGCTTAATACATTCCAGGAGATCTGTGGTCGACTTCATTTGTAAAGCATTGGCATGAATTATCAGTAATGGGCTTCCGGATTCGTTGATGTTGACAGCTAGCCGAAGTTGATCTATTCAAGCTGAAGAGTGCTCTGGGAGGAACCGCTTCGAGGTACCCTTCGAAAATCGAACAGAGACCCCAAATGCACTTTTAATATAAACAGAGTTTATTTTTATAAACACAGAAGGTGTAACCTTTGACCATTTTGTAACCTACTGATTCCCTTAAGCTACACCAAAATTCAGTGATAACTTAGAAACAACGTATCAAAAACGCCATAATACAGCTTGTATCGTATTATAAACACAATAATTAGTACTCTTTAAGGTAGCATAGAAGCCTTAGGCATTCTTCTCCCTCAACAATGTCTCTTTCTCGATCAATAATGTAACAATTCAACAGTGGATGGATGTTTCACATCAATCTCTGAAGCAAGATACAGGGAATCTCGGAAATATTCATTATACCACAACACATTACGTACTGGGCATCATTACAACTGATATCTGATTTTGAAATTGAATCTTCAATCCTAACGGACACACGGGGTTCATTCTTACCAGCACTGGAAGATACTTTCGGTACATAATGCTACCATATCTGTATACTGGCCCGCAACTCGTGCACTTACAGGTGTTATATTTTTGTAAATTTAGAACGCTGCTATTATTTTACACATACTTTACGGACAGCGTTTTCCTAGGGATACACGTAATGAACACAGCGGTTACCATTTTCGCACATCAAATATTAACAACGCCATAAAATGCCCACGATTTTTCATTGTCATGTTATAGCCTCGTCCGTATAAACGCAATACATAATGAAGTGCGATTGATTTTGTGATATCACTGATTTGAGGAAAAACAAACAGTGAGAAATTAACTCTTCCAACAAACAATTCAACAATGACTGCAAATATTTACAATATTACGAACATTAACATTTCAACCAGCAGGTAGCAAGCATTCACGTTTTTTAAAGCTAGATTAAATAATTCGCTCTTTGGCACTTGTTTGAGCACACAACAGAGCGGGTTTCTCGAGCTTTTGTTTTACCTCAAAGAGCGCATGTGATTTATAATTTCACGAGAACGCATTTAATACTTTCCAGGCACTAAATGGATAAGGATCTCATATATAAACCGCGTCGTTAGGGTCGTCCTCCGTGGTCTAGGGGTACCCTAGGGGTTTAGTTCCCGAGGTCGCGGGTTCAAACCGGCAGAGGGCGATGGATTTATCGGGGGTAAAATCCATAGCATGGCTTCCTTCGGAAAGGAGGTAAAGCCGGTGGTCCCGTGTCGTAGATTTACGGCACGAAAAAAGAACCTCAAGCCTGATAAAGAGGCCTCTGAGCAAAATTACCGGTCTTTCACGCCCAGTATAGAATGGGACGCTAACCACCACACAAATAAAAAACTCAATTTAATTTCACACCGTTAGGCTCACTTTTATTGATCAACGCAAAATGAATGCTATTTGCACTACTAGAACACAACGCTCAGTATGAGAATGCACATTAAAGATGATTGGTAAAAAGCAAACAGAAATGTTTTATTCATGAAAGTATACTTACGTGCCATATGTAGATGAAATGAAAGAAGAAATGTCGTTCCTAACCTTAGTTCATTTGCGCTCAAAATGAAAAACTTCCTATTAGGCAGGCTTCTCTACACAGTAGTGCTGGAAAGCCTTTCGGATAAGAAATTGTGGCGGGAAGTCTGGCACGTAATCCACACGTGCTACTTCACCTGGATGCTGTATCAAGATGGAAGTTCTCCGAAGTTCCCTGATGTTCTCTGTCTAGGCTGCCAGTCGTAGAGCCTATCCTAGCAATCTTTTGTAGATCTCCGAGGTTTGCGGATGAAGGCAAATAATAAAATTGAATACCCTTAAACAGCTTAATTTATTATACATAATATTTGTCGAAGCGGCTAGCAACTTTTTCCCTTGTTTGGTAATAAAGAAATATGAAAGCTGTAAATCATTTCTTCCCGCTACTTCAAATTCTGATATGGGCCTAACTAGCTGCGTCACACGCTATCGTTTACCCACACACACGCACAAATCTGCCGTCTTAACTCACGTGAGATGTGTCGATGAAAATCACCAAGAGAGTGTTCAATCTGGAGCAATTACCCCTTTTTATTTCCCCGGGCTATGACGCCTTTATATATGACAGCTATTCTCGCCGGTGATATACAAACAAAATTCTCCAATTGCAGAAGTCAAGCTTCTGTTTCACTCCTCTGGTAAAACTAAGTATCTCTGTCTCATAACTTCTGATTTCCCTTTCTATTTTTCCAACTCCTTTGACTTTCCAGGAATTCAACCCCTATCTCCGTCTTTGTCTCACCTCGGACCTCTTTCTCTGTGTTTTCTGTCACTCTGCCTATCCCGTGTGCATTAGCGTGTGCTTGTTGATGGACCTTTACCCTTGCTGCCTGCTTGCTCCTCGCTAATTACATATTCCTTACGTAAAAGTACATTTTATGCTACCAGTTATTTTTACAGTAATAGATTGCATTATTGGTTATGTTCCTATCTGAAGTATTAGTTCGTATTGTTTATCATTGTTTGTCCTGACTGGTTCTACCTTACAAAATATTGTAATAAGGTAGACTTATATTTTCCTTTATATATTTGGTTACGTTACATTCTTAATAGCCTCAAACAGCAAGGACATTTGCTGATAAACCAGCCTATAAAACATACGATTCTTCTATTTTATCCTTTTAAGATTCTAACATATTTTTCTAATTACTTTATCTCTAAATCCTTGCTTTATCCAGAATCTGCGTCTCTGCTTTAAGAATACTTTATGAAACTGACTTCGGTTGTAGCTCCTTACGATACTTTTGTAAACGTACTACCACGTAGGTATTTTTATATACCTGCGAAAATGTATGCCGTGTAAAATACCAATACCTTTAAAAGCCATAAATGAAATAGGTCGGCATTTTCAAAGAGGTAAACATATAAATGATCAAAGCGGGTGTAATCCAGATTACTGGAAATAAGCAAATGATGAACGATAAAAGCCTCACATTTGCGGATTGCTTTTACGCTACACGACCGAAGCCTATTCCGTAGCAAAGGCTATGGGCACTGTAACTCTTAAATTGCCACAAGTCCACCCCATCTAAGAGCTTCCTCCTTTTCACCCCAGTGCGCTGTGTGATGCCAAATTTACAAGTATACATGATCCAATCTGAAGTTAAGCAATTTTTCATCACGAATGGGAACCTGCATAACCATTTTGCACTTGAGACTCACAGCATCAAGAACTGTTGGTTGTGATCCTAAATCCTAAGTTCAGAGCACTTTGGCTAGATCACTAGTGCATCACATGGTTGAGCAGTCGCCCTTAAAGTTTAAATGAAGGGCTGCCAATCTTTCATCAACAAATCATGACGAGCTATCGCAAGACAAATCCATTAGAGTCACATTCTTAAACAGCTTTCATAGTACACTGGGCACCAGTTCACTGTCACCCTTGAAACTGAAAGGAAGCAATAGAATAGGGGGTTCAGTGTTTCTTTCAGAGCCCAACGGGTAGCTGGAAACTGAACATCCATTGCGCTTTAGGATGGAAGAACCCACAAACACGTTTATCGCTCAAATATTTCAGATTCCTGAAAGTTTGCAGTGGAAGTATAGCCAAATCGCAATTTTGTGTGGAAATAATTGGCATGATGATGCATTTCAAGTTGTAGAATAGTCAAGGAATTAACCAGCATCTATGCCTGATTCCTCACTTTTTGTTGACAGAACTCTTAATGAATCTGGTTACCGGAATCAGAGGTGTACATATTTCACTCCAATCGCTTGCCACTGGCTACTCCACAACAAGCAAAGCAACTGAGGCTGATCCTCTGTAAGGCAAGAGTGAAGGTATACTGGAGACACAACTCATGACCAAACCTGAGTTCCCTTAAGTCTGCCAAGTTTCGCGGAACCTGACTGTCACGCCTGATTGCAGGGCATTGGAATGTACTACCAATGCAGCGTGACTATGCCGCCCTGAGCTTATAATAGATTATGTTGAATGATGTTTAGGATGTGAGCGGTATAAACTTCAGGAAAATGAATAAACCAAACTTAATTGAGATCGATGACAAAATAGGAAGCGTGGAGTATAAACTTTTGACATAAAATGGTTCTGGGTTATCACGGGAAAAAAAACCCTTGCGCTAATGAACAGGTATCAAAGTGAATAGGCTCTGTTTCCATTTAAAAAGTTAGCTACCCAATTAAAGCTACGTTTTAAAACTGCGCATTTGCAATCATCTTAACATTTATCGGAATTATAGCCATTTAAATTGTGAAATGTTTTGTTCAGAGGACTATTTTTGTCCCTTCGGCGTAGATGGAAACCTATTCGTGATATAATTACTTAAGGATCTTTAAGGTGAAAGGAAATAAAACCGAGTGACTAAAAATAATACCAATTAATATTTGTTCCTAAACAACAATCTTTTCTGCCTGTGTTAATGTTGGTCTGATATTAACACAAAACAGTACAACTACACTGTGTAGCACTGTAAGTAGCCAAGCAAGGCGGACTACCCATAGCCTGATTAGATAGAACTTAACTTGACTTGAACGGGAGTGAAACAACGTGCCTGAGCTCCAGGTAGACTGGGAAAGTTAAAATGTAGTGTTTGCATGACCCTAACCCGACAATGGTAGATATATATGTAGTGCTACAAAGAATTACAAGAGAATATGAGCATGGGTTTGCCCTTCAACAAGATAAGTACCAAATTATCGAGAGACTAGAGATCAATTTAATCCCAACAATATCCATAACCTAGAAGTGCTTCTCTCTGAGTAATACAGTTCCATTAATCTATTTGCTGTAAGTCTGAAATGTCCAATAAAAGAGGTTTCTATCACTGATAATTTTTACATCGCAAAGGCCTTCGTTCTTAAACTTAAGAAGAACCTAATACAACAAGTGTTTGTGACGACCATTTTGAGCATAGTGACGATTTGTTTTACTGGAAAACTACAATTTATGTATATGATAACGGCTCTATATGAACAGCTGTCATAGCTCCCGTTGAAGGAACAAAGGATTTTCTATTCCTTTCCACATCCGTATTAAACGCTCTCTGTTTACCCATTGCTAACTGAAACCCAGGGCATGTCCTTACCAGATATGTTGCTACCCCAAATATCTCTGTTTGTTGGCAACCTAATATTCTGAGAATTGCTTCCCCGAGTATGGAATCACTGCCTAAGCGTTTTAAGTTCGCGCTCTTTTTCCTTTTTTACGTTACTCCGATTGTTTTTCTGCTTCTTTTTACTTTACACACACCCACGTACTAGGCGGGTTTTCGGGTAACGAAACGCCAAAGGCAAACGCCCTAGCCACCGTGGCCAAGGACGTCGGCTTCGACTCCGAGACTTTCGCACTGTAAAACTATTTCAAGGGTAAAGCAAAACAAAACCTATTGAGCTTTCATAGAAACGATCATCAGATTCTGCATGTTCGTCACTTTTGTTATCGTTTTTTCTTGTATGAGAAATTAATTGTAAAGCTTGTTATGACAATGCCCATTACTGTAATGTGTTAAAACCGAACTGATGCTGGAGAATTATACTTTTAAAAGATACGCATTATGCCTTTTTCTCTTAATTCGTATCCTTTTTGTGGTATATTTGTATTCTTTCTTAAGTCTAACTTTATTGTGTGTACTGATTAAGAGTCCTCGTGTGATCAAGTTGAAGATAAGCCGTTATGGCTTTTAACTGTTACCAGAATGAACGAAGCGAAGAGTAGATGGATGGAGGAATTTTCTTCAAGTTGGATATCTAGCGAATTACAACAAACAGTCATGCCGAATGTTTCGATGTATTTATACGAAACACAAAGCTTTGCTAAATTTGCTGGTATATTAGTCCATATATAAGATTTGTAGTTTCAGTCGTTAAGTTTTGGTTTCTTATTGATAATTCGTGAACGCTCCGTATCGACAAGTCACAGTTCGTAATGACGTGTATTAATATAAAACATCGACATATCGATGGCTATTTTGTTAAAAGATCTTATCCGCAAAATCCCAGCTTTTTCAGAAGAGATAAAAGGTTAGTTTTATCCTTCTCCATCTATAAGAACAATTTGCAATTCGGAATTAATACTGTTTGTAGGAATAGAAAATAGATTCGCCATGTATCACCCATGAAATATTAATCGTTTCGTTAATATGGTTCTTAAGATGTTTTGCTGGACAGGTTACGTCTTGCTATTTTGATCTTATTTTAGGTTAAGTTGTTTTATTGGATTAATGCTGGCTATAAGATATTTTAGTATTGAAGTACTTTTTTAATTAATTATGTTTCTTAGTTATTTTTCTGGGTTTTGGAACTCATGAGACAAAATCATTTATTAAACTAAATGTGTTTCCATCTTTATTTTATAATCACAGAACAAAAGTAGTAAAGGAATAATTTAAAACATCTTCAAAATTATTAAATTTAGATACATTTGTAACTAAATAACAAATCGAGTATAACAACAGGGAATCAGACTGAATCAGAAAATGGATCTGGATCACTCATGGATGCATCTTGATCCACTGCTTCCCCTCCACTGAGGGGTTTACTTCTGCATGTTCGTTGGTTTTATCTGGAATTAGTTTACTGGATTTTCAGAAGCAGAAACTATGTCCGATTCATTATAAGGATCATAATCTACTAGACAATATTTTAATGGTGGATCAGTGTCATGTTGAACGAAAGAAAAGTCATTATTGGAATGAGTGGACATGGCATGGTCTGATTCTCTAAAGTAGTCCCTATTTGCATGTGAAGGTTCTCCTAAACACCACAGAAGAACGTGTAACAGTTTCGGTTTATGTTGTAGAGTTAAGACGTTAATAATTAGTAAATAGCTTATCTAAAAGGCAATTTAGTTGAGATTTCATTGATACAAAAAAGTGAAATAATTCGAACTTTCAAAGTGTAACTCCAGTATTATTTGAAATGCAATAATGACAAACAATCCTAAAATGTTGAGACTATAAACAAGTTTGACTCATAATTATAACTGGGGACTGCAGCAGTGAAAAGTGCTTCACGTAAGAGCTTTAAATAAGAAGTTGTTACAATAATAATGTATTTGGATGCACTGAGCCTGATAGCCGCAAAATAGTTATTTTGTTTTTGTTTAAGATAGTACTAATTATTATTCTTGCCTGATGTTGATGCATTTTCTCCAGTAATTGAGGCCAGAAGCATCGCAATGGCACAAACATACGAGTAATTTTCCTCTGCTTAAAAACGAACGTTCTTCACCCATTGTGTTCCTAAACTAAACCGATTCCATTCCAACGACAATAAAGCAGCAGAGAAGTAACTCGACGTTATAATTCTGCAGTAGCTTACAACAGACACTCACTGATGACAACAAAAGAAATTAATTACCGTAAAGTTTTTATTATAATGCCACTGTATTGAAACAGTATTACAATACAATTGTTATTCAGCATCACAGTATTATTAATTACAAAATCCTGTATTGAAATAAAGTAAAAAAGTCGATTATCTTATCTCCTATTGCTGAGAATAAGAACCAAAATAAATATCTTAGCCACCATCAGTTTTGTCTTAAAAGCCATGATTCGCCTTATGAGCCCTTGGGCACAAAAAATAAGGCAATAATTTGGGATGATTTGTTGGTCACTAAAATAATGTTTTCAACAGTTAAGATAAACTGTAAACCTTGTTTTTTCTGTGAATGTTAAAGCATTTCTTACGATGTTTTGCCAGGGTGTGCGAATAGGTTTTCTGTGTTTATTACGATAAGAAATGAGTCTTTTAAAAAGTGGCGGGTAAGATGTTCTGCTGTTAGCCATTGCTGTACATAACCATGACCTAACATGGAGGTCAGTGCACGCAGTACTTGAATACGAACACGGTAAGTAAACATATTCAAAACCCAAATAGGTTCTGTCTAGAAGGTCAAACTCTTCCTCATATAAGGGCCGTAACCTGGCATTTAATGCACCACCCACTGCTCATTACAGATTTATCTCTCGTGAATCTCAAAGCACATGAACGTTTATCAAGGTTAGAAGTCCGGACGACCTAAGTGCGAGGACGTATCAGCATATCGCTCAGGCAATGTGAGGTAGGCACGTTGAAGAAAAGTAGTGCTTGTTTACACTACAGGGGATAAGCCACCTGCAATGGGCTGTCTTTCTGCCATGTATCTACGAGGGCGGATCGAAAAGTAACGCACAATAATTTTTTTACAAAATGTTTAATAGTTAAAACAACACAAAAATTACAAATGAACTTGCACCTTTTACCTACTTTTCGACATAGTCACCAGGTTTCTGAGCACATTTCTCCCATCTTGATACCAGTTTCAATATGCCCTCCCTGTTCCTTGGTGTACAGCCATCTGCGGACTGTTGATTTCACTTCCGCATCTGTCGCAAAGCGTTGGCCGGCCAGGAATTTCTTCATGGGACCAAACAGATGAAAGTCCGACGGTGCAAGGTCCGACCTGATAGTGGATGCTGCAGCATCTCCCAACCAAATTTGGTGATTTTCTGACCATCAGCAGCAGCAACATGGAGAGCGAGTATTCTCATGAAGAATTTTGACATCGTCAGCATTCATGTTGTGACGTTTGTCACGAAGGGCATGTTTGTCACCAAAGTTTTCATGTAGGCTGCAGTATTCACAGTGGTCCCGTGTTCAGAAAATTCCATCAATACAACACCATGCATATCCCAGAACACCGTCACAAGCACTTTTCTAGCAGAATTTGCACTTTGAATTTTTTCTTCAATGGAGAACCAGCATGTTTCCACTCCATACTTGCCTGCTTGGTTTCGGGCGTGTAGTGGTATGTCCACGACTCATCACCAGTGACGATTCCTTTCAGAAAGTCATGCCCTTCTGCGGTGTACCGCATTAGCTGATCCAAGCTCGTCATCATTCGCTGGCCCTTGTGGTTGTCTGTCAGGTTCTTAGGCACCCAGCGAGCACTAACTTTACGAAATTTCAACGTATCATGAACAATATCGTACACTGCACCATAGGAAATGTTGAGCTGTTGCAATAAGGTTCGCAGTTTCACACGCCGGTCGTTAAAAATTGCCGCCTCAATGTCTCTGACATTCTGCGGGGTTGCAACTGTTACCGGCCTCCCGGAGCGTGGCGAATCACTACGGTTCACACGGCCCTCTATGAATAATGCACACCACCTGGAGACATTGCTATGGTCCATACAATCATTCCCATACACGCCATGCATATCCCTGTGGATATCACTCGGTTTATGCCCTTTGGTCCACAAATGTCGAATCACACCTCTCTGCTCTTCATACGTGGACGACAGTAACATGCGTACCATCTTTGTTGCGTATTTCACGTTTCTCTCGCCAGAGCTGCACATGAAACAAAAAATACACTCTGTAGCGAAAACTTCAAACTACATCTGTTTGAAATTGTAACATTCTACCAAGGCAGAAAAAAATTATTGTGCGTTACTTTTCGATCTGCCTTCGTAAATCTAACAATGGCTACATTTTTATATAAGCTTAAACATCAGCATAACTCTCGTATATTAGACTCAATTCTCTACCTTCAGCCACAACTTTCTCAGTAAAATTGTAATCACTGTGATCCTGATGCAAAACATCAGGCATTTCTTAATAGCCCATCACGCCAGAGATGACAAACGATTTGCTCGTGATCAAATCACTACGTAAGACTGTTTCTGGCCATTTGAACGAGGATAAGGCACAAAATAGCGCTTAACATGTCAACATCAGCAATGTGCAGTTGTGCAAGTGTCAAAGAAAGTCGTGCTTATTACAATATTGCATTATCTTTCGTGATTAAAACAAAGTTCTGTCAGGCACTTCATAAAAGAGAGGAGCCGTAAGCAGAAGCAGTGAATTGATTTTATTACCTGCACTTCCATACATAAACGGCTTGCAAAGGGAATACTCCACTGAAGTGATTAACTTTGCACATTTCAGTGAATTAAATTTAAATTTAGCCCATAACTTTGTTTGATATGCATATAAGAGGTGTTAAATATCACTTCAATACATTTTAAACTTTTCCAGACATTAAGTTTAAAAAATTGGAGTCTTAAATACCGATTTTTGCTTTCTTCTTAAAAGCTATGCAGTATTTCTAGTGTTTTTCCTGACGTTTTGAGAAAGAATTATAAACTAAGACATTCTACTTTTAAACAAAATATACACACTTAGAGCGGCGCCGTTGCCGAGTGGATACACCGCTCGCCTCTCGTCGAGGCGGCCCGGGTTCAATCCCAGGGACCCGCATGTGGGATTTGTGGTGGACAAAGCGGCGTCTGGGCAGGTTTTCTCCGGGTTCTCCGGTTTCCCCCGCCATTCATTCCACCAACTGCTTCATCATCACCTTTCCTTTCATCCATTTCACCAACATTTCATTTCATCTACTTCCTTCATCTCATAACAGGCATCGGGCTGATCACCCATCCTGGACCCCAGTAATTCCTGGGGGTGTAAGTCCTACATAAGAGGAGGTTAAACAGAGAATGAATGAATATACACACTTTAAAAATGAAGTCATAACCATTGAAAAAATATCCCTGGACTTCTTTTTTGAACCTTCAAAACATATGCTGAAATTTTCAAGCAGGTTGTATTGTCAGGAACATTTGCAATAATAAAAATGTTCGAAAAAAGAAAACCGGAGTAAATTTCATGCCAACTATCAGAATACCAACCATTAAAATGATGTTGAAGGGCATTTAAATGTGAAGGAGATGGAACATGTAAACCATATACATTATTTATCTATAGAGATGAACATATTTTCATAGAAAGAGGGAAAAACGTTATTTTTCCTCGCAAGAGCTTGTGAAATTTTTAGCGACTAATCCCTTAAGGTGTACCATTACACGAATAAGAGTATTTAACATGTGAGTGAAACTGTATGGAAGGGAAGCAATATAATGCAAGTGAAGCGAGCAATCCTCTATAAATAATGTAACTGATGGGAAGGTGTTGTAGTAGTAGTAATAACACGTCGATGTCAACTGTCATATCCATCTATGTTCTCCCAAACACCTTTTATATCAGGCATGTCAAGGTTAAATACTGGTGCCTGTAGAGTACTCCAAAACACTCATTTCCTCTGCTGGAGAGCCACTCTACTGCGCACTGTTCGGCTCATTTGCGCCAGCTAATGGTTAAGTTAATTTCTCTCGTGCTACCCGAGCACCACAGGCTGTTCGCGGCACTGAACTCCACACCGCTGATGTAAGCGCCTCATTAACATTTTTTATTGCTGTACCAAAGCAATTAATCCCAACAGTTGACTAGTGTGAACTTGGAAAAGCAAATCTTATGTTTTGCTCTGCTCTAAAATGCCGTACCAAAGTAACACTGAGAATAAGAAGTGGCACGTATGACGAATACATAGCGTTCGGGATGGCTCAGGAGGTAACGTTTGTGGCCCGCATTCGAGAGGTCCCTGGTTCGATCCCCGGCGACTGCCCAACTGTGGGTTTTATCAGGGGTTTCCCCGGGTCGTCAGGCGAATGCTGGAGTGGTTTCTTACATCCCCCGAATTTCCTGTCCCTCCATTTCTTTCCATTCATAATCTCATTCATCCTTCGCCCTGTTTGGTCTATTTCAGGTTGGAAGTGTCGGCGATGGTGTTTCGGTGCAGCGTGGTAGGGAAAACAATGCTCTTTGTGAACTTTCTCGGTACCTCGGCTTTCGGCTGGTTACCGGGGTATAAGGACCGTCCCCGGGGGAGGCGGCGTTGGACCCCATGTGGGGCGGGTTCCCCGGTTTGCCTGTCCGACTTCCGGGGCGTCCATGTCTGGAAACTTTAGGGACCCTGTCATTGCTGTACCGTCACTCTTGGTTCCGGCCACCGAGCGTCTTCCTCCACCTCATCCCTCCCTCCCGGGGGTGATCCCTCATGGGGCTCGGTACAATATCCTCATTCCTGGATCGGTGCCGAATCCCCTCACAATCCAATCCAGTAAGGAATACATACTGTGTCAGTGCATTCGTTTTATCAGAAGACTGCATAGAATACATACCAAAATGTACTAATACAACCTTTCTTCAATGAAGATCAAGTGTTCTAGGTTTGAAGCACATTTATGAAGAAATATTTAGATACTTTAGTTTAAAAAAACATTAAATTGAGTTTTATTTATGGACGCTCTTTAACTGCTGAAGTCCTTAGCGTCCCATTCTATATTGGGCGTGAAAGGCCGGTAATTGTGCTCAGAGGCCTCTTTATTAGGCTTGAGGTTCCTTTACGTGCCGTAAATCTACAAGACAGAACCACCGGCTTTACTTCCCTTCCGAAGAAAACCATGCTAAAGATTTTTACGCCCGAAAAAATCCATCACCCTCCGCCGGGTTTGAACCCGCGACCTCGGGAACTAGAGGCTAGCACGGCACCACTACAGCATGGAGGACGGTATGTAGTTTTCATGACAATATAAAATATTTCGTTTACAGCTTTTCGTTGTCATCTTTGTTGTTAGAGAAAAGAAGTGTATATCTGAATTCTGAAAATCCTACTTAAAATCATCAGTATCCACAAAATACTAATTGGAATTAACGTTATGGAGTTATATGTAATAAAAATTGACAAAGAAAGTCTTTATTCTTTATGGTATACACTTTAACATATTGTAATGAAAAGTTGAAAGTTTCCCTATAAGGTTCCCACAAATCGGATTGAGATGTAAAATGTACGCAACTTTTTTTATTTAATCCTTTGATCGCAGCAAAAGGAAATTGTGCCCTGAACTGCCTGCTCTGAAAACTAATGCACGAATAACCCTTCCACTCTTTACAAGCAAACGCTTTCCGCACTTGCTGTGCATGTGTGATGATTCGTAGTATCTAAAATAATTTTCAACGTCTGAGTTGTGTTCCTATTCACGAACAGGATGTTTTTGGAACTAGGCGCGCTTGCCAATTTTTCTGTAGATGCTGCCAAACACAGCACCGAATTACTAAAGCAGGTGGACGTTGTCGCAGTAATCTGTTCCTGTTATCTTATTTGCTGAGCGCCTGTTATTGTTTTACTATTTTGAATTTTGGGTTCTTTGTCCTCCGGCTAGCTATTATTACTCAGTCGAGCAAATATCACTGAACAGGGCGTGTAAACGGAAAGGAGTTGTTACTAAAAGATAACACTGATAAAAGAATTTGTTTTTACACTTTTTTGCCGTCACACTTAATCAATAGTTCACATATGTAATCTTTATACACGCCTGACTGAAACTGTTATATTTCCGAATGTAATTACCGTCGTAATAGTTTTCGCGTACCTACTTCACATTTTGTAACTAACTTTACGACGCGAGAGATTCTGTAGAATTGCGTAATGTGTACCTCGCGAGAGATTGCTGAGAACTGCGTGATGTGTAACTCGCAAATGATTCTTTAGAACTGCGCGATACTTGCTTTTGGCTCAAGAATTTATACTCCCTCACCCCGATATGCCTAAACATTATAATAGAGCTGCTATTGGTTACTAAATCGCGCCAACATTAGCGTCTGTTTTGTAAGCCAATCATAATTAGAATTACTAATACATATGCTCTATGAAAGATATTCCCTCCATTTCTACAGAATGGCACGCTACCCTGACGTCATTTGTTTGTCCCTTCAAAGTGATAAACAACTCACCCCCTCGCTTCATTGTTACCCACTATATTGTCAGTTTCAGTGAGGCCTTGTAAACTTATTTCCTAACAATGCTTATAGCAAACAAACATCTATAATCATTGTCATACAATAATGTTAATTTACACTACAATCACTCTGGCATTCACAGTGTTGTGATATAAAATACTGCCTCATCTCCCAGGCAGGAACCCACAAGTCGTTGGATTTAGATACCTATAGGAAGCCTGTTTCTATATTTCTTTCCGATCGCATCGCTGGAATTAAGAAATATGCATATAGAAGATCAATGAGATACATACTATCGCCACTATAGATCCTATCTCGTAGCTAAACAAGGTATCAATCTCTTTGATGGACTTAGTGTCACGTCTCACTTGAGGTTTGTTACGTGCCATTTCCTTTCACATGGAATCTGCATGAAAATTACTGTTTCAATATTGCACTGTAGGTAATCAGCTGCAATAACGGAACCCTTATCAGCATATAGCAATTTCTACTACTTCAGAATAGTCTGATGGTAAACCATCGCAGACTTTCTCAACCCATTATCCTTTATTTCATAGCTGTCATGCTAGCATATTTACTGTTTGCTAATGTTGGATAATATTCCGTAGAAACGGTTTTGGTTAGGTAATAGTCGGCTGAAAGTTGAGACAGAGTCAGCTGTTCAGAACACTAGCCCTCGAGGTCAGCTTTGTATCATCAAAGAAATGAAATCGCTAACGATTAGGAAACAATGGGAAACTCTAAGATGATTTCTTGATTTAGTTAATAAACCTGAAGGGAAAAGAAAATTTAAGGAACGTCTTTACACATATTACACACAGCCCCTTGCATTTTTAGATCAGAAGCGGTTCTCCCTTGACGCGTTTGAATCGCCGAGTCACGTACTTTTTGAATTGCTTACATGGCTATATTTTATCTTCTAGCATTTATTACTAACTTATAAAAATTCCACAAATTGTATTTTTTTGTAATCAAACCGCTCTCTTTGCGACCCATCAATCGATGATGAAGCTTGCCTACTTCATCGGCATTGATGCGATTTTACAACGGGAAACCGATCGCAACGCGGAGCGTCACAGAGTGGCGCGTAAAACGGTTGGCGGGGAGGGAAAGTATACTTGCTTGCTATGACTAAGGACGCGTTTCGTGGTGGGGAACTTTTCCGCAACAGTCAGTGTTCTCAACACTATGCAGGATTCTGTTTCACTTTTTCTCGTCCATTTGATGTGAAATAAATTGGTAGACGTGGCAGCACTTATAACGTGTCTAACTATTGTTATCTAGGTATCTGTGTTAAAACATGTTTATTCTTTCTAAGCAATTTAGAGGGATTATTATGTGTTATGTGAAGTTTGGCATTCTTATATAAGGGGATTTCTAACGAATCCAACAAACGATTTGGAGTGTTGCATACTCCAGTCATTCTCTTTTTTGTGGAAAGCTGACAAGCGTGACGTGTAGACCAACACGAGTGTTGTCTTTAAATCAAAAACTTTCACTAGGAAATTTAAATTTCTCTTGTATGAAGAACATACACTATTAGATCAAAAGTATCCGGACACCCCACAAACATACGTTTTTATCTTAGTTGCATTTTGCTGCCACCTACTGACTAGTAATCATTATCCGCGACCTCAGTAGTCATTAAACATCGTGAAACAGCAGAATGGGACGCTCCGTGGAACTCGCGGAATTCGAACGTGGTCAGGTGATTAGGTGTCACTTGTGTCAGAAGTCTGTACGCAAAATTTCCACACTCCTAAACATCCCTAGGTCCACTGTTTCTGATGTGATAGTGAAGCGGAAACGTGAAGGGACATGTACAGCACAAAAGCGTTCAGGCCGACCTCGTCTGTTGACTGACAGAGACCGCTGACATTTGAAGAGAGTCGTAAGGAGTAATAGGCAGACATCTATCCAGACCATCACATAGGAATTCCAAACTGCATCAGCATCCACTCTAAGTACCATGATAGTTAGGCGTGAGGTGAGAAACCTTGGATTCCATGGTCGAGCGGCTGCTCATAAGCCTCACATCACGCAGGAAAATGCCAAACGACGCCTTGCTCGATGTAAGGAGCGTCAACATTACACGATTGAACAGTGGCAAAACGTTGTGTGGAGTGACGAATCACGGTACACAATGTGGCGATCCGATGGCAGGGTGTGGGTATGGCGAATGTCCGGTGAACGTCATCTGCCCGCGTGTGTAGTGCCAACAGTGAAATTCGGAGGGGGCTTGTTGTTTTGCGTGGCACGATCACAGCGCAGACCTACATTGATATTTAAGCACCTTCTTGCTTCCCACTGTTGAAGAGCAATTTGGGGATGGCAATTGTATCTTTCAACACGATCGAGCACCTGTTTATACTGCACGGGCTGTGGCGGAGTGGTTACACGACAATAACTTCCCTGTAATGGACTGGCCTGCACAGAGTCCTGACTTGAATCCTATAGAACACCTTTGGGATGTTTTAGAACGCCGACTTCGTGCCAGGCCTCACCGACCTACATCGATACCTCTCCTCAGTTCCGCACTCCGTGAAGAATGGGATGCCATTCCCCAAGAAACCTTCCGGCACCTGATTGAACGTATGCCTGCGAGAGTGAACGCTTTCATCAAGGCTAAGGGTGGGCCAACACCATATTGACTTCCAGCATTGCCGATGGAGGGCGCCACGAACTTGTACGTCATTTTCAGTCAGGTGTCCGGATACTTTTGATCACGTAGTGTACATGGTTTTGCAGTATGACTATTACAAAACACTGTGTTGGTCATTTTGGCTTATCGGTGTAACAAAGGGCGCGAGGTATAAACGATGGTGTGTCGAATTTGAACAATATTATCCGAGCATTCCGAAACATGAAGCTTCATAGAACATTTAAGGGATTGTATCGAATAAAAGGAGCTAGGAAAAAAATAACGAAGTTACAGAGAGAAAACTGACATATATGTGTAGTAGGGTGAGTCCTATTTTAATCAATGCTGACGTAGTAATCAGTAGCAAGTTCTCTTTTAATCTTTTATCGTTATTAGTGAATAAATTGAGTCCTGTATTTGTGTGCATTCCCCATTGCTCCCCTCCCGCTCAAAGTTCAACTGTCACTTTACATCAATGCCATTCTGCACTCGTACGCGATGAAAGGTGTTACGCCTACTTTAAACTGGGCGCACGGGGCAAACATCATAATAATGTTTGCGTAATGGCGATACTTAGCGAGTCACTTGACCAATTCGTCCAGAGCCGCGCCTGATCTAGATTATCGAGTTTTACACTAGAAGGCTTAATCGCCTATTATCTATATACGCACCTTTGAATTGCATTATAAATACAATATAGGGAGAACGGGATGCAATATCATATAAACACTTATGTTGACATATTTCAAGTATTAACTAATTGAATTAGAATCGCAGTAATTATTCATAATAGAGAAATAAGAGCCCAAAATCACTCCAATAGAGCACACTTCCACTGATATTCAACCAAAAATATTTAATGGATATTTATTTATTGCAATTTGTTGATGACAACGCAGGGTAGAGCCCATCAATTGCCTGGACGTCCTCACTATGTTTAAGTTACCCCTGTCTATACTCTTTGCCTCGTATCTCCATGCATTGCAGGCAAACCATCCGTTGTCTATCTTTCCATTTTGCAGCTTCAGCGCATTCATAACATCACTCCCTTTTCCGGTTTTGATTTTATTTGATTTTCTGTAATTGAATGTCCCTTAAAAGTACTCAGGTCTGCAGGAACGATTAATAAAACGGGTGAAATTAAATGCCGTAATGAGCCCGGGTTCCAGGGAACTCAGATTTACCTACGCTCCTGCGTTCAGGCAAAGAAAACCCTTGGTGGAAAAGAGTTATGCAACCAAATCGTTCCAAAAGGGGTTTATGACCAGGTCTTCTTTGTTAGAAAGTATATCCACTACCCCACAATACAGAGATATTTAACGTCCACTTTCATGATGCGAGACCTGTTTGTTCCATCCAGAATTCACAGAAAGCCAATAGGAACCATATCAGCATTCAGAAAAGCTAGCAAACTTATCGACATATGTAACAAGTAACAAAATGAGAGTGTTGTTATTATTTTGGATTATCATATCTCATTTCTTGCTCTCGTATTAGTATTCTCAAACCTGGTAAACCGAAAGCGACGAAACAAAGAAATGTAGACAAAAAGCATCCTTGCTTTCCAAACTCCTTCATGTAAACTTAAGCAACCATCTGAGTGGTATTTTCCTTGTGTATGAATATTTTGAAGTCAACATTTATGTGGAAAATAATGTTCGGTATGAGTTAAGAAATAATGTTAACAATGGCATGTGATTTAGTGGTATAAA
Organism: Deroplatys truncata; assembly: GCA_030765065.1. NCBI lineage: Eukaryota > Metazoa > Arthropoda > Insecta > Mantodea > Mantidae > Deroplatys > Deroplatys truncata. The sequence goes on from CM060990.1 coordinate 31,691,041, forward strand.
TACCAAGCAGTACTAACGGTTTTTTTTCATGTTTCAGAATGAATTACATTGCTCGGAGTAGTTACAAATATTCCACCCACAGGTAACATTGATTTGGCAAATTCTGCCTAATTATTATTGCATATAAATATTAGGGGATAACAGAAACTGCTGTCGGATGTATTTTCAGTAATAATTTATCCAAAAAAACTTCATAACATAGGTCGCTGAAATTCGTTTTTCGGTATAAAAAGGTAGTATATTTGTATCTCAGTGCAAAAGTGATACTGGGAGGCGTTGTATCAGATTAACAGCGTTGGATAAGGTAGCACGGTCGATTTTGAAACGCAATTTATGTTATTTGTTGGTGGATAATTGAAATTGGATTATTGGTGCCAATGGAGATTAAATTTTAATTAAGGGCTCTTCAGTATTAGCAATAGGTAGAATTGGCCTAGAAACAGGATGCATTTGCGCTTATTTTCCTTTTACTGTGATCCAGTTTATTGATGCAGTTTTTGCTATAGGGAAGAGAGAAACTGTGGTTTATAAACAGTACCTGTTTTCCTTTCAATGGTCAAAAGAGTCTTAACAAGTATATGGAATGTCTGTTTAATGGGGTTTTAAAGCCAGTGCACAAACGTCTTCCATACATATCACCTTGAATATTCATTCTGTTTACTGATATCTTTAAAAATCAAACAAAACAATGAATCTGTAAATTTCTAATCGTGTAGTACGAAACTGTGATAAAATACAGGATATTGGGAACAAAACTACCAGTAAGAGAGCTTAGTATAACAATTAAAATCGTTTTAACAATAAAAGATAAACTCGCCGGCCATAACCAACAAATTTTTCACACAGATCTCAAAAATACCTCAGTTGTCTAAACAAGAAGTTCTGTAATGCCGAATGGATTCAAAATTGCACAAATAAAGTCTACCAAATAAGGAACTTGATACTTAGTGGCAATCAAATCTATTTAAAGAACAGAAGACAGCAGATAATGTATACTCGATTACGCATTAATCAATCAAGATTACCCGACGAACACGTTCTACCAAAAAACCGCCCCACTCTGTGATCAGTGTAAATTGTCGCTTATAGTGAAGCATATTCCTGAGTGTGAACACATAAAACCTATAAGATTAAAGTACAAAGCTTCTTCCGGTAAAATGGAAGCATCGAATGATTACATTGTACAAAACATTGTACTGTGTTCCGCTGTCTAGTCTTTCAAGTTTGGATTTTAAAACAAACTGTATTTTATTTCTAAGTTATCACCGATAATTACATAATATATAATTTATTGTTAGACTAGTAGCCTGTTTCAATTTTGAGCAATGATTTACCAGTTTTGTATTATCGATGTTAAAAGGTTTAATAGTATATAAATCATTAATGTTATTGTAAAATAAAATATTACGTTCTGTATGTCTTTGTTACATTTTGACCTTTACTTAGATGCAGATATATTTTTAGGTATGATATCTGTGTTTGTCAGTAAGAACATTAAATCCTATTGAAATTTATGTACTTTAAAATGTAAATATAAAAAAGGTGTAAAAAAAAGTATTCCATATTTTGAGAGGTGGTAGTATGGACCAAAACAAGAAAAAAATTGTCCAGTAAACATGGGCTCTAAAATGCATAACTTAAGAGTTATGAACACTTGTTCATCTTTGCTACTGTGAAACATCTCTCCTACTGCAAGCTCTATGCTATTACCTACATATGACCTACAGCAGGAAGTAAACAAATGAGTACACATTACTCCGTTATAATTGTCCATGGATACAGCATGCAGTAAACATGTTAGTATTGTTACTATAAACCGTATTCACAGTTCTGGATAAGTGCAACGCATATACTTATTAGTTCTAATGGATCAGTTTGTGTTTTTTTGATAAGTCTGTGAAATGATTTTACATTGCAGTTTTATCTTTAAATCTTTTATGTATGCAACCCCCATTAATGGTGTACAAACACTACAGGACGGCGTCATCAATATCTGCCAGAGCATCCGTGACCAACCTGGAGTGGTGAAGTGCATGATTCCCTATGAATGGGCACCATATCGAGCACCTCGTTTAGCGATGGTTCACAAGTGCAGATCATATGTAATTGTAAGTAGATTACATTAGAGACTATGATGTTTCACAGTAACAGATTAATGTGTCTTCATTTGTTTACTGCATTCTGAAGGTCATGCGTAATAGCAAAGAGCTTGCAGTAGAAGAGATGTTTCACAGTAGCGAAGTTGAAAAAGTGCTCATAGCTCTTAAGGTATACATTTCAGAACCCATGTTTACTGGACATTGTTTCTTGCTTTGGTCCATACTTCTACCTCTCAGAACATGGAATACTTTTTCTTTAGCATTCTGTACAATTCGGTCGCTCATGTCCGTTGGTAATACGACCATAAGTAAGAAAGTGAGAATAAATAAATAACAGCAAAATATTTAAATATTCTATGCTGTAGATGATCGATAATGATAACTGAATTCTACAGAAAGTAGTTTTTATGAATATCCCTAAGAGCCTCACTAACATGATTGCCACTAACTGAGGATTTGAGTCAGAATAACCTTGCGACTTCTATAACCTTCATTCTGAAAGACTAGAAACTTATAGAGACGCGAAATGTTTCTGTAGGCATGTTGTGTTACAAAAGATGCACGTATAGAGCCATCTCTGCCATAGGCCATAACCATGCTATTTTATATTACTCAATCAACTTTTTATTCGGACGGCATATTAAGATCTAAGAGATGAATTGCTCCTCCAAGGTGGAGGCAAAAAACGTGTACATTTTAAACCAATTTTTCCGGATATAAGAAAAAGATTTTCAGAAAGTAAGTTCTACAATAATATGTAGTTTTATGCGGCGTACTTTATCGAACCGCGAAGAGGTTAACTTGTGAATACCGTTTGGTGGACCGGTTCGATTCCGGCTCGCTACACTTGTCTTTTTAGCCTGAAAGGCGAATACGTACACCAGCCATACATGTACACTTTTACAGATTTTTGAATACATAAAATGCCCATTACGCAACAGGGTTAACAAATTATACCATGGAATCATACGAACTCAGGGAGAATAGAGCTTTATAAGGGCACTGGGCACTGAAATTGCAAGTTTATATAACTTGCAAACAATTTAAGTTGAAAGCTTTATTACACATTTTTTCAACCTAATTACTGAAAGGTGATATACAACACACACATATATGTATATAATAATTGTACATAGTAATAATATAATTCACCAAGAAACGTTAAAATATGTAACAACCAAGAATTGTACAAAGCAGATTGTAAGAGACGGGTGAGCTAGCAAATTCCAGGTGAAAGATAACTCTAGGTAGAGCCCACCTTTCACCAAGCTAATGAACAGGGAGCCGGTAGCGGTAAGGAGAAATAGAAAGACACGGATAGAGAAAAGAAAGAGACGGAGATATTGAATCCGCTTCCTGACGCGTCATGGTGACGCGTATGCGCAAAACTTTGAAGTAGAATATTCTCATACATGTCAAGGTAACGCGGTCTGAGGACCAATTAGAAATGTTACATTTTGAGGCGCGGAGGTGAGCGTCACTAGGATCAGGTATATAAAGGGGAACAAAGCCCCAGATTTTCACTCTCTTCTAGAATCTCGTCGACACGAAGTGCTACGCTCTTGACGACAAATGCACGTGTGTGCATATGGGTGGGAAAACGTGTGCAGTTAGTTTAGGCTCCTGATTTATTCTAATGGTGGGAATTGGTATAATGGGAAAAGCTGGCCGCCCACAAATATTTGAATTGATAATAAAACCACATTTATTAAGGGAAATGCAGTATATTTTAATTTGCCTCGCCTATGATAACCCTGAGACCCAAGAATTAGCTATATAGGTAAAGATTAGGAATGGAAAATACAGCAGCCGACGAGCATCCATAGCCGAGGACAAGAACACTACCGCAGATAGCATCAACTAGAGGAACGACGCTTTCCAGATGCTACTGATCAACGATTTCCCACTATATTACAACAGAGAGTTAATTTTGGTGCTGCTATGTATCTAACTTCCAAAGAAAATAATTTTCGGAAAATAAAATCTAGTAATATACAAAATGCTTCACGTGATGAAGATTTGTAAATTTTAAGCTTTAAATAGTGTGTATCATACCTTGAATATATTTCTTTACAACCAAACATTAAATTTGTGTAACATTAAAACTTTTCCTGGGAAAATCCTAATAAATATTCTCATTATTACTGTTACTATAAAAATTAAATTGAGTTTGTATTTATGGACGCTCTTTAATTCCTGTGGTCCTTAGCGCCCCATTCTATATTGGGCGTGAAAGACTGGAAATTTTGCTCAGAAGTCTCTTTATCAGGCTTGAGGTTCTTTTACGTGCCGTAAATCTACGACACGGGACCACCGGCTTTACTTCCCTTCCGAAGGAAGCCATGTTAAGGACTTTTACGTCCGAAAAAGTCCATCGACCCTCCTCCGGGTTTGAACCCGTGACCTCGGGAACTAGAGGCTAGCATGGTAACCACTAAACTACGGAGGACGACAGTGTTACTATAATTACTATAAAACATCTAGTATGTTTCTGTCATTGTACTTTGGATTGTAAAACGCAACCAAAGCAGGCAGTCAGCAGTTGAAAGGAAGAAATTAGTGTGATCATTGGTTGATTATCTGTGAATTTGTATTCTTTGATGAACAGAACTAATTGTCATCTCATTTACTGTAATTCTAACGTGATTAAACATCTTAACCCATCACTGTTTGCTACTAGCATTCATTGAGTATATCTGGTATTTGCAATTCTATCATGTTAATCTACGGATATTAATATTTCCGAGTATGAGCTTGTCGAGACATTACTATGATTATAACAAGAAACCGTGTTTATCACAGAAAGAGATAACGGAGACGTCATTTCAGATAATCATCGCAATTGGTTGTCTTACTATGACCTAAAGCGGTCACAAAATTCCTAGCAAACATTGTTCACAGCTGTTTAACTTATATCTGGCAGATAACATAATCTATGGTGGTGTTAGTAAAGGCATTGTCCAGACAAAACTCTTAATATTCCGTTTTAATTAATATTTTTAATGTTCTTTTTAAGCCTGTTGTTGCCTCACTAAGAGGATAACGAACCACTCGGAGAAAGAAAAGGTCTATGGGAGTTCAGAAGCCCTAAATCCCTATTATTATACGAAGTGATAATCTCAGCCACAACTTCACCTAAAGGTGGTTCGTGCTCAAATTCATTACATCGTGTGCTCAGGCTCTTGTGACAGCGTGCCCCAGTTTTGAACTCACAAAATAGCATACAGCAACGATCTAGGTTTGCATCTCTTTCTCTAGATTAACTACGCTTATAAGCAATAGGATGTAAAGAGTTTATTTAACCGTTTAAAATTCAGTGATATGGTGCTCTTGCCTGTTCAGAAGAAATAGGAAAACACAACATATTTGCAACAGCTTCTTTCAAAACAGTCCAAAGAGGAATATGGGTTTGTTAAACGCTTATCCATGAAACTCTCCCTGAACAATCATCCGTGCTGAAATCGTCGGTGTTTTGTCAACTTTTCGCCGAGCTTCTGGGAAGTTACCGGAACTAAACCCCGGTGTTTACTCATGGTTCCCAGGTGGGTGATGATACTGGCTGCGGTTTCGACCTTAACGGCGCGACTCTCGGCATTGCCTCTTGGTAGTCAGTTCCGTTTTACCGCCGAGCTCTCTACCATCTTTTATTTCCTGTATTTTATCTCCATTTTAGATCCAGGGTGTATTCTTATCTGCTCCGACTCTTTGAGTGCCCTTCAAGCCTTGCAACTGTTTTGGCTCCTCCGCCCCCGTCGTGAAAATTTAGAACCTCGTCTCCCAGTTACTTTGTCGCGGATACCAGTTAGCTTTTACATGAACCCCCGGCCATGTGGGCATTGCCGGCAATGAGGAGGCAGATGCGGCTGCAAAGTCCGCCTGCCATTTGTCGGAGTATTCTACAGCGACTAGAATTGTCCAGCGGTACTTCCGACGTAATACTATGTTTTTGGCCTGGCAAGAGCCATGGGAGGCGTTGAGTGGCACACAACTGAGGACTATTAGGGACACCGTCCAACCCTGGCCCACTTCTTGCAGGGAATCACGGCGTTCTGAAGTGATTCCGACTCGTCTATGCTTGGGTCATACCCGCGTCACTCATGGTCATCTTTTGCGTGGTGATCCGGCCCCTGTTTGTCCGACATGCGATGTGTGCCTGTCCGTGTCACATATTTTACTTCGCTGTCCGCGATACGGTCGTGAGCGCCGGTCCTTTGGCCTGGGTTCTACCCTGCGTTCTGTTTTAGGGGATGACCCCGTGGCTGTCGATCAGGTACTGTGGTTTGTTTTAGCAATTGGGTTTTATACGCAGGTGTAATTTGCCTTATTTGCTTTTATCCTTTTTATCTTCTGTTTTTAAACTTCTATACCTCTGCCTGGATACCATTTTAGTTTCCAGTTTACCTTTTAACATATGACTTTTAGGCTTTTATGGTTTTAAGCTTTTTAACTCGGACCCTAATGACCTAGTTGTCGACGGGCCCATAAACCCCACTCACTCACTCACTCACTCTGTGCTGAAAAGGCCCTTGATACAAATAAAGAATAGAGCTGTTTGTTCCTTAGTTTGGAAGCAGAATGTACCGAAGATACGTAATTGTAAAATATGCTCCTAAAACAAACCAACGTCCGTAAAAAGGTTGCAGTAACTCGGCAAACTTCTGAGATACACCCGTAACTATAAGTGCTGAGTTTGTGTACTGAAACTGTAAATAAAGCTTTACAACATAAGGGACCTACTGGAGTTCATCGTCGTGATCAATAATTGAAATTAGGATACCCATTTTCCTTAAATACGATGAAGGAGCGTTCATAAATTGCGCGATGTGGCTGGGAGCAAATTTGCAATATTTTTAGAAAATTTGGAAAAGCCTATAGAACAAAGGTATTACATTTAAATTCTGAGATAAGCGAGCTGTGAAATTTCTATTGGAATAATAATGCTTGCAGCAGCAGCAGCAGCAGCAGCAGCAGTAGTAGCAGTAGTAGTAGCAGTAGTAGTAGTAGTAGTAGTAGTAGTAGTAGTAGTAGTAGTAGTAGTAGTAGTAGTAGTAGTAGTAACATGGATTCAGAAAAACGTCGGAAAACATAATATATATTTCTGTTAACACCAGGCAGCATATTTCCAGAACTGAGTGCTTTGAAATTCGTAGTGTAACAAAAGTTATGTATGTTAACTTGAACATTTGGTGGCTTAGTTTGTAATATATCATATATTTTTGTGGCAAAAAGGAACATAGATGAATTTAGAGCAAAAGAGAAAAATTGTTTTGCTAAAAACTTTTACCCATCTACAAATGCATTTCTTTATGCATTTTGGACAACGAATTATTGCTGAAGAACTCAAACTGTGTACATTGAAAAGAGCATATTCCATGCGCTCATACCTTTAATGTGTACTGCTGCCTCTAAAAATACTGTGTTTTTGAGCCGCCTTTATGCAAGGGGTAGCGCATCCCAAAGACATTCTTATCTACTTAAGCAGTTACCGCTCAATTCTCGCTCACCACATTTCCTAGCTTGCTTTTATCCCCTTTAATGTTCACATTCGAAGCGGTGGTTAACGCTTGATTCCGAATTTCGTTCATTTTTAAATATGTTCCACTTCAAATTATTTATTTAACAAATGTCAGTGGAATTCTTCTGCATTTTACTTCAAAAGGTTTTTCTGTTAAAAATTAACACACAAAGTTGTTTGGATCGATCCCGCAGACCTCTGAGTGGCCTATACAGAACCAAATCAAATGTACACCGCGCACATTTTCTTCACATGTGAAAGAAAAATCTGACGATAAAATATGTTACGTAACCACAACGGTCTTTCCTGTGCTAAGTGCTAGCAAATACAACGCCACTAATGCATGTTACGTTGGTTGCCATAAACCTCTCAATTGTACTACTGCTAATACATCCCCTCATGGAACCATTACTGTCTACAAGTCGCAAACAGCAGTATACCTCATGGCTTTAACCGGGAATTTAGCCTATATAATGGCATATCCCAGTAGGAGTATACCAGCCACACACACCAGTATTCTTAACGGCTTTAAATGTGACTTTAACGTATATAGTGGCAAATCCAAGTAGGAGAATACAAGCCGCTCACACCGGTATTCTTCACGGCTTTAACTGTGACTTTAACGTATATAGTGACATATCCAAATAGGAGACTACCAGCCACACACACCAGTATTCTTCACGGCTTTAGCTGTGACTTTAACGTATATAGTGACATATCCAAGTAGGAGTATACCAGCCACACACACCAGTATTCTTCACGGCTCTAACTGTGACTTTAACGTATATAGTGACATATCCAAGTAGGAGAATACCAGCCACACACACCAGTATTCTTCACGGCTTTAACTGTGACTTTAACGTATATAGTGACATATCCAAGTAGGAGAATACCAGCCACACACACCAGTATTCTTCACGGCTTTAACTGTGACTTTAACGTATATAGTGACATATCCAAGTAGGAGAATACCAGTCACACACACCAGTATTCTTCACGGCTCTAACTGTGACTTTAACGTATATAGTGGCATATCCAAGTAGGAGAATACAAGCCGCTCACACCAGTATTCTTCACGGCTTTAACTGTGACTTTAACGTATATAGTGACATATCCAGGTAGGAGAATACAAGCCGCTCACACCAGTATTCTTCACGGCCTTAACTGTGACTTTAACGTGTATAGTGACATATCTAGGTAGGAGAATACCAGCCGCTCACACCAGTATTCTTCACGGCTTTAACTGTGACTTTAACGTATATAGTGACATATCCAAGTAGGAGAATACAAGCCGCTCACACCAGTATTCTTCACGGCCTTAACTGTGACTTTAACGTATATAGTGACATATCTAGGTAGGAGAATACAATCCGCTCACACCAGTATTCTTCACGGCTTTAACTGTGACTTTAGTGTATATAGTGGCATATCCAGGTAGGAGAATACAAGCCGCTCACACCAGTATTCTTCACGGCTTTAACTGTGACTTTAACGTATATAGTAGCATATCCAGGTAGAAGAATACAAGCCGCTCACACCAGTATTCTTCACGGCTTTAACTGTGAATTTAACGTATATAGTGGCATATCCAGGTAGGAAAATACAAGTCGCACACACCAGTATTCTTCATGGCTATAAATTTGACTTTTAGTGTATACCAGGTGGCCCAACCGTGCAGTATTCCAAGTGTGTAGATATCCCTTTCTGCGTTAAAAGAGTTGCAATTCTGCACCTCTCTTAAAGCACGACGGGATATCTACACATATGAAGTACGGCGCGGATGGGCACCTGGTATAGTGGCATACCTACGCAGGAGAACGCAAGCCGCACACACAAGTTTTCTTTACGGTTTTAAATGTAACTTTATGTATCCAGGAGAATACAAGCCGCACATATCAGTATCTTTCGTGAATTTAAATGTGACTTTAGTGTACATAAGTAAGACCAACAACTATATACATCAGTATTCCCCATGACTTTAATGTGACTTAGTGTTCGATGACATATTTAATTAGAAGAACAAACACCCACTCAACAGTATTCCCCATGACTTTAATGTGTCTTAGTGTTTGATGACATATTTAAGTAGAGGAACAAACACCCACTCACCAGTATTCCCCATGACTTTAATGTGTCTTAGTGTTTGATGACATATTTAAGTAGTTGAACAAACACCCACTCACTAGTGTTCCCCATGACTTTAATGTGACTTAGTGTTTGATGACATATTTAAGTAGAGGAACAAACACCCACTCACCAGTATTCCCCATGACTTTAATGTGTCTTAGTGTTTGATGACATTTAAGTAGGTGAACAAACACCCACTCAGCAGTATTCGCTATGACTTTAATTTGTCTTAGTGTTTGATGACACATTTAATTAGAAGAACAAACACTCACTCAACAGTATTCCCCATGACTTTAATGTGTCTTAGTGTTTGATGACATTTAAGTAGGTGAACAAACACCCACTCAGCAGTATTCGCTATGACTTTAATGTGTCTTAGTGTTTGATGACACATTTAATTAGAAGAACAAACACTCACTCAACAGTATTCCCCATGACTTTAATGTGTCTTAGTGTTTGATGACATTTAAGTAGGTGAACATACACCCACTCAGCATAATTCGTTATGACTTTAATGTGACTTAGTGTTTGATGACATATTTAATTAGAAGAACAAACACCCACTCACCAGTATTCCCCATGACTTTAATGTGTGTAAGTGTTTGATGACATACTTAAGTAGAGGAACAAACACCCACTCAGCAGTATTCGCTATGACTTTAGCGTTTCAAAGGTGACCTATCTAAGTAGGGGAACACACACCCCTCTCAGCAGTATTCGTAATGGATTTAGTGTTTAAATGGTGACATATATAAGTAGGGAAACTCTCCCTTCTCAGCAATATTCCTTATGACATTAGTATTAAGTGGTGACATATCTAAGTAGGGAAACACACTCTCCTATCAGCAATATTCCTCAAGACGTTAGTGTTTAAATGATGACATATCTAGGTAGGGGAACGCACATTCCTCTCAGCAATACTGCTTACGTAATCAGCAGGGTTAAGATTTTTAGGTGCGCACCTCTTTTCTTAGGGTAAGTTAAAGCTGTGTGGAAAGATATCACAGTTTGAAATTTTGTTTCTAGTCGCGAAAAGCGGCATGTTTTCTCACACCTTTTTCCCCTTTTTGGGACCTTTATCCCAACCATGCACATAACCCCCTTTTTCCCCCTTTTTTCTTTTAAGTTTCATTCCAATTTATTCTTTAACTCTCAATTAACGTCTCCTCAGCTTGCTGTGTACGTGCGAATAGTAAGCCTACCTCTTTTAGTAAACACCGCGCGGGAATTTTAAGCGCACCCGGAAAAATGGAAAATAATTGTGTTCGACGAAAACCTCTTTCTCTGACCTTACCGCTATAAACTAGCCCGCAATAATGCAATAGACAATGAATGATTCTATCCCACCAGAATCAGTAGCCTACTGTTCGTGAATGTGAATTTGTTACTGTGAGAGACGCCATCTGTTTGCGTGGAGGCGAAGGCTGGGCACGCAGAGACGGCAGTAACCTCACCCGCGCAGTTCCGAGAATTATTAAGACTGGGTTCGGCTCGCACCTACTATAAATAACTGAGACTGAAGTTCCAGCATGAATGAGAACATTCTGGTAATTGTCGCGGTGTTATAAGAGAATGTGGACAGCGAATTGGGCGCAAGAGTGAGTTGTGTGACCGCCGCATTGTGTTAGCAAGTGAACTAGCGTTAGCTCTCCAAAAGTGTATACTAGTACTAGATTTTACCATGCCAAAGGTGTCCAATGCTCGATTTATTGTTCTGGCTGAGGAATTCAAACAAAATTTCATAGACACTGATGGAACTGTTATGCGATGTACTATTTGTGATTCAGAAATTTTGTTAGATGAAGAACACCAGCGAGATCGCATGAAACAACACATTTCCAACTCTAAGCATCAAATGAATAAGACTCTTCAAAGAAACAAATCACGGCAACCTCTATTACGAAATGAGTTTCAACAGAGTTCTTCAAAAAGCCAACATTTGAAGGAATTAAACATTGATTTGTGTGCAGCTCTTACACAAGCAGGAATTCCACTCAATAAGGTGAACCATCCAGCCTTCAAGGGATTTCTTGAAAAATACACAAAGATGTCAATTCCAGATGAGAGTACTTTAAGAAAAAACTACATGGAGCCTGTTTACCAAGAAACCATAGAAAGAATCAAGGAGAAAGTGTCTGATTGCGATGTGGAAATCATTGTGGATGAAACCATAGACTGAATGGAACGATATGTTTTGAACATTTTAGTTTTTCCCTTAGCAGGGGAGAAAGTTAAGCCCAAGTTGTTAAAAATGTACGAGCTGCAGAAAGCCAATGCTAGTACAGTAATGTAATCCATTATGGACTTCTGCCAAAAACTCTGGCTTACTGGTATCGAGTTTGAAAAACTTCTTCTTGTGGTTACGGACCAGGCTCCATACGTGGTTTCAGCTGTTCATCAATTGAAACCTTTATTTCCTAACTTGAAGCATGTGACATGCTTGGCTCATGCCGTTCACAGGGTTTGTGAATCCATAAGGAACGAATACTACATCGCAAATCAATTCATCTCTGCCCTGAAGAATATTCTACTGAAAGCTCCGAGCCGTGTTGTTTACTACAGGGAAATTACTGGCCTGCCCCCTTCCAAATTTCCCGGTCATTACTCGCTGGGGATCTTGGATTGAGTGTGCTGCTATGTTGTGTGAGAATTTTGACAAAATTAAAGAGTTTGTGCTTTCTTTGGATCCATCCGACGCAGGTGCAATTTCCAAGGCACAGCAACTTCTGTTACAGGAGAAAATACATAATTTGCAGACAGAACTATATTGTGTCCATAGTTACAAGTACCTACCTGCAGCTATTATAATTGGAAGAACAAGGTCTGCAAAATGAAAAACAATGGGATATTTTTACTTCCGTGAGGGAGCAGTTATATGGCTTTGCCAAAGACAAACTTGAATCTAGTCTTCAGAAGAATCCAGACATTTAGGATTTTGCCACATCTGTAGAGTTGCCATTCCGAGTGAATATAAGGTTTGCCCCACTGGTTTCTGTGTATGTTGAAAGAAACTTTAGCATCTACAAAGACATTCTATCTCCTAATAGAAACAGATTTACTTTCAAAAGTGTGGAGATGCTTAATGTCTTGAAGTACAACAGCTTCATGTTTTTTCCTTCTTTTAATGAGTGATAGTTTGATATACTGGTTTGTAGTTCAATAAATTAGAATAGAGGAAAGAGAAATCGTTGAATTAGTTAAGGAAATGCACAACTGAAATTAACTCAAAATATCAAAAAATCTAAAAAAAAAAAAAAGTCATGTTCCAACAAATTCTCCATTGCTTGTAGTTTTAAAATCCTTTTTTATTTTTGACCTAGCAAACGCTTCAGGTTCGTTATAAGACTTTCTAAATACCCTTGCGCATTTGGTTACTAGCTGCTTATATTTTTAAAACTTGATTTTAAGGCGTTTCTTATTTTCAGCATTTCTGCATATTCAAAACGTTCCACACGATGTAGTTTTCATCCATTCATATTGGCATTTTATGCTTATTTCAAAAACCCAAATAAATAAAACTGTCGTATAATTTTTCTGTGTAATGAATAGTTTTTGCGCTAATAATTTTTAAGATAACAATGTATACAAAAAAAACGAAAAAAAATGCAAATACAAAACTGCAAAACTTTTGTTTTCTCTTAAACTAAGAATGGTAGACAAAACAATTACATGACAGATTTGTAGTTCCTTGACATAAAAGCAAGGTAAGATTTTTTTTTGAAAAATGCATCCTGTGTTGCATTTTGCATATACCCATAATTTTATATTTTGAAAATTAATAACTTTAAAACTAATTAATAGTTTGGATTGAGATTCACAAAACAATTATATCTAAAGGATAGTTTAGAAAATAGCAATTTCAGTTGTGCATGCCCTTAAATAAACCAGCACCTTATTGTCCCTTTTTTCGCCTTATTTGAGCACCTTTTCCCTTCCTTTTTTCATCTGAAATTTGCACTTAAAAATCCTAACCCTGGTCATCAGTGTTTAAATGGTGACATATATAAGTAGGGAACACTCTCCCTTCTCAGCAATGTTCCTTATAACTTTAGTGTTTAATTGTTGACGGATCTAATAAGGAAAACACACACCCTCCCCAACAACATCCCTTATGACTTAAGCTTGACTTTGTTGTTAATGGAGAGTTGTCTAAATTGGGGATTCTTAATTTAAGACTATTTATCCAAGTATTTCCTTTTGAACGGTGATATTCATAGAGACATCCATGAGTGTGTGCGTGTGCGTGATTTGGTGCTTGACTTCGTAGATCGTAAAAACCAGTAATGTCGTTAAATTATCGATATTGAATTTTGAGTCGAATGTAATACTTACTTGGGCACCTAATGAGATAAAGAGAGAGTAAAGTGATAATTGCTTCGAGTCAACATTGCTATAATAACAGTTATGAACAACAAACGGTGAAAGCGTTTTTGATAAGATTCGTGCTACTTTATATCATTTGGAGGCCAATATTAAAATCCATTAAATTCAGAATATTTTCTAGTGTTGCTTATGGGTGGTGTAGCGTATATATTACAGTTAGGTTTTCTATACACGAGAAATAAGCTTGAAGCAAATGAATTGCCCCATGTTAACCAGTGTCCAATGTAATAATTAAACATGTTCAATTTTTGTAGCTTGGTATGTGTCATTCATCTTTCTAAATACAAAGATGTTCACAGGCTGCATTTTCATAATCGCTTGAGATTTCTGTTAAAACATAGGAAGCTATGCAACCTGATTGAAAATCACGATATCTGCTTTAATCTTCAAATACAGCTAACCTTGGGAAACTGTCATAATGGTGGTGGAAATTAAAATGGGCCTGTTCCAAAACGAAATGTTATGTCTAATAATTCAGGAAACACAATGCGATTACTTCGTCCAGTAAATGTTTTTCTAGTTTTGTGATAGCGATGTGTTTACTGATTTGCTCCTATATATGTGCTTATAATTGAAATTAAAGTGAAAGAAAGCAATTTCTGAATGCCTGGGGCTTCATTGCAAATTGTGCTCTGATCTGAGGCATTTGCCTCGGGAGCTCCACAAGGACGCTTACCTAACTCTGTGTATCTGTTTTGATCATCATAAATATTGACATAAATGCTAAATTAAAGTACATATAATGCTCACAGCAATTGCGTTGCATTCATTAATCGCGTAGTGGAATAGAGAAAACAGAGAATTCATTTATTTTCAAAGTATAATTTGGAGAACTGTACACGAGGAAACACTCTTGTTATTGCAGTTGCCAAAGAAAACACAGGAGTCTGTATATGTTTAAGAAGTGAAATTACAAAACTGATAGCAGCTGCACTTAAAAAGAGAGCAGTACAAAGCAATATTTACTCTATCATTATAGAGTGTGACAAGAGAGCAGCAGTATTGCCGGACCTATTGTTGCGGCCTGCTAGAAGACTGAAGTAAGGGCTGGGGGGGGGGGTTCCTAACATAAACAAAAACTGTATTTCACAAACATTTTCCGTCCATGAAGTTTAAAAGGAGCTTCTAGGAAAATGGCTAATGTGTACCCACAGAATGTAATAGCAGAGAGCATAAACTGAAACGGCTTAGAATATGCAATTCAAGATACCCATTTCTGAAACTTCTAAAATCCATCCTTTTGGTCCTATTCATTTGAAATGTTGATATGGCAATCAGGGTTTCGTGTAAATGTGTATACAGAATTTTATGTATATTTTTAAATTATTTTTGAAAAGAAATTTTTATAATTAACCTGTTTAGTGGCTAATTAATAAATTGTTGAGATAAATTGTAATTATTCTATTAATTTGGAGAAAATAAATGTTAAATACACTTCATGCCTAATTTACACAATATCAGTTTTATTGTTTAATAATATTGCAACTATGCAGTGTTCACAAAATTCATCTCATCTTTTTTATGCTGTTATTTTTAAATATATATATATATACACAGAATATAATTTGTTTATACCGAAAAGTACTTCGTGTGTAACAATTTGAAAATGAGAATGTACAGACAAATGAAAACAGGAGAAAACTCCAAAACAACAATTTTTTTTCTCGTTTTTTACTAGAATTTTATAGGAAATATGGGTTACAGGCCGACACTTAAGTCGCTATATGACGTGCTTTAAAGGTCGTATAGTTATAAAAATTACAGAGAGTTAAAGCAGCTTTGTAGTGTTTAATAAGGGTAAAATTAATATTTATTAACTTTGGCATTTTTTGGTCTTTTTCCACAAATAGGTATCCTTAAAAACATGTGTCTGCAAAGAGCTGCGAATGTATGGTTACAAGTCGCCACTGACTTGACATAACCTTTGACTACAGCACAACCGAAACCTGTGCATCTGTGAGTAGCATCCGTCGCACTATATAGGATTTGACACAACCCAACTCTTCTGCTCAGTTTTGTAACCAAACAGCAAACCCCTGACTGCTTCTTGTGTTCAAGGATAAAATCTTACATTACCAAGTGTAAAAATGTTAAGTTTTAGCGTCTGTTATAGTAAACTTTCAAATGCTTTATTTTTCAGTATTATTTTGATGTTAGACAACCATAATCTATTATAAAGGGGTGAGCTTTAGAACGTTATGTGGGTGTTCGGGAAATGTCAACACAAAACTGTCTCTAGAATTAAAACCTGACGTTAACTTGTCGCTTTTGTACCCTGTATACCCTTGCCTGATTTCTTTCCCACGACCAATATTCTCAATTTAGATCACGCATTAATCAATAAGACCCAGATTAGTGATTAGAAGCATTGGTATAAATAAACGTCTATCACAATATTCAGCTATTGTAGTTGACATAATTTTTTTCCCTGATAAGAAACTTGACATAGTTAAACGGTGTAAATTCACAGGGATTTTCCACACTGGAAGGTTACCATGAATGAAACATTGCCTCATTTCTTTGACTCAGAAGCAAAACAAAGCAGTGGAAGCATATCGTTTCCCCATCACCAAGAAGTTTCGACTACAAAAATCCCTTTGGGGTCCGGTGAATCGTATTGGAGAAGAATACGAAAGTTGGTGGATAACAAAGTTGTCTTTTAACCCGATACGCATCCCGAGTCAAAAAATACTTGAGTGTTTGCTAAAACTACAGAGTCTAACCATATAAAACATTCCCCCTCGTGTTACCGGTACATCAGCTGTCACTGAATACTCGGGACATGTAGTGATGCGATACTGAATCCCTCACTTTGCTCCATATTTATGACCCTAGAGAGGATATTCCCAGAAACTGCTTGCTCCCTTGATTATTTGTAGAGACCATCTGCTGCATCCACCCACGAGACACATCTTCTACCAATGCGCTCAAATTGTCTCCCTCAGTATTAATACCTGTGTCTGTTTTCGTCCTTCCAATTAACCTGCTGTTTCAAAGCTTACACTTCATCATAAACTAATATTAGCCACTCAACAAATATACGATTATCACGATGCAGTTGGAAAACTATACACCAGGTCAATCGTTCTAAAGAAGAAATGATTTCTTTATCAATCGCTGTAACGAAAAATGTTTCTCCTTGTGACAAGATAATTACCATTAAGATTCTTGATTTTGACATTTTTAGTTATTCCATCGTCTTATATAGAGTAGCTGTTATCCTTATCCTTCTCTCTCTGAGATCGGTTCACTTGATTTTCTCAAATTTGAAAAGAAAATGATCTTATCTAAAGAACTAGAAGAAGTTAAACCCTGCGTAGCTGTTTTAATAAACTGATTCTAATGGTGAAAGTGTAAGACAAACCAAGAGGAAAAAGTTAATTAAATACTAATGAAGCCGGAACGTTGATCGGTCATTTGAAGCAGTCGATGCCACCTTTTCACGTTGTCTCCAATATCAGCTGTTGATTCTGCTGCCGGCTGCCTCAGTGGTAGAGCTATGAGTACTTTCCCTCAGGGTCTGCGTGGGTGTATTGTGAAGGACAACGCTAGTTTAAATTCATTCATTCATACTCTGTTTAACCTCCTCTTATGTAGGACTTACACCCCCCAGGACTTACAGGCTGGTGCCTGGGGTCAGAAGCCCGTCGACACTCATGGATCAGACAGAATCTCCAGGATGGGTGATCAGCCCGATGCCTGGTATGGGAGGAAGGAAGTAGATGAAACGAAATGATGGTGAAATGGATGAAAGGAAAGGTGATGATGGAGCAGTTGGTGGAATGAATGGCAGGGAAACCGGAGAACCCGGAGAAAACCCGCCCAGACGCCGCTTTGTCCACCATAAATCCCACATGCGGGTCCCTGGGATTGAACCCGGGCCGCCTCGGTGAGAGGCGAGCGGTCTAACCACTCGGCCACAGCGCCGCCTCAACGCCAGTTTAAATTGACTGAGAAATTTATTGTGAACTAATATTTGAGTTCTTGAAATGAATTGCCGACCGTTTGAAATGAATAAATGGACTGACTCTGAAATGTAGCACTTGAAACTAAAACAATGGAATTATTATACCTGCTAGTTTCTGCAGGGTCAATTTTACGGTTTGAAATAACTATTTCCGCAATAAAAGAAATTAGACGAGTAACTCGCCGTGAGTCGCTAAAATGTTAACCGGCAGGAACCCTCGCGGTAGCCGCGAAATCTTAATCACACAAGCGCGTCACTAAGCGCCTAAAATATCACACGAGTCAGTACCACTGACGGTACCAGAGAGAGAGAGAGAGTAGCACAACTATGTACACGAAGGTGTGCACGAGCGAATGTGCCTTTGAGTAAGATGCACGCCCATTTATAACTTAGCTCCGCCTACTTCATTAATATCCCTCCAATGTTATTTTTCACGCGCAAACAATGCTTCAAATCCTAAGGGTGCGTCTCTGGCTGTCACTAAGGGCCCGGCTAAAAATCTCGGAAATATCTTCACCTATTCTAATTTCTAAAACTGGCCTACATGCCTGATGAAGCGTACTGAACTCGTAACCTAATTGCCTTCCAGGAACTTTTAACGCTAATGCGTTCGTATTCGGATGTAGCTAATGGCTTTACTTAACATGACTGCCTAAGTACCTTCGCCTTTCCGGACAAAACCTTTCAACCTAAACTTCTTATATTATACACTGATTTTATATGCGGAAATTATTTACTGCAATTATTTCTCTTACTGTTATTTCTTTATTTAATTATTTATATGTGGTCAATAATTACGGTATCACTGAGCGTAATTTTGACGCTTGCTGTGCAGAATATACATGAAATGTCTTGGAACCCAACGCATCCAAAGGCTCTTACACTTCATGCTAGTTGTTCGTATACTAAGGAGTAATAAATAAAAGTCGAAAAGTTACATTTAGGCTGCAACGCCGTCTCTTATGCGAGAAATGACAACAATGCACATACAAAAAATAGCGACAAAATTAGCCTTAAGTACATAAGTATTCATATATCGAGAAATCTTAAGCAACAGAACTTTCATAACTAAATTCAATTAAACCCTTGTTCTGAAAATTTTATTTCACAAAACTCTTTACAAGGTGAAATGTTTCTAGTTTTGTTTTACTTTGTCCCACCATTATGAAACTCTACTAATTTCCATAGAACCTGTTCTCTAAGTGTAACCAAACGTGAGTCATACACCAAGTTTCATAGCAATCGATGCCCCTTGTGTGGCATGGGAGGCGACTTATCTACTTTATGTCACGGAGAGCCCAAGTACGAACGTCGATTGGGTTTAGTTGCTCGAGTAGGGCTTCTCGGTATTTTCCTTTAGAAGTCAATTTCGAAATACCCCGTAATTCAGTGAGCCCCGGATTCATTCCACTGATCTCACTGTCTTAGTATAAGTAATTTCTTAAAAGGGACTTTAAATGTTTAAAAAATCATACTAAAATATTAAACTCGTGTTCCTACTTCGCTTACTTAATTATTTATCCAAAACGGAAAAATACTAACAAAATTTCGGCTCCAGTTTTATTTTATGTATAAATTACTAACTCTCAGTGAGCTGAGCTTAAAATGCACAGGTTCTGTGTTCTAAGAAGTCTTAATGCGAACTCATGCCATCCTCGTTTGCAGATATGGAGCACAATGCTAATAAAATGTCTCTAGCTTGGTCGTTCCTCGCTTCATTTATAGACAAAAAAACTGTCTGAAAAGGGATGAGGTTTATTCATATGAATATTAGAAAGCAGGGCTCGCCGATTCATATTCCCGTTCCGTATCGATGCATCCCTTGTAAAAGGTCGATACGGCGACCGCAGTGACTCGCTCACCTGGCAGCTTTACTGTCGCATCAAAGAGACACCACATGTTGCAGTCTCGAGCCCCCTTTACACTTCATATTTACGGTGAAGAGCATCTGCCATCGGAACAGCACCGAACTAAAGGTGAGGAGTACGCAACAGGATGTGAGCCTCTATGGAACAGCTTATCTCTGGTAATTAGAGGAAGTATTGCATTCAACTAAAACTTTTAGTATTGATATTTCACCACATATACACATTTTCAGTTGCTTTTAACCCCCTAAAAGTGCACTTTAAGAGAAGGCATAATTTAAAAATTAAAGTTCCGATAAACACCAAACTTTGTATTTAAGTCCAAAACCTTACAAAGACGCAAAATCAAGATTTTCACTAAATTCTCCTACCATAAACTACCCTTTAAGTGGAAAACGTTTCCTTGTTTTTTATTTTCTCAAAACTATCCTTAACTAAAATAATATCCGTGTTTCAGATGTTAACGCGACAATTAAAATGCACATTTTGGGCATTCTATAGATAATCCAAATAACCTTTGGATTTATCTTCATTCTGGTGTTCTTTTAATAACTGGAAAAGCAAAAGCGACAATCAAAAATTTAGTACACAAAAATATAGATCCCATAAAAATCTAGAATTTGTGTAAAGTGATTCTTTTTCGGTATGTTAGACGTTTCCTAAATATCTTATGTTATATCTTTACATGTTCCCAAGTACAAGCACGTCATCTGAAGGAACATGTTAGAAAGACTGCAATTCTTCCTTGTTTCTTTTATTTCCACTTCTTATGTATGAAATTTTGAATGCACTCTCCACATGTTATATGTAACTAAGACCATATTGCATATCTGAAATGATTTCTAAGAAAATATCCATCGTAAACAATATACCTAACAAGCAAAGAAAATATAATACACATAAGGGGCATATGTCAATTTGTAAATACGTACAGAATGTCGTTTAAGTTTTTTACCTCGGAAGCTTATCCTTCGAGTTGTTACTAATTTCCAGGGTTTTTCCAGAGACAACAGTTTGGCCAAGAAAGTATATTTGAGAAATTATTAGAAGCTGTTGTTTCTCAGACAATTGCCAAAAATTTTAAACTACTTTCAAGTTAGTCTGATATAACTTATTGTAAAGTTAGAGAAACCAACAAAAAGCACCGAAATATTCTCATTCATTGAACATCATTTATTGTGCACACACGAATGTATGCTTCCTATAGCATACACTGATGTCTCCTGCATTTGCAACTAACGCACTTGTAAAAAGATGCGGCTAAATGAAGACCTATGCGGTTACACTTAGCCAATATTTTAAATTCAGTTCATAATCCAGCTAAACATATTTCTACTCTTATAGCCACCACAGGAAATGTTAGTAATTTAGATGAAAATGCGGTAACTTTCGTTTGTATAGCATCTATAGAAGCCAGCTGTAAGTTAAAAAGTAAATACGGGGAAAAAGAAGCGAATCTCCTCTCATCACTGTTCAAGAACGTTTCCCCTATGGGCTATGATGAATACGCTATTGACAAACCCACGACTTTGTTTTGCCTTCCCTTAAATGCTCATTTCACGAACAGCTTGGAAAATGTGCGAGCAGTGAAATAGTGTAATTAAAATGGTATAAGCCAATTTCCGCTAATAGTAAACAAGTTTGATTATTTGGGAGTTAAAATAAGTAGTTATGGGAGATGGAATGATCACAAGATAAGTGCCTTAGCTAAGGAAAGATTAGCAATGACTGCTATAAGAATATGCTTAAATAAAATACCAGATATACAAATTAAATGGTTGGAAAGGGTTTACAAAGCTGTAGTTGAAGCAACAATGGTCTATCGATCAGAGATTTGGGGAAGTGACAAAGAATGGGAGATGATTGATAAAGCACATAGATTGTTCTGTAAATGTATGTTACGTTTATCTATTTCATCGCCTAATGGAGTAGCAATGTTGGAGTTGGGAAGAGTAGGTAGCTAGGGCATGATAGTAGAAAGGATACTTAAATATTGGCATAAATTGAAATCATTGGACGGGCATAATATCTTGAGGTAATGTTTAATAATACAAGAAAAATCCAGTGATGGGATGATTTGCGCTCAAGGAATAAGGAGAATTTTACAGGAAATAGGAATGGGTAACTTATGGGAGGAGAGAGAAGGGTTAATTAAAGTTTTCTAGAAAGAAGTGAGGAACAAGAATAATTTCAAAATCTGGAAGAAAAGAAAAGTTTGGAACTATATAGACAATTAAAGGTGGACTGGGGAAGGGAGATGTATGTGGATGTAGGTAATAGGTTAGTGAGACCTGGTCTAGATTAAGTGCATTTAGGCTAAGGGGAGATAGGAAGGGAGCGAATTTGAATAGGTGTCCTCTTTGTGGAGAGGCAGATAATGATTTGCATTATATAATTGAATGTGAAGAAACTAAGTTGTGGAGAGATCAGTTTTTACCTAAAGAATGGGAGACCGTTAACAAAGAAGTATTAAAAGTTAGGATAATGAAAATACAAAAGGAGAGAAATATAAAAAGAATAGGAAAATATATGGGGAGAGTAAGGGAAAAATGGTTCAGAAAAATAAAGCAATATGAATTTGTTATGACCCACCATGCATAAATAGTCACGGTGTTAAAATGCATGATGGACTAGACAAAAAAATACCAACTCAAAGTAATGTATTAAAAATTGTAAGAATTTTGTATAGCATTATGGAAATAAATATATACATACATAGCATCGAAACTGAGAGAGAGACTAACGAGGTGTCTTGCTTAACAAGAAGAGAATACGAATAACCATTGGAATAAAACAGCAGTCAGTCGAAAGCTAAAGAACCGCCAAACGCGTTTACAGGTTGAGGGTTAAGTGGATGGAGGTGAGGTGGTTTCCAATAATTCAAGATGTGAAAT
The DNA here is from genome assembly GCA_030765065.1 of Deroplatys truncata. Classification (NCBI taxonomy): domain Eukaryota; kingdom Metazoa; phylum Arthropoda; class Insecta; order Mantodea; family Mantidae; genus Deroplatys; species Deroplatys truncata. The sequence continues at coordinate 31,713,891 of CM060990.1, forward strand.
CCCTACGCCACAAACGTTTGTTTTAGGTCACCCTTCTCAGAGGGCGGCGCAAATAATCCTGTCATACGTCCGTGACTGTCTCCCTATATGTGCTAAAGAGTACCCATCTCCATGAAGATACACATGACGTCCCCGCTCAGAGAGGGCGAAATACGTCCCTCTTCCGAGTCCTGAAGTTCTCCCCTATAGGCATCAGGGGTAACTTCTACACAAAACAAGCAAACCAATGCTACCTCCTTATAGAAAAAGCCTTAGTCGGTTTGACCGGTCCTCGGGATCCGGACCAGGACCTCCCAAACGCGAGCCAAAATTGCAAAATTATTTACAATCTTCCTCGGTCACTTTTACAGAGACATAAAATTATGCTTTAGGTATGTGAACTTATATGGATCTTGTGTTTTTTCAGGTCTAAGAAAGGTATTTTGAATGCTCGAGTTAAAAGTCCCTTCTACAAGTGTAACATCTAACACACGTATAACGCAACATATCGAGTTTCTAACACAGTAAAGTGTTTCAAAGGGCCACTCCGTAGTTATTAGGTAATACCGAGAGTTAGCAGAGCTCAGGCATCCGATTTCAATCTTAGCAAAGTATATTTACAGTCGTTTCGTCTTTTTTGGAGCGTGAAACGACAAATCACAAGTTAGAAATTATTCACACTTGGACGGCGAAGGAAAGCCCATGGAGCTGATGTGAAATGAGATTTCAGAAACGGCGCTATAGGGGGAACGCTTGAATGGGATTTCGAATCTCTTGGCGAATCCACTTGCTCTATGGAGCAACTCGTATAAATCAAAGGCTTTCCGCCTTTAACGACCGGAATTTGTCATGTCATACAGGCAGAAGAAATGAGAAGTCTAAATATGCGAGGACCACTCGGTTCTAGCCACAACATGGACCACGCATATGGATACAAGTTGGAACATATCGATTACTGGCGATTTACATGGTCTGCCTGCAATTCAAGAGGATTGCAAATCTCGTGCTATTAGACAAAAGACGCTTCGAACTCGATTTATTTCGTCTACTGTTAAGAAGGTACCATTCAGTACATAGATTAGCTCTATTTTCCATTTTAGCTTAGATTTTGCTTCTTTTCATTAGTACATCAACGATCCAACACTGTTAACAAATATTGCATTCCAACTGTATTTCTTACAAAAATGTTGTATAGATATTGATAGTGCTTTATTTGTTTTAATTTATATATTTTTGTGGGGCCACGCTTTAAAATATTACCACGTATATATAAAACTAAGAAACTCATTGCAAACCAAAGTGGTATGCGGTACGGCGGTAACGTTCTTGCCTGGTATACTGCGGGAGTAGGTTCGAACTTTTTATATGCAAGTCCCTGACAAACCTATCATTTAAACTCCTAAATTATGCAATAAAAGGAAACTACAATGGATTAGGGGCTTCATAGGAAACGGTGTTGTCAGGTTAGTTATGGTTTCGCTCCCTTGAAGTGCCAGTAACTCCAATTCGGCTTACAAACTGTTTGCAACTGCACAGTTCTCAATATATAGATTAACGATTTAATACTCACCCTAAACTAAAGATAAGCATAAACCTTGTTATACGGAGTGCTGCATGAAAGTAGGAAGTTCAGAAAATCGTTGATAATACGCCTAGCAGTGCTCTATACACATTACACTAATGATCTGTAGAAAAGGCAATAAATATAAATGCATCAACATCTGCGTGCCAAACTTCCTCCGTTAGTTATAACATATCACTTGCAATGACATCAGCTTGGATCATGTCAGGAGTTGAAGTATTTAGTCTTCACTTTCGACTGCAAATTATAGCTAAAAGCCAATAAACGATATAACCCAAAGGAGTGAAAAACGCAACATTTTCGAACGACTCGCAGCAAGTACTTGGGACTGTGGAATTCAAGCACTGAACACTATGTAGCAGGAAATCGTTGATCAGCTGCATCTGGAAAGCGTCGTTCCTCTGGTTGATGCCATCCGCTACAGTGTTCTTGTCCTCGGCTATGGCTGCTGTATTCTCCATTCCTAATCATTACCTATCTAGCTAATTCCTTTGTTCTCAGGGTTGTCGTAGGTGCGGCAAATTAAAATACATTGCATTTCCCATAATAAATGTCGTTTATTATCAAATAAAGTATACATGGGTGGCTAACTTTTCCCATTATACCAATTCCCACTATTAAAATAAATCAGGAGCCTAAACTAACTGCACACGCCTTCCCACCCATATGCACACTCATGCATTTGTCGTCCAGGGAGTAGCACTTTATCTCGACGAGATTCTAAAACAGAGAGTGAAAATCTGGGGCTTTCTTCCCCTTTTTATCCCTAAGCCTAGTGACGCTTACCTCCGCGCATCAAAATGTAACGACTTTTCTAATTGGTCCTCAGACCGCGTTACCTTAACATGTATGAGAATATTCTGCTCCAAAGTTTTGCACCTACGCGCACAGTGACGCGTCAGGAAGCGGATTCAATATCTCTGTCTCTTTCCTTTCCCTATCTGTCTCTTTCTATTTCTCCTTACTGCTACCAGTTCCCTGCTCATTAGCTTGGTGAAGGGTGGGCTCTACCTGGAGTTATCTTTTACCTGGAATTTACTAGCTCGCCCGCCTCTTACTTACCTACGTTAAAATCTGTTTTTGTACAATTCTTGGTTGTTAAATGTTTTAACATATTTCTTGGTGAATTATATTAATACTATGTACAATTTTTGTTTATATTGATTTATATGTCTATGTGAATATGTATAGTATATCCCCTTTCAACTACTCATATGATTTAAAACCAAACTTGCGGCCCACTTACAGATGTTTCAAAAATTAGAGCACGTACAAGCTATTTCACACAAGCAACCATGAAATCAAGACAGATGTATTCACATCGTATTGAAAGTCCCCGAAAAAATAATGTACGTGTCCGGAGTTGATATCTCTCCAGGATAGGTCCACCTCGACGGCTCAAGACATAAGCAGGTTTCCTACAGAACAGCAAAACATTTAAATCTCCCTAAAGCTACGTCCAGTAATACCACGGAGCAAGAAATATAGATCACGTTTTAGATCTATATGAGATTGTTACACACATAAAATCCTTAGATACATCCTAAAAGCTAATGCGACAGGGACTATCTATTCATGATATCCAGGAGAGGAGTGGTTGCACGTAAATACAGTTTATCTCAAGACAGAAAAAGATGAAAATGCCGGAACTGTTATACACTGCAAGCTTATCTTAACATATCTTTCTATAGGAGGAAATGATACAGATTAATGGGGAAATAACAATCACCCATAGTGCTCTAAAACATTTTTCATCTCAATCATCTTAATTTTCAAAAATCGTCTCTGTGATTCCCAGCATGAAAATATCTGCTGTCAGCAACCTCTCAAGTGCAGATCAGACTGTAGGAAATTGATTAAAATCTCTTGCCACAAAATTCCAAAGTGATTTTACAATGGGTTCCATTTCACTTTGAAATTGTTGGAAACGAGCCGGAGGATACCCATAGCAAAGGAACCATATGCATCCCACCTTACAATAGCACACTATAGCAGTTCCAAACATACATCAGGAAATCAAGTAAGCCATCGAAAGCTCCTAGCAAACAAAGGAAGTAAATGTCATAGGCAGTTGTAAAATTTACACTGGTTACAGGGTACGACTGCTTGGCTCAACATCTGCACTGTATTGGTATCCTATAAATACCTAATAGGATACTCTGAAACAAAAAAATGATTATGGACTCCAACCAAAAAAGTTGCTCCTCTGTGACGAATACCACCTTGGCTGACAAATATTGGAAGGCAATAGGAAAGTTGATGACCCTTTCACACATTCCTGTTTTAATTTCTGCTTTGTATTGATTTCTATTTGTTTAGTATTCCTTTTTGTACCAGATTAACAAGTATTCTTCTATATTTGGACGATTTGTTGTCATAACTGTAGTTAATGATCAATTCAAAAGCCTTGCATTAAATAAATCTCTAACAAGTATGACTTTAAGGCTGTGTTTACATGTGTTTTAAACGCTTAACGCTTTATAATATTTTGGATATTTGCGTTTTGTTGTTATAACTTCTCTAGGAGAACGCCGGGGGACAATTATTATACTCAAACTTTTAGGATCCCAAAGAGGGAAAACGTAGTAAATTCCTTTAATTAAAGATAGATGATGTACTCTCTTTATTGCTATTTACACACAGAATTCCCGAGTCGTCGTCTACTTTGTTCGAAAACACAAACATTTTGGGGGAAAGCATCTATTTCTCTACATAGTCTCCTTTCAGCTCGATGCACTTTTCCCAGCGATGTTCAATAGCTTCGATACCCTGTTTATAGTGAGAATCGTCGAGTTCTGCAATATACCCATCAACTGCAAACTCCACCTCTTCATTGCTGGCACATCTTTTACCACCAAGCCATTTCTTCAACTTTGGAAACAGAAAGTAATCAGAGGGGGCTAAGTCTGGTGAATAGGGTGCATGAGGAAGCTAACTCATTGATTTTGGCCATGGCAATAGTGAATGTGTGAACTGGTGCATTGTCTTGATGAAACAGAACCTTCTTTTTCGCTAATTGCAGCGGTTTTTGCTTGATTTCATCATTCAAATGCTGCAATAATTTGCATACTACTCGCCATTGATTGCTTTTCCTTTTTGAAGATAATCAATGCAAATTATCCCACGCGCATCCCAAAAAACTGACGCCATCAGATGGAACTGTCTTCTCCTTCTTTGGAGACGATTCTCCCCTTTCAATCCACTGTTTTGACTGTTCCTTCGTCTCAGGTATGAAGTTATGGACCCACGGTCCATCCATGGTCATGAATAGACGCAAAAACTTGGCTTTATTGCAGAGAAACATCGCCAAACACTCGACTGAAACATCCTCACGACGCTGTTTTTGTTCCATTGTGAGTAAACGCGGCATTCATCTTGCGCACAGCTTTCTCATGTCTAAATGTTCAGTCAGTATGCGATGTACAGCACTTTTTGAAATACCTACGATGTCTGCTAGTCGCGCACTTTTAGTTGACGTCATCCAATACCATTTTGTGGCTTTTCTTCACAATTTCTGGCGTGGTCACCTAATTTGGTTGACCACTGCTATGTTCGTCTTGGCAGCTCCTACGGCTTCGCATAAGCTCTGCCACCCAAAATTGTACTGTCGTAAACGAAGGAGCAGACTCCCCCAGAGTAGAATCTACCTCAGCTTTAACATTAGTTGGACTAAGATCTTTCAAATGATAGTATTGTATCACATAACGATAGACAGTTTTATCCACGTTTACAAATTCGCGGAGAGAGTTCACTATGAATGGCTACCAAACAATTACTAAACAACGTAGCATCATCAAACTTCAAACTTGAGCTTTATAAGGGTGGTACTTTCTACCATAGTCATTTGTTTCAAACAACAACCGCTATATATACGTTAGGTCGGGTACTTCTGGGTCTGCCCTCGTAATTCATTACCTTTAGTGTCCCATTTAATAGTTGTTCATAATATAGTATTTATTAAGATTGAAAACCTATATGGAGGTTTTACATCAACATTACTTTATGAAATAGGACGGTGGAACGTCTGAACCAATAGCATTGTAGTGTATTTTCTTGCACTGTGAGCGTTGATCGGTGTCACGTGATTACTATATATTATGTCTTATTATAAAAGTTCTTATAAACTATATTTGGAAGAAATTTATTGAATTGAATCCTAAATAAGCGATAGAAGAATTTAATTCCGAACAATTGCCCTCTCCCCATTTTCAACTTTTGACTTTCCTGTTATCACCTCTAGTGAAAAACACATTGCAGCACAAAAAATGAAAAGGAAAGGGATACCTTATCGCATCGTAAGTAGTGTCATACTATACTGTAATAGATCACGTATTAGGTTACGTTGTTTAATTGTGTAGCTGCTGAGCTGTAGCTTTCGAGTGGAGATCTATTTTTAGGATGTCGTCCTCTAACTGCCTAATATAGATCTGCCAACCTCCCCTTAAGAGTTCCGGGTCGATAGACTCTGGGTATGAATAATTTGAGATATATTGGAACACAGACAAAACAACAATTTTCTATTTTCACCCAATAACAATAAATAATACCCATCGGCACTAAACGAGGAACTGTATAGTGCGTACATCAGAAAATAAAAAAATATAGCGAAAGAGAAACTATCTAAGCGTTGATTATAAGCGATTATAGATAAAAGCTTCCTCTTGTGCAAAATGTTTACATCATTATACAGCTATCGTGAAACTCCTAATTGTTAAATTGATAAACGTCGTTTTCCATCCCTTCTAATCGACAGCGTTTTATTAAGTTTGAAATTATTTCAGAGCTTCCTGATATATAATGCACATACAGCAAATAACTTTAGAAACGCGTACAGTAATTTGAGCAGCGCAAATTCACACGCACGCACATCGAAAACATTTCAAAGACTGGTCGACTGCGCAGCGATAAGGTCGAGCCATCAGTGCTTCCAAGGCAAAGCCTGGGCTTCAGAGGAGAGATGAAATTCGCGCGCCAACCAAGTCCTTGTCTTAAATGCTCATTGTTGGAGCTGTAAAGCCGTAATACATCCAATAAAATTACTCTCCATTTGGTGCATTTTAAATATGAATATGTCTGAAACATTAATACTAATGTTTCCGTTATTAACGTAGAGAAATGCACAGATTGACAAAAGGGGGAACTAATTTATCACACTTTGGTTATTGAGTAGTATGGAAATATAAAAAAAGACTGAAAGCGAATTATGAAAAATAATCTGTTAAAAATAAATCTATATTAGCTCAGAAATTACCAGGAAATATTTATACTTTTATAGTGCATCATACTGTGCAAATTCTAAATTCTTACATTAAATAAATACTAAGATATTGAAATAACAGAACAGCATTGTGCATATTGTGGCGTGTATGTGTGTGTATTGTCACGCCAGACACATTATTGCGTCGTTGGCGACAGTATTGTTGGGGTAATTCTTTCGGCTTTGGTTTTTGAAGTTCGTCTGGCGTGGCGACTCGACACCGTCTAGCTAGCGGTGGAGAGTGGGAGAAGTGAGGGTTACTTGTTTGTGCTGTGTGTTAGCGTCACTTTTGGTCGAGTGTTGCGTCTGGAAGGTCGTATGTGAAAGTGTGTGAATGTAGCCTCGTGTGTGTGTAGCATCTCCCTTCAATTTCTTCCTTTTTATCCTTTGTGTGTGATGTAGGGACACAGTGTTTATACTGAATAAACCACAGTTAATGTGGTTATTGTGAAATTGTGTGTGCGTTTCTTATAACTATCCCACGCCTACTCTGGAATGCGCAGTTTAAGATTCTGGTCCTCTTGCTACCACTGCAGCTAGGCCTCCCAATGTTTATGCTGGGGTAACTAAAATTTAATATCTAGCTGCAAATCTTTTGGCCTCACCCCATTATATAGCAATAGGATGCGGATTCTGTGAAAAAATGGAATTTCTACCGTCGCTAATTTTTAAGAAAACTTCTAAACTTTCATTTGGCTACTTTTAAAAGCATCTTTATTAACAAATCACATCGATATTTAATGTTTTCTTTTTGGATACAAGCGCTCACGCTGATGATAGGTGAGATGAAGTGATAATCGAAAGGAAACACTCCAGGCCTATACACCACGGCATTTGTCAGTAATGAAGACTGAGGAAAAACCTGGAGAAAAGCTTAGTCAGGGAGAACGGTCCTGGCGGAATTTGAACGCAATGGAAGATGTAGTTACCTACGAGAAACATCGCTTCAAATAAACCTATTTACAACTTGTTGTTTCAGTCAGGTTGAATCCCAGATCAGTAAGTTAACTCGAATTATAAAGGATTAAGAGCAGCTTACGTTAACATGCTTCTGGAGCAACAAGTTCCTTTCTTGTCTATTCCACGTCGAAAACACGGTGATAGGAAGAATTAGTCATGCGTGGAGCTAACAGTTGACTTCACCTGCAAAAATAGGATGTGCTGCAGAGGAGAGATGGTACAACATACAAGCCTCTCGTTTCAACATTTCCGATAATACCAGTATGCAGAAATACTGTCAAGTTTTTCATTAGCAAAGCCTATTTTAATAGTTAAATAAAATCTGGCTAAGTTTTAAACTCATTTCATCGTAGATAAGTTAATATTTAAATAACCTGTTATCATTGTGCGCCTTCAACTATTTTCTTAGGAGAGTTGGAAGAATGAACACATACACATTATAGTGGTCGTGCGGTGAAGGCACGGGTTTGAGTATTTCATAGCATGACTAATTTCACTCATTTTTAATTTTATGTTTTTAATTCTGATGATTTTAAGCATCTGAATACATTACGACAAAGTGATGAATGACACAAACAGCGTTAGTGGTCGACTATAAAGAAAAGTAAACTAATAAAGACTACCTAACTACCAGGCACAGTACAGAACAGTAATGAGAATATGTAAATTAAATTGAGTTTTATTTATGGGCGCTCTTTAACTACTATGGTCCTTAGCGTCCCATTCTATATTGAGCGTGAAAGACCAGTAATTTTGCTCAGAGGCCTCTTTATCAGGCTTGAGGTGCTTTTACGTGTCGTAAATCTACAACACGGGACCACCATTTTTACTTCCCTTCCGAAGGAAGCTATGGTAAGAATTTTTACGCCCGAAAAAATCCATCGCCCTCCGCCGGGTTTGAACGCGCGACCTCGGGGACTAGAGGCTAGCATGGTAACCACTACACTACGGAGGACGACATTTAGAATATGTCATTACATGAACTAATAATAATAATATAAATAATAATATATGTTATTATTATCATTATTTTTGTTGTAATATCTATCCATCACTGCGTAAAAAATGTAAGCCGAAAATTCTTTAGGCGTCAGTTATGTACTTAAATGCTGCATAGCACCTAGTTGTGACAACTCCAAACTTAGTAATATATTTATCTATCATGACACTACGTACCTAACTTAAAACTGTATGTGTTAAGTCGCATAACTTTTTCTACCCATTATCGTTTACCTTTATATATACCTTCTACAAAGGATTGATACGAAAGCTTATTGTTCTTACTACTTCATGTTAATCGGGATAAACACTTGTGGAAAAGGTTTCATTATACACTTCATTATAGGTACAGGAAGAGCCAAAAAACTGCGAACCGGCTGCGCGTTGTTGTTCCTGTCCGCTTCCTCGGCGCTCGTTGCCGTCTGCCGCTATCATAGAAAGGTGCGGATGAAATCATACAACATTTTTAAAACTACTTTTAAAGCCTTTACTTACCAACTTTATGAAAGGAGATGCTGAAATTGGCCATCGTCGTTGTCCATACATTTTTGGCACCTCTTTAAGAAACTATCCATCACTCGCCGTAGTTCACGTTGAGAAATGCTGGCAATTTCCTGGCGGATATTCTGTTTTAATTCTTCCAGGGTGTGTGGGTTTGTCTTGTACATTTTGTTTTAAGTTACCCCAGAGATAGAAATTGCAGAGGGTTAGTTCGGGGAACCGAGGGGCCACAAATCTCTACTAATAATTCTGTCCTCAAACACACTTTCATAAAGTTCATTAAGCATTACACGAGTCAAGGACAATTGCGAGAAAGTGCTCCAAATAAAGAAATATTCACATGGAGGATAACTTATTATTAATACTTAACAATTCTATTTTTCCAGCGAGGCTAATTATAACACCACTCCCTTTAAAACATTCCAACAACAAAACAACCGTATAGAGAGCTGCCTTTACTGGTACTGGAGGAATGAAAGAAACATCACCAGGATCAGCGACACCAGTTCAACAACAGAACCGTCGTATGGAAACTTTGCATTTTTGAAATAATGCTTCCAGCAGATAAATGTAGAGATTCGGAAAGTCGGGTAAAGGAGAGTAATGTAACTTACCTAGGTTAAAGTAATCGCACCTTGGAATGCTATTGGATATTTGTAAAATACTCGCCACGCGAAGAATGACAGTCAAATCCCTTAGAATAGATGAACATGCTTCTAAGTTAATTATATTGGGTTGTGTCATTAGTTCGTTCGTTTTGCTCGCAACTTCCATCTATAGCGCCTGAAAACCCTGAACCTCCTGTACACTCAGTTATCCTAGTTGGCTAACCACCCCTACGACTTAGAGGTCACAACCTGACTTGCTATTGGATATGTCAGTGTGTATTTGTGACGGACGTTGGATTGAACAGCGTGAACTTGTGTTTACAAACTATGGAAAGCAAAAAGGAACATTTCCGACAACTTATACTGTTTTACTATCGTAAGAGTAAAACCGCCTCACAATGCCGGCAGAAAATTTGTGCTGTCTGCGGGGAAGATGCAGTAACGAAGCGAGGAGTATGTCAAAAGTGGCTTGGTCGATTTTGAGCTGTGAATTTCTCCCTGAAAGACAAACCTCGGTCTGGACGGCCAATGGTTACGGACGTGGAAAAAATTCATGAAATGATAGTCAAAAATCCACGAATTATAACTCGGGTGTTGGCATTGGAGCTCAATTTAGCTCGTACTACTATAGCCAGGAGCTTGGCAATATATTGTCGACAATAATGGTGTATACTGCAGGAAATAAATAGTTTTGTTTACAAAACCTAACTGCTGTACTTATTTATCTTTTGAAGGACCTTCTATTTAAAGTTTATAAACGGAAAGTTATGCAACTACGCTGTCGTAGCTATGCTGCGGTGATGTGTGTTTCCAGGCGTTCTTAGTGAGTGAAACGTAACGAAAAGCGAACGAACTTATGAGACAAACCTATAATTGCATCTTCCTTCGCCATTGGAAATCAGTTGAATTAGTCCATGTAATTTTTTCTACCAGGGGTGTTGTCTCAATGTGATGATATACCAATGACTAGGGGTATCTGATTCACATAAGTAGTAGGTACATCATTTAAGCATGTGGCATGTCTGTTGTAATGTGCTAGGAAATGACAAAACGTAGCAGTAGATGAACAAGCGCCTTCTAAATTTAATTATTTCATTTTCAAATGATCATTCAAAAGCAGCACACATTTCCAATTGCACTTTCAGGTTTGTTTATAATACTACAATTGTTAAACATGGAGTGCAAAGCATCTATATTTGGTTCCCCTGTAACTTACTGCCCAATATATACCAAAGTTGTACCCATGTATCTGAATTAAGCCAACTTCCCGGTTCTGGCTGCGCTGCTGTTTTCAGTTAAACGAATTTGGCACTAGGGACATTTGTCTTATGCCATGTATAAGGCCAGATTACTCTGAAATCCTGCGAGACCTGCCCTCCTTAAATACACTTTTTCCAGCAATAACTGGAACTAAGGAACTTCATCGCTCATCAAAACATCAATCTTTGTCCATTTCCTTTAAAATATCATTTATCCTTTATTACAGTTCCATAGTTAACTGTACAAGAACTATTATTCCGCATAGAAATAGCAATTTAACATGTTTAGCTGCAATCTCTATTCTGGAGGTAAAACGATATCAGTACGTGTTTTACAGGCTCTCTTAGGTTCTGAAACACGTAGCCTCTAGTTCCCGAGGTCGCAGGTTCAAACCCGGCGGAGGATGATGAATTTTTCGGGCGTAAAAATCCTTAGCATGGCTTCCTTTGGAAGGGAAGTAAAGCCGGTGGACCCGTGTCGTAGATTTACGGCACGTAAAAGAACCTCAAGCCTGATAAAGAGGCCTCTGAGTAAAATTTCCGGTCTTTCACGCCCAATATACAATGGGACGCTAAGAGCTACAACAGTTAAAGAGCGTCCATAAATAAAACTAAATTTAGTTAGGTTCTGAAAACAATTTTCAGTTTCAAATCACTTGCTTCAAACAACTAAACGTAGTCTTCTGAAACTGTAGTAAATGATTTTCGCTAGTGATCTTCGAATCACAAGCGTTATTTTTACCTCATCCTATAAACATTATTACAATAAGGGACCAATTTAGTTAGTTTAATGAAATCACTGGAAAGGGAATTCCACAGAAGTTTATGTCAGGAATGTTGCAGAATGATTGTAGTGAAAACAGTTGGCTCGTCCATGCCGCCCTTAAAGGTAGGCAGAGATTTAACACATGGTTTTAAATGAATAGAGAAATAAAATGTTTTAGGTGGACTAATGTTTTAATAAAACCAAAAGTTGGCGCACGTCTCCAGTTTTGACGTGAAAGTTAAAAAGGTGCGTTTGTTGGAAATCTGGCGGTTTTGCTACACACCTCTCTATAAAGTTTTAGGATCTCTGAAAAAGTACAATTAGCGTTTTTTATCGAGGCACACATTATGAAACTATGTGTTTTCTAGCTAATGAGTAACCCACTTTCTTTCTGACTCCAGATTCAGTGATAAATTAATAATCACTCAAAAGGATTAAGAATATCCATTTGCAACACTTAGAAATTTACTTTACAGGAATGTCTATAGATATCAGGAGGAGGTGCAACCAGCAGTTCGTTCCAAACTCACACAATATGTAACGAATGCTATGTCCAATAAAATTGTCCACTTAAGTTCCTTAATTCCAATTCTACCCTTTTTTGTTACTGGATTTAGAAATTCTAGTTGGGGCAATATAAACTGACAACCGCAGTATTTCTATTGCTTGTCTGGTTCACATTTTCCGATAAGAATACTAGTGCTGTTTGTGTTCACATGGTTCATAATAACTTTCTGTAAATGCAGGACGGGACAAGTAGGTAGTGCACCGTACAATGCTAACTTATCGGCAGATGTAAACGAGACAGCTTTTACGCATAGCCAAGTTCTACAAGCACAGACAATACCATAGTCTTCGTGTGAAAGAGAATAAGTCATTTAAACTTGAAAATGTTACTAATAAATGATAAATATAAAGAACTCGATCGTAACGAGCTTTGAGCCTAATCAAGGCAAAATTACTAGTATTATGTAATATAAAAATTAGAGTAAAAGCGTACACAAAGAACTCGCACATATGCAAGAGTCACATTAGCGTTAATTGGCATATCTAATGCGATGATTTAACACAGGTGTGCTAATTGTGCCTTGTATGTACTAAGTGCAACTAGCAAATAATTTATAATTTCCAATTCTACAATTGACAAAGAACATAACTTGAAACTTTCGCTGGTTGCCGAGAGCATATATAACGGACTTCGGAAATCGCCGCGTTACAAAATGTAAACTACGAGGATAATCCAGGAAGTAACGACCGTTTGCGTATTCCCGCTGCACGGATCACTTTCGGGCTTCCATCCAAAGTTGAATGGTTTCCTCGAGAAATTTTCTCAGTGTTTTGTGAGTTTCAGACGAAACAAGTTGTTATTCTGCTTTCTGTGATTGTTCAAAACAATTGTGTGATACAAAGCCCCGGGGACTGTGAGGTGGGAGATCTTGGACTCTTGTATGTTCGGATGTTGACACCTGCAAACACTTACTAAAGGAAGTGTATGGTGATACACTAATGAGCAAAAGAAATGTGAGAAAGTGGTGTTAGATGTTCAACAATGGACGAAGAAATGTGCATGGGCATCCATCTCTCATTACAGATGATTTGAAGAACCAAGTGAACAACAAAATCTTACAAGACAGAGGTGTAATCCTACATGAGCTACATGCTTCTTTCCTAAACATTACTTGTTCTTTGCCTGATGAAATTGTCTGAACATATTAGCTTTATGCATTGGTGGAAGCCGAAAGGAACACAGTAATTCCAAAACTCGTGGATAGACATGACAAATTAATTAAATATTTTTCTGGACATATTAAAGGCGAAGGGTGGTTAGGTTTTTGGGACCTTCGTATTAAAAAATATCATTAAGATTGTCATTAGTTTACTTGTTCCCAAATACGGGATTCCTTGAAGTTTCAAATGAGGTCAGTAGTGGATACACTTCCGCAGCCTCAAATACTGGAAGTCTTGGGCAATACAGGACACTTGGCAACCTTGCGTAAATAAGTACGGCCTTTCGGTCATTTAAGTACACTATTTTAATAATGTGTTTGACAATAAAGACTTATACATGAATTTAAAGTAAATATATTTATATTAGATGTACCGAAATACACTTTCAAAGGAAGATATTTGACTAGAGCAATAATCAATTCATTAAAACATCATGAAATCCTGTAATTTAAGGGTATATAACTATGAAATGCACAAGTCAGTGGCAACTAGCTGTACTCGTCTCAAAATACATTTATTATATATAATCACTAAGCATTAAAATGTAATATGCAGTTAGTATTATATGTCCATTAATCGTATTCAGACTCCTCTGTTTATCTTACATTTATCAATTTTAATAATATCTGCAGCATTTAAACCTCGTAGCAACAGTACAGATACTGCAGTCTATTCTTTGACATACATTTCATTTCAGATTTTCTAAAACGCCTATTAGCCTTTGAGATAAATAAAACGTCCTAACTGAATGGTTGCAAACTATTTCAATAGTTTAACGTCAGTTTATGCGTCTCAAATGTGACAATACGTTTCTGAGAAAGACAGTTTGAGTATATGGTGATGGGCGCGTGTCCACATTTTACCGAAGAACCTCCAAAAGTCCAACAAGACCATTATGTCGTCCTTTAATTACAAACACGGCTGGGATTGTCGTCGTCTCATTCCATTAGTAGACCTGCGGTGTACATGATGAAAGACATGTGGTTGTACGCTAGTATTTCAGCCCAAGTGTGGATTCATGTGAGGAGGTCTTCTTACAGGAGTCCCATACACTGTACCCTCCATAGTATCTCAAACAAGATAATCGAGAAGAGGCGGTAGCCACGGAGGCCATGGAACAGTTCCTCTTTGCCAATCCATCATATCGGTCGCTCCAGTAGTACTGTAATGATATATTTCTTCCTACTATTAACAACATTACTGGGACACGCCACAAACGTCTTAGTCAGATGTGAACCACGAACATCAGTGCGATAGCTATCTGGTACAATTGGTTTATCCATTACAGGCTAATAGCTATTGGGTTGTACAACTAAGGATGCCAAAAACGATTAGAACCAATTTTACGCCGCAATGAGAAAAGATTATGCATTTTCGGACATGGGTTCCCGCAGTAAAATGACCACACCGCATCCTGCGTGAATGTTTTCAATCATCAGGCTCACAGATATAAATTTGTATCTTTAAATATAGTAGAATAGCTTATGATTATTTTTGGTTATTTTAGATAGAGGTTTTATAAATAAATAGTATTAACTTATACAATAGGCTACGTTGAAGTCAATAATCTCATTTTTAATTTCCATGCTCAATTTGATTAGAAAATTTCAATGCAACGGTCGAACTCTAACCACGGATCTTCGGCTATCCGTGCCGATGCTCTTACAGCTTGAGCTGCTATGGCGAGATAGCTGCAGAGCATTAAATACTTCCAACTGACTAAGGGATTCCGGTATAGCTTCAAGGCGATCTCAGATATTAGAGATACTTTGATTATATATTTGTATGTGTCTTATACAGGGTTATTCAAAAAGAAGGAACAGATTTTAAATATTCGTTTTTAATGAACGACAATAGATAGTTACACATGCGACACATCATTGAATAGAGGAAAGTTCAAAGTTTTAAGCCCCACCTATTAGTACCACTCAGTGCCTACAGCGGCACTGTGTTTTTTACGAGAAAATGGCGACGCCATAGGAAAACTCTTTTGTGTGCTGCATTATGCAAATAGTGAATCCATTGTTTCATTGCAGCGTGCATTTCGTTGTAACTTCAACAACGACGAGCGTTTGGTATTACCGTACGATCCAGTAGGCTTCACAACACAAATGCGGCTTTGAATATCAGACACACCTAGCGACAGTGACTAGTACTGTAAAAGAGTGCGTTTTGTTCACATCTAACACAGGTTTCATAATTGGAGACACTGGCGGATTTAATGTTGACGCATGTAGTGCAGTAAAAAAGATTCTGCGACCCCCTGTTCCTATTCTCAAAATGCTTATTTTGGTTCTGCCTTTCCACTCTTCAATTTTCTGCACATTGTTTTTCCACGTGTATAACTGTTTCACTATAAGCTGAATGGAGAAGTAAACAAAACTTATATGTATCACTCCGCCGAGCACATGGCAGCACCACGTGGAGGATGGCGGGAACCAAGTCGCGTGAGAGGAAATTGCTTCATACAGAATACGAATACAGTATATTGCGCAGCTTGGGGATCATTAGCTTTTAAACACTGTAAGTCTTATTCCTATATTTTGCCTTACATCCTAAACTTCTAACATATAATACTAAGAGTAGGCAAATAAAAGTTGTACCTGAACAGCTCGGCATCTGTGATTAAAGGTACTGTGTTAAACTGCTCTTAACTTCAGGCTTTAGAAATCATTCATTTAATGACTAATATCAGTAAACCACCCTTGCTTTAAACTTTTATGAGTCAACAAGTTAAAATAACGATTAGCACTATAGGTTAATACACAACAGAAAACAAACGTGACCCAAACTATTCTGTATCACTAACAAAGAAGTTCAATTATTGCTAAACAATGGCCAACCATATTCATTGTCGATTAAAGGTGGGTACTTTTCACACAATTTGTTAAAAGCATTTAACACAATTGTCTTCTTTCCATTTTCCTCGTTTGTTTTCTACAGTGGTAGAAGATTCTCAGCTGGAAACCGGAAACAAACTACAGCGCCTGCGCATAGCCTCTTAAACCCTCTGATATAACGGTTCATGTAGTTATGGGTGAATCTGAACAAACACATTTATTTCATAAATTTAACTATTATATAATGAGGTTTTTAAGTTTCCCTGCAAGAGAATAACCACAAAATGTTACTATATGAACCGAACTGTTTTTGTAGAGGAAGAGATGACATGCTAAGAGGAAAAGGTTGTACTTTCTCCACCAGCCAATGAGGTTTTGTCTTGTCACGTGGTTTTGTTTACTCCTCCTTTCAGCTTATAGTGAAAAAGGTATAGTATATTATACTACCTCCTCAAAAAACGTATCATGGATAATATGTATTCTGGTTTGTGTTTTAGTTATTCGTTCTATAAAACGTGTGTATCGACATTTCTGAGAAATATTCTTTTTGGTAAAGATAAATCGTATTCTTAGGCATAACTCAAGCTTGAAGTTTGAAATTGTTTTCGCTTATTCAGGATGCTATGACATCTATGTGGATCTACGATGGTTGAGGTGTTTTGTATAAAACATTTAATATATGAAAGAGTGTAAGTTTCAACTTCTAATATGAGGAATTGGAATTGTGTAATAGATGGAACAAAATACGCAATAAATCCATTTTAAAAACAATGGGTGAAGCAAGAACAATACTGAAACTGATCGCAAAGAAAAAAAGTAACCTGAGGGACATAAAATGAGAATAAACCACTATAAGGATTTGTGAATGTGAAGAATTTTAGCACAGAAGACAAGATGGTGGATAATTTTAAAATATATATGCAGCGACGAAGAGAAAATCGGAAAAAAGAGAAGACTAAAACAGTTTCGGTTTTAAGTAAAGCTTATTGGGCAAAAGCTATAATTATTTGATCTCACATTTTATTAAAACGACAATACTATATTACTGCACTTGCAAACTATTTTATGAATCATTTGCTGGTTAGTTTAAGAGAAAATGGAACACGAACCAGAAGAATCTGACATTACTCAGTGTACCTCATTTTAAACATATTTTAGGAATTTAGCTTCTTAGCAGCATGAAGTTTATGAGACTACCACAAACCAACAGGGGTTAAACTATCGGGCTCATAAACAGTGTTATATCAAGGGTCTAGTGGTGAAGCAACCCTCAACGCTTTTAGTACAACAACAGGCCGTTCTGTCGCTGCAAATGAATCCAAACTTTTCTAATTATCCAGCACTACACGCTGATGAGCGACGTGGGAGAAAATTCCAATTCATTGTTGCCTCCCGCAGTGTTTTGTCGTATGGAATTTCATTTCCTGTAGACTTATTCAAATTTGTTTACCCAAAATGTGGATAGTGATGAACCAATAAATAGTGCGCCGTCGCTTCTCAGTTCCAGCCTGTAAATTAAACCAGAAGGGATTATTTCGTAATGTAAAATGGTATATAAGGACACAATTGAGCGATATATTCACTTTTACTGTCCTCAGGTAATAAGAATATTACACCTGATATTTGGAGCTAATGAAGCAAATTTCATCTTATTTTGTATATTCAGTAAAATATACCACACCTGTAAGTTTGCCTAGACTGAGTAAAATTAAATTAAATATGGACAAAAACAAAACGTCAGGAAGATTTTCCGCTTACTTTGTTATCAGGGAAGGATGTAAAAGCCCGTTTCTTGCAGATACTTGCTTGCTTTAATGTATAAATTTTGTATTTAATGTTGTGAATATATCCTTCAACCATGATGTATCAAACTTTAGAGAAGATTCGTATCCCGGACGATTCCGGATTAAGGAAACATTATGTATCTAAATTGTATTCCGACACCATCAAAAGAGGAAATAGATGACAGAAATATATGGTCAAGATCATTCACGCAAACACAGCCCTGTGACCTCACCCGAGCATTGAACGGAGAACCATCGCCGTCGTTGTTATTGAAATGTGAGCCCACGTATTTGCAATAGTTTATTTTCATTTACAGTACATCCTTTCAATTTATATACATGTTTGTATTCTTCAGAAGACGAGTACGGCATGTTAATAAGAAACTCCTGTATTTGCAACATATCTCTGCATAAATGTCAAAGAAGGTTGGTATTATGTGAGAGAAATTTATGTGCACGTGCTGCCCCTGGTTCAGTTCCCGTTACAGTGTGTTTCAATGGGTACACTCACACAAGTATAAACAAAAATTGAAGTCATCTACAATTAGACCTATGCCTTTCTTGGCTTTTGAGGGACCGGTTCCGATTCTAATCAAGCATCTGCTATGGTCAGCTTGTACAGATTTTCCTTTTTGCGAAACTGGCGTAAGTCTGAGTGCTGAAGGCTTCATTTTTCCGTCTTTACTTTTTTGTGCAAGCGTGCTTCGAGAAAAAAAAATAATTGCACGAAACGACAAATCTATACTTAGTTAATAGTTAAGGATAGAGCTTCAGTTTTATTTATAAAATAAATAAATAAATAAATGCTACAATGCATAAAAATTAATAAAGTTTCGCTCAGAAAAAAGGCATAAGGGTGATAAAAGGTCTCAGTGCTTTGATTCTTAACTACGTACCACATATGGTTTATGTGAAACTCTTAATCTCGTAAGTTTTTAGGCATATTGCATTATTTCATTTAAGACCGTTTATAATACTAGGCCTACAATCTCGGAATTAGTTGACATTGTTAAAGAGAATTCTTCTTCTTCTTCTTCTTTATCTGTTTAACCTCCTCTTATGTAGGACTTACACCCCCAGGACTTACAGGCGGGTGCCTGGGGTCAGAGGCCCGTCGAGGAGCAGACACTCATGGATCAGACAGAATATCCAGGATGGGTGATCAGTCCGATGCCTGGTATGGGAGGAAGGAAGTAGATGAAACGAAATGATGGTGAAATGGATGAAAGGAAAGGTGATGATGGAGCAGTTGGTGGAATGAATGGCGGGGGAACCGGAGAACCCGGAGAAAACCCGCCACACGCCGCTTTGTCCACCACAAATCCCACATGCGGGTCCCTGGGATTGAACTCGGGCGAGCGGTCTAACCACTCGGCCACGGCGCCGCCCGGTTAAAGAGAATTCCTTTTTTATAAAGTCATGGATACTCACAACATACTTTACATACTCAGAAGTTGAATGGATTTGGGGCTATATCTACAATAAAATATAAAGTAATCAGATATCTCCTTGTAATGTTATACAATTCCTTGAAACTTTCTTTTAGTATGCTAGTTTAATATTTTATTTTACAAGGTAGTCATTGTTCCTACATAAACAATTCACACTCATTTTCCATTACTTCAAAAATTGTTTGTTAACCGTTGGTGTAATTTGGGGAAGAAATTTATTAAATACTAACAGAAGGATTGCTTGGAATTGTATTTAAGGAAACTGGCTTATCGGCGTTGCCATAGCTTCGGAATTTTGTTCCGCGGGATTTCTTCTAAATGTCAGTAAATATACCAACATGAGGCTGTCGCATTTGGGCACCATGCCATCATGCTGGACCGAGATTAAACCCAACTACGCTAACCAGAACGACTGCGTTACACAAGCATAGGAGGGCTGGTGTGAAAATATGTGTATCTTCGGTTTAAAAAGTCATCTTAACAGAATATCTTAATTCTACTTTTGTTTTTCATGCTAATTTTAACATAACTTGGTCACATTTTCCAGACCTGCTTAGTTACCAAATAACCATGGTATCAAACGCCTAGTAAGTGATACTACCTCTACGTCTACCCCGTTCAGGTTATATCACTTGTAATGGCGGTTGGAAAGAGAAACGGCCGCAACAGTAGTCTGGGAGGAGGCGTGTTAATAATTCCAAAATCGTAACACGAACATAGCCTTCAATGATTTAAAACACTTCAGTTCAGTTAATAATTAGACTGCTTTTTGTTTATGCTCCATCCTCTGGGTATATTAAATGCTGAGTAGAAAAAACGTATGAAACATTAGGTTATTTCCTCTCTGTTTAATCTCACTCGGAGAGTTACAAGAATAACCTCTTAAGTTAAAGTAATTTTCTTCTTTGACGTTGTTATTTTCTTATTCCTTCTCCATTCCTGTAATAGGTATATAAATGGATTCTTTAAGGGAAGTGGTCACCTGGAGATGGAACTATGTGATCTAGGTAGACGGCTTCTCTTCATTACGGCAGTATTTCTAAAACGTTTATGTAGCAAATCAAGTACGGCAGAATGTCCTAATGACGTTTAATTCTCAACCTTATATATCAACTGTGTATTTGATAACATGCGAATTTCCACAAGCTTTTGAGCAAATGTCCTTGTTTTCACCGAGATAACGTGGTAGCGACTGCGTGGAAGCCAGTGGTGATCAAGATAAGTTTGAAAAACTTGCATTAATGGCCTAATGGATGTTGCCACCGGAAGAGAAGGGCACGCCCCATCTCCTGCCATTCAGCGAGGACTCCACCTGGCACTAAGGAAGGAAAACTTTTAATAGCTAACCCAACAATCGCACTCATTTTTAATCTCCGCCCAAACAAAATGAGACCAGATTATCACCAGCAAGGTAATTGTTTTCAAGTGGTTACTCTAGTGGAAGGTAAAACGCACTTATAGGATCCAGCAGTGGCCTTACACGTAATGCTAAAACTCCTCAGTTACACGCGCTCTTGTTTCTTGCCACGCAATAAAAGAAGTTGCTTGCTTGTTGAAATCTTCGTTTTTATGGATGAAAATACTGGTAAATAACTAGGTCATTTTCCTATCAAGGAATTTAAAACAGAAGGATCGAGACACGTTTGTGTTATTCCTGTGTGGCGAATAGGGAACCTTCACAAACAACAAGATATTGCGCCCAGATTGTTTAACTTGTTATGTAAATATTGATGAAAAATCCCCATGAGGGCCCACGAGGACTCGCCAGAAGTCGTTACGGCACATTTAATGTTTATTTCTGCAGGGAATTCTTGCAACCACATTGTGGTATCCTCACAAAATCCAAGTTCATATGTCGTTTACGTTTCCTAGATATGCATTCAGTTGGTGACCTGGCAAACATCAAATCGATATCGGCGCTACGTTGGCAGGAAGGGTTTTCTGAAGTGATTTCTGCGACCGAGATTTCAAAAAGGAATAGAAGCCATTGTTAACCAGGATGCGTGGTCACATGCCCTCCTTCCAATTCTGCCGATTTATTCCACGCACTTCCTGCTTTCAAATGCATTTTAAATATTTACACGTAGCTAGATCATATTTGGTGTCGATTGTCACCGCAACACTAAGCTCTCAGAGGCACCAAGATAACCCCGACAGTGACGCGACAGCGACAAGTTAATGAAAACTGAGCAAATCGTAACGTACACTGAAAGAAGTTCCAAAACATTACGGTTGCATACTTATACCTGTAAACCTAGTTTACATTATATTAATTTACAACTTATTATTTAATTCCGTTAATTTTGTACAATGAATTATTGCATTAATTAAATTGAATTTGATTTTGTATAATTTAATAAATTGTATTGTTTTACATTGTATTAATTAATAAACCATCTCATTGTATTAATTTCTTCATTTGCCATCATCAAGGCGGAACAAAATTAAAAGAATACGCATTTAACTATTGAAACAAATTATATCATTAATATTTAGACTGAATCTTTCAATTTTCTGCGTAATGTCTGAAATTTTCAGTAAATTCATCAGGCAATACCCCTCAATTATTCGTGTTTAGAAATTATTCAAGGAGAATTTTAAATACCATTTGTAATAATGCATGTTTTCCTTCAGTGGAATATTGGTCACTGACAATAAATATAAACGAATAAATATATAAAATTGGTTGGATTTAAAGGACGAAATGACTTTCACACTAATAGTGCATTAATTTGTTCTAAATGCAGGACCACACTAAAGCGGCAATTCGGCGAACACATGGGTATCATAGAACTGCAGTAAAATCATTGCCTAAAATATTGTAAGCACATCTGGGTGAGAAGTGTAGCGATATTTCCGCCTGATGACACATACACAAAAAGAAACTCTGTAATAGTTATAATTTAGGAACTATTAATAATGAATTAAGAAGCAATTTGTTAGTTTTCCATAGTTTTAAAGCAATCCGATTCAAATCTGTATCAATAGAAAGACCTTCAGAAGCTGTAAATATGTTTCAAGATTCAATAATATTGTTAAATAAATAAAGGCGTAATTGCATAAGAAAAACTGCAAGATTTAAGCAAAAATAAAAGTAGCTTCGTTTTAGACTGTCCATTATGTTTTCCGAGCGTGGGGCCATAAAAATTGAAACCTTCTTTTCTACTTCGTGGGGATAAGGCAAGTTTTAAGAGTAAACAGACGCTATGAGGCAACGGACGTTTCTTACAGTTAGGCTTTGAATTTTCAACCAGGGAACCAATAAACGTAGATAATAAGTGCGAGAACCAATGGAAAGATAGGAAGATGCAGTGACATGTATAACATTTGGAGGTGAGCGTGGTTTTAGGACAGTTTGTTATGATTCTTCGTTAAGGTAACACGTAGCACTTCGGGTCAGAAAAGGACGCTAAGTTTCGAAAGTTGCTAAATGCCGCGCAATTATGCATTTATAAAGTGATGTAGGTAGAAAAATTTATATAATGTGCTAACTGTATTCTTCGATACAATTATATCCAAGCTCATAAACGAGTTAATGTTAGTCAAGTGACTATTTCAAGTTCGCGCGAATCTAAAGAACGGTGATAAAGCACCGATATATTAAATAACTAGCCGGAGCAAACTTTAGTGTTCCAAGAGACAATGGTGGGAAGACAGTGCTAAAAGGATCACACGTGTTAGGGAATATCAATGAATCTTGTAGCATTTCTAGCATGAAGACTGAGAAAAGTGAAAAGAGTGTTTCTATCAATACAATATCCTGGTGTCACCACTCCAGCAATCCTACCCTAACAATAACAGTAGGGAATTTCAGACCGATTCGCCGACAGTTGACCCTGAGATCGACGAGAAGTGCTTCCTGACTGACATCGGCGATTCGAATCCTGAAGACGCAGGTAAGACAATCACACGAAGTAGCGGGCAAAACGCTACAGAAGGGAACAGCTTTCTAATAAGTCATCAGAAACATTTATTGCACACAACTTGGTGAGTATATGGGCATCATAAACATTTAGTGAAATATTCGCCTCTAAGTAAGCACACCTGGGTGAAAAGGGAACGATGTTCTATTAAATCTTCAGAATCATTTATTGCACACATTTCGGCGAGCATATGGGCATCATAAACATATAATGAAATATTCAGCTTTAAGAAATTGTACCTGAGTTAAGAGGGAACAACGTTCTAGTAACTCTTCAGCTGTACACCATTCTTCTGAAGCGAGAAATTGTCCATGTTGAATTTCCAGAAATGAAGAAAAAAGTTTGTCTGAGTCTCTCAATGTGAAATGTGCTAAGCTACATGATCTGATAGTAACCTGTCTGCCTTATAAACCAGGGAATTGAGACCAAATCTTCCTGGATACGTATTTTTCTCAACATTTTCATTTATCCTCATAAGATAAATATGGGATAACTCCCCCCATTGGACCACTGGCTCACTAAGTATCATCCCACCCATCTTATTCATAGTCCCTGCAGCCCGTACATTGTTAAAGTGGACTTAAAGTCTCAAACAGTTGGACACTGATCACAGTGAGTGAGCCGATATTCAATTTGTTTACAATGGAAATATTCAAGAAGATATCCATTCACCTAAAAAGCAAATAATCTACCTTTTATGCTTGAAAATAACATCTAACAGTACCTCGGGTGCTGTGTTACCGTTCTGTCTTTGTGTGGTTAATGGTAAGCAGGTAAACAAATTAGAAATCCCGAATGTGTCTGGATTATTCTAGCACACGCAGAATACTTTTAGTGTGTGATGCTCCTACGTGAATTTGACAGTTTGCCTTATAGGAAAGTCTCAATCCTGAAATAAGAGTACTACGTATTATCTATTTCTTCGCGCTGAATCAGCCTTCATTTCGATCCCTACCCAAACACAAACCGTTTCGAAGTTATTCCTTTTCTGCGTGGCTCAAAACCTGTTTAGAAATCTATGTAGGAAGTGCCAGGTTTTGTAGTTTTCGTACACTGTTTGTAGTATTACGATCTTTTAGGTGCGTTCACTACTCACGATACACGTGAAACATCCATGGAGTTGAAATGTTATGTACCAGGGTAACACACGTAAGACTCCACAAATACACATGATTCTGAAACATATTTAACGCCATTCTCGTCTATCCTTAAGTGTTTCACTACAGTATACATTTAGGTTGCACAGCAGGGTGGCATCATTCATCTCAGAGTAAATAAACGTCCTTGACTTCGCTTTGTGTTCACCTCTTCTCGCCCTAAGGGAACACGATGGTCAGCTGACGGGCATCTACATCCCGCACTGGTAACAGCAGTCTGTATTCTTCATATCCTTTAACACCACGGAGAATAAAAGGAAATTTCGCAAACACACGCAAAGAAAAGGACCAAATCTTATTTCATTCAGCTAGAATAAGAAATTGAAGAAAATATATCGAAATGTTTCAGATATACGGGTACGGTAGTAAGCGAATAATTTTACTCGTGTACCTGAAGTTTTATATATAAACATTGAGGAAACATTTATAACACATGTCTGAAGTCGCTACAAAATGTATGTTACTTTATATGGCAAATCTTTTTAAAGCTTAAGATTACGGGAAAGTTTCCAAAAATGTCCATAAAAATACATTTTACGAATGTTACTTCAACCCAAAAGTTTCTGAAACTTAAGTCACTTGTACATTCACAATTTTTGTTTAAATTTTAATTCTCATATATCACAGTTGTGGTATTATATTTATACATCATGTATTTCCTTTATACGTTCTTTTGTCTCTTTTATATTTACGTTAATGATGTTATATCCGCAAAAAAGAAATAAATAATATTCCTGTTGGCAGGAAATGCAACCAGAATACAAACACCTACATGTCCTTATTTCCATGACTGCACTGAATAGTGTCTTTTGGACTGCAAGGTATTTTATTTCCAATAATACATGACCTTCAAAACTATATTAAAACAATTAGTAAATATTATCCTATATAGTGGATATATACAGGTTGTTTAACCTGGTAGGTCGTAGCGGACGATGAATTAATGAAGTGGCTGAAATGATGTTCAAGCGAGCCCGCAGTCCCTAGACCTGAGAGTTACGCCGACATTCGTCTTCTTAGGATAAGGGAAAAACCTTATCTGGGGAACTCACCCTAACCGAGGTACGAACTCGGGACCTCTTGAATGCAAGGAGACACACTACCCCCACATTACAGAGGTGGGCGAACTGGATAATAAAAAGCCCAGCTGTTGGTACGAGGTTGTGCCAATGACCAGCAAAAAACATTTTGCTCTCTGCCATCTGTTCGTTACACGATGACTCGCTCTCCGGCAGCATGCATGAGACTAATAGCAATACTTCATTGTGAAGGTTGCCAAGCTGTATACGACGATCCTGTTGGACTATCACACTTGAATAACTCAATGCCACGGCAGGAACTCGAACAAGGGATCCTCGGCTCTCCTTACCGATGTGGCGAGAGCGCGAACGCGCATTTAACCTTCTCGTGAGCACCCGATAGCGCAGTGGTTTCGTTTTCGACTTTCACACTGAGGGTCTGGGGTTGGATTCTCGGCTCTGGGGTGGCGATAGTCGGCTCTATCCACGCCTTCACCTCTGACTTGCACATGTGAGGTATATCCAAGGGCCAACGTGGTTCGGAGTCCACGATAGAAGCTGTAGGTCGTCTCATTCCACCGCTATCCTCATCTTCAACCTACCATCGGAGGCAACGGGTTCCGCCCGCTGGGTGCCTCTACCTCAGAAATGGGTCTAGTCACCCCTTAGTGGAATGAGGTATCCCCCGTAGGTCATAGACCACATATGGGGAGCGTTAAAAACGACGATGACCTTCTCCTGCGATTCAAGCATCCCAGTAAACCTTCAAAGCGCTCTCGAATACTTTAGACACACTTCAATGGTGCCTTGCAATGCTGCCGGACTTTACAGCTAACCTTCAATGGAATTAATTTCTATTAAACATATATGAACTGGTTACCGCAGAAAGACAACTAGTCCAGCATTTACACATTTCCTGTTCTTGACGATTATGGTTTTATGGGTCAGTGGATCGTTTACCACAAAAGGGACACTTGGCCTGGCAACACCTTCAGTTTTCTGGTTACTGCAGATAGGGAAAGTTTTATTCAGTTCTTTGTCTCTACTGTTAAATAGAAAATGTGGACATGTCTTTACGCAGTTGCGGTTCATACAAACGTCACGAAAGATACGTGCTAAAGGGAACATAGGAAAGATGGAGAAAAGAGAAGAACCATCACAAGACAGACATCGCTTCTTATAAAACATAGTGTACCACCGCCAAATAAAAGAGTTGCTACTGTGTGACCTTTCATACTTGTAATTTAACATGAGGCAAAACGACAGTGTAACTTTTATTGGGACATGTTGCTTGTGTATTATGATTGACGTGTCCAGATGTGTTCTAGAAGGTCTCTGCTGCGCAGTGGAGTCAGTGCAAGCATTTGGATGAAAATCATATGCAGCAGCCGCAAAAGTTACAACATTTCAATCGACTAAGACACATCTGCGGCTTATATAAGTCCAACTTCAAATTATAAAAAATAATATTTCAGAAAATGCTTTAACTAAACCCCAAATACATATAGACTTTCTTTAGGACTTTCATGAATTGAGAATGTTAACATGAATACCATAAGTGAGTACGATTTAATGTTACTACTCCGTTCATATGCCGTATAAACCCAATAGCGATTAGCTGGGGTGCCCATCCCCGTAAAGGCTATGGCGCATCCCCCAAAACAATCATCCTTCCCCATAATTTTTCTGAGAGCCCAATTTCAACTATTCAGTTCCGTTTTTTATGACGCTGGAAAGTGAGGTGGGCGTCGACGTCGTCGTCATTCTCAGCTGCTCAGTCGGTGAGTTGTTCTTGGTGTCTGTCTCATATCCGATTGTAACGATGTTGGAATGTTCAGGAAATAAGGTACGGTAATCTCAGGGTTTGTGAGAATTGCAAAGAATCCTCGGTGTCCAACAAGGAATACGACAACACGTGTTCAGCACTACTTATTTCCTTTGATTATTACCACAGTCGCAACATTAATATAGATTCAGAATTCTGGGAAGTTATTATGAAGTTTATCGGAACCACTTTCTTAACCAGAACTCCTTTGCGCCGCGATAATTATTTAATTCCCTCATCCCGCACTTTCTTCTCGCGGAGACACACGCCAATTATCTTCCCCAAGTGTCGCTCCGTCTTCGTTTGAGTATTCAAATGTCCCCCTAACTTTGAGGTTTCGAATCTTCTAGTTTAAGGCTGCATTCACATGTAAGCGCTAACATAACGCACCATAAGCGCAGGTGTGAGGGAAGGCCATTCACAATACAGCCGTAGACATAACACAAGAAGTTGGCATGGGCTTCTAGATCCTTAAACTAATTACGGAAGTGTTCCGAGTGCACCGCATAATATAACCAACAATACCAAATAAGAAAGTTCACTCAATATTTTATAAATAAATAGGTCAAAAAAGATACATATGTCCAACTGCCACCCGTAGCGTTAGTGACATCACGACTGTTTGACCAAAACATTGAAAATAGTTGTGCAAGTATGGAAACTGCAGCAAGGTATCTATGTGATGATACAACTGCATAAGTTATATTAATGCAATGTTCATTATCTCTTTGCGCCTTATGATTTTTGAGGCAACAAATCTAGGCGCAGATGCTGGCTTCATCCATTAAACGAAAGTTTCCAAACTCTTGCGTTTCCTGACTCTATTTGAATGCTTCCATTAAATAACATGGATGCAAAGTCTTGGGCTTATGCTACGTCTGCGCTTACATTTCATTGTGAATGGGCCATTAATCCTATTGGTTACTTTTAAATTTTATTCGTTGGCTTTGTCTACCGAACGTGTATTTTTCGTAGCGTTTGGAACAACACCCCGTCCTTGACATCCTTTCTTCAACTAAGCAACAAAAGATATCTCGCCCTCGTATGACCGTGATTAATCCCTAAGAGGGGAGAAATTGTTCCATGTAAAACTCTCCAGAATTCCATATCTTGCTATTACATACAACTTTATAGTTAATTTACAGTGTTCGTGAATGTTTCATGACAATGTTTCCCGTGAATGTTTCCCTTTACAAAAGCTTCACAAAGGGGCTGTCTTATAAGTACTATAGTAGCTATTGTGATACCTGAACACAACAACATCTTAAACAAATAAAGTTGGAAAGTTAAAATCAACAACAAAATCGTAATGTTTAGAGCAAAAGGTTACAGATAGAAATATTCGGCAGGTGGTGTATTTCATTATTTGGTATTTCAATGTAATCTATTGCATCTTCCTAAACAGACCAACATAGTAATTGTAATAACGTTCTGAACAACTACATACCTCCCTAAAATGTTATAGCTGCTTATACAGGACGTATCTTTATTGTATCATATGAACATGGGTCTGAAAATCATTTATTTCAGAATTAGAACACAAAATCGAAGGTTACAAAAATTACTCGAAGTGGCTTTCTCTTGCTTCGATGCATGGAGTAAGCCTGCGTTCCATGCTCTGCCGTACTCTGTTGAAAATTCCTGGTGTGTTTCGTATTTGGTCAAATCCAGTTTGGACACGTCCTCTCAAAATGTCAACGTCAGGTACAGGAGTCGCATAAACCAAGGACTTAAAATGTCTCCAGACGAAGAAATCCATTGCATTCAAATCAGGTGATCGAGCAGGCTATGCAATGGATCCCCCTCGACCAATCCATTTTTGCTGAAATCGATCATTCAAAAACTTACGAACTATCATACTGAAATGAGTTGGAGCATCATCGTGAAAAACTAAATTCGTTGGATGAGACACATTATCAGTTAAGTGAGGCAACTCATTTCTGAGAAACTGGAGATAGGTATGTCCATTCAGACGAGGAGGGAAGAAGTAGGGACCAATAAGGTGATCATGAATGATTCCACCCCAAACGTTGAGACAGAACCTCTGTTGATTGTTGTCCTGTCGTACTTCATTCGGAATTTCAAATACACAGTTATGAGTGTTATGAAAATTGAAGATGCCGTTGCGACTAAAACCAGCCTCATCCGTGAATAAGATACAGGCTAGGAAATTGATGAACACAGCGCACTGCTGTAACATGCGTTGACAGAAACGACGTTTTGGCTCAAAGTCCGCCTCATTTAATCCTTGCACACGTTGAAGGTGATACGAGTACAGAAGATTTTCATGCAGAATTCTCCAGATAGTCATATGACTAACTCTTTCCCTTTCAGCCATACGTCTTGTGTGATGGGTCTGCATCCACAGCACGCAGAACTCGTTCTTCAAGCTCAATGCCGCTCTTGGTCTCCCAACATCCCTAGTACTCCTCTCAAATGCAACATTCTCTCTCAAGCGTTGACGAATTCGTGCGAATGTTCTTGCACACGGTAACAGCCTGTCAGGGTACCTTTCTGCATAAAGTTCACGTGCTCGTGCTGCATTGCCGTCTGCACGGCCATACGTGTAGTGTATATCCGTCTGTTCACTCCTGAAATACATCTTCTTTGACCTATAACAACGAAACGGTTCATTTTCAGACCCATGTACATATGGACTTTTTTTTACTGTTTTGATGTCAGGAACACGTTCCCCAAACATATGACACCAATAAAGATACACCTGTATACAATTCCAAAAATTATAATTTGATACGTCACAGAATACCATTCAGTATAAATTGTACTTAACGTAATTTTTGTGGAGGATACAGTACTTTTAGATTAACAAACTGAATTAACAATTACAGTACTCGAACAAAAACTGTAATAAATGTGCCTGTATTACCTACGTTAATTTACTTCAATATTTTTATATTCCCCAAAATTTTGAATTTCCCCCAAAAATGCTTCTGATGGCGCAAGTTTCGCCATGATCTCCACCCCGTGGGTGACCCTGGCGATTAGTAATTCCTCCGATATGGACTAACCATGATTGTTTATCTTAAAATATGCTTGCAAGGATGCGTATTATCGGATAAAACGTCAGCTCGTTATTATAGTACGCAGGATTAGTAGGCTACATCTTCCATCTCGATAACAGAATCAAATATGATTAGAATTGGAATACAGGAGCAAGAATGAATCAAAGTAACACTTCACGCCAATACATCTTCACTGAACTTATATCTGCAGATAAATCAATATACCATTCATCTGTTCTGTAGACATCACGAAATCCTAATACCTCAACATCCACCTTCCACTTCCAGTTTCCATTACCGAAAACCAGCAGATTCCTTCAACTTTACCTTTGAAATTGTGTTTTTAATCAATGAACATTCAAATAACGTCAATTTTCAAATAAATTTCGTTCTTGAAAAAATGTGTTTCTATCGTGGTCTGACTTTAGCACGTTGGTAGCATTGTTTGGTATTCCGTTACATATTCAATTGTATGCCACGATTTGACAGCTGACACAGTACTTATTTAATTCTAAGCAGCACAAGTAAGAAAGGAATTACTACTTATGTATGTTATTGTAATTTATTCATGGAATAATCTTAATGAATCCAAAACGACATTACGAGCTTAATCAGAAAAATTCGTAACTTCCCGTGGAATTGCCTATGATAAAATAGGAATTTACAACGCTTTAAATAGTTCTAAAGCTCAGCTTCCTCACGAAGGACATTAAAAGGTTCATATTTACTGCAACACGGTGCTTATTCTTATGTCTGTCGTTACTGGTTAGGTGATCCATGATTCAATTCCACGAAGCATGTAACAGATAAGTCTGATAGAAATGAGTATCTATAGTCTCTTATTTTCTATAAAGCCCCGTGAACATTAGGTCGACTGAGAGCTCAGATTGTATACTCTGGAGTACATACATGAGAGAAGACAATTACCAAACAGAATACCTGGAGTTCAGTAATGGACCAATGCCTGGTACATTATCAAATGTACCAGTTCTGGCACCGTGCAGCCAGGAGTTCTATCAGCATTCTGTTCTCTCAGCGAACGCTGATGCAGTATTTTAACACTTGAATGATATCAGTCTAGTTATATAATATAAAAAATAATAACAGTCCGCCTTAAAGCAATATGTGTTTATTACAGTCATTGTATTATGTTTACGTTATCATGTACATGTATAAAAATGTTATGTGAATGTATTACGTAGTTTAACAATGTAGGAGCTGTGAGAATAAAAGCAAGCTGCCTTCCGTAGCAAACAGAATTACAAAGTAGAAGCCGAAATTTGCTAACAATAAGGTAACCTTGAGACAACAATAAATTAGAAAGTTTAAAAAGGCTACTAATAATTCTTGGAACAATAATAATGTAATATTTAAAACAGTTTATAAATAGCCAATCAAAAATTAGAGAAGCTTAAAGTTTAATAAAGATATTCTATTGGAGTAGGCTTAGGCA
Organism: Deroplatys truncata; assembly: GCA_030765065.1. Taxonomy (NCBI): domain Eukaryota; kingdom Metazoa; phylum Arthropoda; class Insecta; order Mantodea; family Mantidae; genus Deroplatys; species Deroplatys truncata. The sequence continues at coordinate 31,746,005 of CM060990.1, forward strand.
ATCAGAGACCAGAAATAGAGGAAATGTACAAATTCAAGCGGTAGACGCTACAAGGAAGCGTAACCAAGCAGTTCGGTTTGGTACGTGTTCAGTGTGAGACATGAAAATTCATTACGGCGAGAATAATATAAAGTTTACCTGTTAAAAGTGCAATTAACAATAATCTCACAGATCTATAGTAGGATACATCAGTGAAGTGTTATTTAATCGTGTGAAGGATTAATCAAGAGAGTGGAGTACAATTATAATTTGTGTAAGTCTTCATTCTTTAGCCGTACTAGCGCTGTTAAGAGATACGTGTTCTGCAAATTACTACTGACGAAGCCGAGGCATATACATACATATATAATATTTAAGTAAATAACATTAAAATAGTTATTACACATAAAGTAAAAGTGGGGCGAAGACCACCGGAAAAGTAAACGTGGGGTAAAGGCCACCGGAAAGTTTGTACCGTACGTGGGGCGAACACTCGTAGAAACATATCTCCCGCAAATTGGCTTTCATTACGTGTGTGATCTAAAACAGCTTCAAATTAGTGCCTAAACGTGGTGCAACCGCAACAACAATTACACCCTTTCAACGCACAACAGTATTAAGTGTGGGTACTTCAAAGGGGAAGCCTATTTTCACTTCATTTTAAACGTGCTTCCACGGAATACAAATGTTGCCTTGTCTTGTTCGGAACAGATTTCCGTCATTGCTCCGGACACACTTCAGCATTCGGCTTATTGTTCTACTTGTATCATTTTAAAGCCAAATCATTATTCCTGCACCCTTTACCAAGGAATACCGTCTCATAACAGATATGCTTTCACATTCTTCTGGTTCTAAAAACATTTTCCCAAAAGCAATATTTCTCCTGTGAGCCAAGGCCTATCAGGAGCATATAATGTGCTGAGCTGTTTCAGTTTCTTTCTTGCATAATCTGCAATCTAAGTTACCCTAAAACACTCCCATCGTGTAAAGATGCCTTTTCACAGGAGCATGTGGTGTGAGAAATGCAATAAAACTGTTCTCAGCTGAAGTCTGTTATATTTAAATAAGCTTTTAGCTCTTTTCTTACATGGTTTTCTAATAAATAGTTTTCCATGCTTGTTTCCTGGAGTTTTAGGCTAGGTTTTATGATGTTCTACTTTGGATCAGTTCTTAATAGCCTCTAACTTAACATTGAGATGTTCCTTGAGCCGGTTCTGGCCCAATAAATTGTGAAACTGCTCTTTGTCTTGCAAATTCATCAACTTTTTCATTTCCCTCTATGCCACTATGACCCGGCACCCAGACGAGTTGAACTTATTCTGTTCTGCCAAGCTTGTGACCCTATTTAGGCAATAGAAAACACTATTGACGTTACCTTATGACTGCTTAGAGGCTCAAGTGGAGCCTGGCTATCTGAGAAGATAAGGATCTGTATACCAATGTAAGCTCTCCTTATGTTTTCATATGTGCATTGAATAATAGCATAAATTTCTGTTTAAAACAGTAGCATATTCACACAAGGGAAGAAAGAGGTTTTGCACCTTGGTCTTATGCCATATACTCCGAATCCTGTTCCCGAGCCATCCTTTGAAACGTCTGTAAACATTTCCCAGGAGTTTTCAGAGTTTTATTCGTCCAACGTTCAGGATCAGTAATCACCCTGAAGTTCTTTATAAAGTGTTTAATTGGAATCACGTAGTCTGACGGCATTTCTAAAGATGCAAACCCCTATGTAGTTCCTAATTCTTAGCAAACCTGAGTCTATTTCAGGAATTCTCAGCTGCTTAGCGAGTCTATAGAGTGACATTCTTGCCTCCTTCATTACAACTGAATGCTATGGAGTCAGGTTCAAGAGTGTCTCCATTACTGCAGTAGCAGCTGTTTTGACTCCTGTAACAGCCATTCATGCTGTTCATTGAATTTTGTTTAGTTGATTTTTAGAGCCTGTTTATAGGATCTTAGGCCATCTAATCAGTGCTGCATGGGCTATCGATGGTATGATTATCCTGGCATATATACTATGGATCGTAGCAGGTCTTAGTTCCCATCTTCTACCATGCTTGCGTCAAACTACTTCAAAAGTTGTTTTCGCATGTTTTATTGCTTTCTTGAAATGTTGATTCCAATCCATGTTGAAGACAAGAGTGATTTCCAAGTATTTGACTTCCTCACACATTTTAAGTTCTTTACCTTGAAAATATAGAGATCGTAATCCCTTTATGTCTCTTATTCTGGTAAGTGCTACTATGACTGTTTTATGAGGACTAATAGTTAAGTCCTCATTCACAGCCCATTTGGTCACACTATTCAGGCCAACTGCATGAGTTCCCCGACTGTTCCTGTGTATTAACCTCGAACTATGATGACGATATCATCAGCATAGCTCGTGATATCAACACCTAGGCTACTTGCTTGAAGAAGTAGCCCAAAAACCACCAGGTTCCATAGTATAGGTGATAACACTCCACCCTGTGAACAACCACTCATGAGCTTTGCAGCTAGGCTACTATCCATGTGACTTGTATGAACTATTCAGCCTCTCAGCATGGATTGAATCAACCGATAACAGGTTTCATCAACTCCATATTTTTTTTAAGCAGAGTTATTAGATTAAAGGAGGTGTTATCAAAGGCTCCCTCAATATCAATGAAACCCAAGTGCCCCCTCCTTTTCCTGAGTTGTCTTTTCCAGTTTATAAGAGACATGAAAATGACAGTTTCAGTTGATTGCCTGTACGATAGGCATGCTGATTTTGGTTCAAAAGCTCCACCTCCAAGCATCTCCTCTTATGTGCCTATCTAGGAATTTCTAAACTTTTTATGAATTATTGAAATTAAACTGATAGGTCTCAGGGATTTAGCCAGGGTCAAGGGTTTTCCTGACTTTTATATAAATACCACCCTGAGATGCCTCGAGTTCATTGGTATGTATCCTAAGACCAAACCTGCTCTTAGGATTTGTTTCAAAATTTCTCACAATTCATCAAAACCTTTTTGATGCATAATGCACATTATTCCATCGTTTCCTGGAGATTTGTAACTTGAAGTGAAAACTCTGCCCATTTTAATTGTTCATATTTGGTGACTTTCTTGGCGATTTCCCAGTCTGCCCTGGAGGCTTTCTTCCTAGAGAGCTTCAGTCCAAGACTCCCATTCTCCCTCAGGTTCATTAAGGATAATCAATCCAGGGAAGTGAACTCGAAGAAGTTCTTCCACTGTCTCCTTCTCTCTTTTAGTGTATCCTCCATTTTCCAATTTGAGATTGCTAATAAAGCTATGTGGATCGTTTCTAAGAGTCTTCTGAAGTCTAGCACATTCTGGGACCGTTTCTATCGCCTCACAGTGCTTCCACCGGTTCTTCTTAGCCTTCCTTAAGGCTCATTGTATTCTGGCGATGATCTGCTATAAGCAGTCCATTGTTTGGTTCGTTTCGCAAAGTCAAACAATCTGCGAATTTTCTTCCTTTTACTCGCAAGGTCTTGGTTCCACCAGGCACATTCCTGTTGGCTTGCCTTGTTTTCAGAGGGCAATTATTAAATGTTGAGATTATTGCATCCTGTAAATCCTGAATACAAATGTTAGTTTTTATTATTATTTAAATATTCTGTTTTATCTTCATATTCCCCTTTTATGTTTACCTGACATCTCGAGGACGAGGTAATTCAATTATATATTCAAAGATAGTGTAAATGAGTTTCATGTCTGGCGAGGCCTAAAAGTATCTTACATATAGAGCAGGGTTTCCCAGCCTATGTTCTGAAGAGTCCAAAGGGCTCAGTGGCAGCTCCAGGAAAATAAAATGAATTATTTGAATTAAACAATAAGAAACTAAACGCAGAATAAGAAAGTAAGAAAACTCGCATTCAGAAATTTGCCAACTTAAATTTCCTGCCTCCTCTAACAAAGGACGTCTAGCAATTCAATTTTACTTTAGTTCCGGAGTAACGCTAGTGCAAGTAGCAGTAAACGTCTTCTACACAGCTAACTGGGATGTTTACACGACCAATGAAGGTAAGAGAGTGAGATAGGAGGTAGAAGAGGTAAGCTTGAATAGTAGTTGCTATTGCTGCTGGTTGGTGGCGAAGTGAAAGAGACATGAGGAAGGAAATAGCATTTTCGCTAGAACTCGCCAAATCCGCCTCCTCCTCTATCTACTCTGGGTGCGTTAATATGCTCTCAAAATAATGTGTCACAATTTTGATTCCTAATTGTAGTATCTTTAGTCAGTCAGGTTATGAAACTAAGCGAGGAGCAGGCTTCATAAGGCAATGCAGCTGTGAAAATCCAAAACTAAAGTTTTCTTCTGACCGCTTTGGCGTTTTTTCCATTTATTCAGAACATAAACAGAAAATGCAGACAACATTTTAACAATCTATATCAAACCGTTATTAACATATTAATTTTTTATTTATCATGAATCACTTTTTGATATGGTTATATGAAATTCTCCTTGGACCCTACGGTTTATCACATCGCTTCCAAATTTTTAATTGAATTTAGTATGCACATTTAAATAAATTGTGCATGTGTTTCTTAATTTTAATTAACTAAAGAAAAAAACATGTTGAATGCATGATACTAAATTTTTCTACTTTTTTGTGTTAGTTACAGTAAACAATTAATTTGAGGTGAACTATTTAATATGTTTAACATGTACACCGCAGTTTTTAAATGCGTAATTTCTGAGGCTTTCCTGAAAATTTCAAGGAATAAGATATAAACTGTGGTCCAAGGATCATTTTGAATTTTGGAAATGCGAAAAGAAGGAAATGACAAAACTGGAGCTCAACGTTCAATGCGTTGCTTCACCTAAATGGTAAATGAAGAGTTAAAATTATTTATATTAAAAACAGTTGTGTAGCATGATAGCACACATAACTATAATAAAAATGCAAAACAAAAACTAAAAAGTTTACATGTTTACCAAATATCACCGAAATTTATCGAAAACATAATGAACGAATATATATGTCAATTGAATTGGTTGTAAGGATTAAACTGGAGTAACTAAGGTTATAGTAAAAGCCCTATTGTTGGACTGTTGATCATGTGACGTCTATTGTGAACTATATTTTTGATTTATTGAGATTTTGTAGCAGGAAAACGTGCATCAATTGTAGCAGGAAAATGTTATTCCTCTGGTTGATGTCCTCTGCTGCAGTGTTCTTATCCTCGGCTATTGCTGCTCGTCGGCTGCTGTATTCTCCATTCCTAATCATTACTTATCTAGCTAATTTCACGGGTCTCGGGGTTTTCGTAGGTGAGGCAAATTAAAGTACACTGCATTTCCTTTTAAAATGTGGTTTATTATTAAATAAATACGCACTTATGGCCGGCTAGATTTTCCCATTGTAACAATTCACACCATTATAATAAATTAGGAGCCTAATCTAACTGCACGCGCTTCCCACCCTGATGCACACACCTGCATCCGTCGTCCAGAGAGTATCACTGTGTGTCGACGAGATTCTATAAGAGAGTGCAAATCTGGGGCTTTCTTTCCCTTTATATACCTAAGCCTAGTGATGCTCGCCTCCGCGTCTCAAAATGTAACGACGTTTCTAATTGGTCCTCAGACCGCGTTACCTTAACATGTATGAGAATATTCTGCTCCAAAAGATTTGGCATACGCGTACCAGTGACGCGTCCGGAAGCAGATTCAACATCTCTGTCTCTTTCCTTTCTATATCTGTCTCTTTCTATTTGTCATTATTACCTACAGTTCCTTGCTCATTAGCTTGGCGAAAGGTGGGCTCTACTTAGAATTATCCTTTACTTGGAATTAGCTAGCTCGCCCGTCCCTTACTTATCTAAGTTACAATCTGCTTTTGTACAATTCTTGGTTGTTAAATATTCTAACATATTTCTTGGTGAATTATATCATTATGTACAATTCTTATTTAATATTGATTTATATGTCTATGTATATATATGGTATATCCCCTTTCAATTTGAGCGAACTTTCATCTATGGCTAAGTTTTCGCAATATCATGTGTATTATAATAGTTAAAAATAAATTTAAATATTATAGGAAATTTCTAAACTTTCAAAATATATTTCATTGTATGGACATGCCATAAGTGCTTAGATATCTCTTCACACTTCCCCGATATGTCCTGGGGGGTTCCGCCATAGGAACTGAATCTATGGTTTGTTTAAAGTCTTTTGAGACAGAGGAAGGGATAGATAAGGGCGTCGCGCGGCCGATGCGGCAGTTATCACAAAGAGCCGCCACACGTAGCCGACCTGGGCACGAGCAACCGGTTTTATAAGTCCCCGTCTACTGTCTCAAAAGACCCTGAACAAAGAATAAGAAGGGCTTGTGAGTAAAAACGTTTGGTATTGCCCGATTTACAGCAGTTACAACGCAACGCTCTAAATAGCCTTTCTAATTCGTAAACATCAACACACGCATTAATGTGTCAGCCAAAGTAAATACAGAGTAAGCGATTTTGGAAATGTTGGACAACCGAAGGACAAAATGAAACTATGTTCTACAACTTTCTACATAAATCTTAACACAAACACAATAGCGCTACATTTAATAACTATTCCGTTATTAAAATGCCGCAGAAACTATAAAATTAAACAATCAATGACGTCTTTGTGATTTACGCTCTTATGACACTACATGATAGTTCAAGAATTCTTTAGGAGAAATGTAGTACTTGCATGAATACATGCCCATTTTTGTTTAAACAATGAAACTACGCGTTTCTTTACAAAGGAAAAAACTGAAAGACAAAGAAAAGGGGAAAAAGAAAGGAAATATCGCCAGAGGAACATTTAGGCAGTAGTCGCCGGTATAATATGATTCCCCTTCAACCACCAGATCGGTTTGGAAATGACAATGGCTGGACATTGGAGCAATCTGGCAACTTTGGTGGTTCAGCGTTTATAAACCAGGCGCACTGCCTCTCGTGTGGCAAATAGGCCTGAGATACTGGGGTACTCTCTAAGGGGTGACAAGAAAACGTATTAGGTATTCCAAAAACATCGCAGTTTTGCACGCACACAAAATTAAATTTAAAGTTAAATGCATTACAGATAATGTGACTCTTCACACTACGTTAATTACTCCGTACCGATAGCCCAGGTTTGGAAGATCTCATTAAACGTAGTATTTGTCCCACAAAAGCTGCTCCAAACGCTGCAGCACTTCGGATAAACTACCAACATATTCAAATGTGTTAAATTTGTGTCACAATTTCGGTCAAACCCAAATGTATTCTGGTGCAATTTCAGGATGCACGGTGTGCAAGCACCCAGTAAATGTATCAGATCATCACGTACAAGGTTTTAGAGCGTAAAACGTAGCATGGGTATCTTAGTTGCAATTTACAGAGCGAGATGCCTGCGCGGTAACGTCTGAGGCTCGCATTGGGGAATTTGCGGGTTCCATTCCCGGTGACTGCCCACTCTGACCATGGATTTTTCGTGGTTTTCCGCGGTTGGCAAAGGTGAATGCTGGGGTGGTTTATTCTACCACGAATTTCCTCTCTCCCACGTTTTCCCTCTCATTCCATTTCCCTTTCATGCTTTAGGTTAACTCCTGGGCTGTGGTTCGTCGGTGTCGGGCAGATGCCGCAGAGGCTTGGGGTTTGGAACTTATTCTCGGCCCTGCTAGAGGAACGTCTCCGAGCGACCGTCCCGTGGACGGGTGGTCAAGCCTGGAACTGTTAGGGAATCCTGCGCGTCTCTGTCGACTTGCGCCGGCCAACTATGCAGCCCATACGTCTCCTGCGATTCTCTCACCTCATCCGCTTCTCCCGGGTTGTATGCACAAAGATCCAATGGGTGTTGAGGTGCTAGGTGTGCCCTCCGTTAACTGGTCCTATGCAACATGGAACAGTGTTAAACTGTTTAATGCTGTGAACCACATCCCCCACTTGGACCTTCCACATTACTTTTCCCTGTCCTGTGTAGTTGGATGATCGCTATGGCGTTTTCTTCTTCAAATGCAGTAACTAACATGACTCAAGTATCTGGTGGCGTCCTTTCTATTTGCAAATTTAGTAGTGTATAACGATCGTTCTTTCTGCATACTGCACCACAGGCGGTGGATACCGATGATACATGAAATGATATGATTAGGAAAGGAAATTTGGAAAAGAAACGTTCCAGATCTAGTTCCGGGTATCTCCCGGCATTTGCTACTTATGAGGACTGAGGAAAACCTGGAAAAACCTCAGTCACAGAGGGCGATCCTGGCGGGATTTGAACTGCAGACCTCTGTTCACGAGTCCGTGCCTTAACGACCAAGGCAACCCATGTCGGTAAACCTGCAACCTGCACTTCGTTGTTTCTCTAAAAGCATGTGTTTGCTTTTCATAAATGAGATCTGCATGTAAAGTTTCAGTGAGCAGGTGATTCCATGTAATAATTGTTAAGGGCCCTGATTAACATTTTAAGGCCTCGGGTTCGATTTCAGGACCTTCCATGGAAATTTGAACTTGATTAGAAAGAGTTCCGTTTCTCAACATCCCCGCTGCCATATCTCTCCGCCGGGTCTTAGAGGCGGCCGCCTCCTCCTCGTAAACTGGCTATAGTACCATCATGGTGGTAGGGGCATCTTAAAGTTCACAAAGACATGGGAGCCATTGAATCAATGCATAAGCGATGTCCAAAGTTATAGTTTTTAGTGCAAATTTCATTTTCTGGAAAATCCTTCAAAAAGCATTTGAGATTGTACGCAAATGTTCCTTTCTGCGCTAAAAAAACTTTACGATTAACGTTGCAACCACACACGTGTAGTTAATAGGGATTTTATTTCAACACGTAACCTTAGGGAACGATTTCAAGGAACATTGTATCTACGTAGTTTTTCTGTCGCGTATGGACTACAGTAAATCCATACATTATTATTATCGTTATTAATTATTATTAATTATTTATTAATTATTAGTTATTATTATTGTTACTGTTATTTATTACTACTACTACTATTATTACTACTAACGTTATTACTATTGTTACTACTACTATTGTTATTACTATTACTACTATTATTACTAATTACCACTATTATTACTATTATTATTACTATTAATACTACTATTATTACTAATATTATTATTACTACTATTATTATTACTACTATTATTACTATTACCACTATTATTACTATTACTACTATTATTATTACTATTACCACTACTATTATTACTACTATTATTACTATTATTATTATTACTAATTACCAGTACTATTATTACTATTACCACTATTATTATTATTGCTATTATTATTACTATTACCACTACTATTATTACTACTATTATTATTACTAATTACCACTATTATTACTAATTACCAGTACTATTATTACTATTATTACTACTACTATTATTACTATTACTACTATTATTACTACTATTACTACTATTATTACTACTATTATTATTAATACCACTACTACTATTATTACTACTATTATCAATACTATTATTATTACTATTACCACTACTATTATTATTACTATTACCACTACTATTATTATTACTATTACCACTACTATTATTATTACTATTACCACTACTATTATTATTACTATTATTACTACTATTATTATTACTATTACCACTACTATTATTACTAATTACCACTATTATTACTACTATTATTATTACTATTATTACTACTATTATTAGTATTACCACTACTATTATTACTAATTAACACTATTATTACTACTATTATTATTACTATTACCACTACTATTATTACTATTACCACTACTATTATTATTACTAATTACCACTATTATTACTACTATTATTACTATTACCACTACTATTATTATTACTAATTACCACTATTATTACTACTATTATTACTATTACCACTGTTATTACTACTATTATTACCAGTACTATTATTACTACTATTATTATTACTATTACCGGTACTATTATTACTACTATTATTATTACTATTATTATTACTATTATCACTATTATTACTATTATTACTATTATCACTATTATTACTACTATTATTATTACTATATTTACTATTATTACTACTATTATTATTACTATTACTATTACCACTGTTACCACTACTATTATTATTACTACTATTATTATTACTATTACCACTGTTATTACTACTATTGTTATTATTAGTATTACCACTACATTTATTATTACTATTACCACTGTTATTACTATTATTATTATTACTATTACCACTACTATTCTTATTACTATTACCACTGTTATTACTACTAGTATTATTACTATTACCACTGTTATTACTACTAGTATTATTACTATTACCACTGTTATTACTACTAGTATTATTACTATTACCACTGTTATTACTACTAGTATTATTACTATTACCACTGTTATTACTACTAGTATTATTACTATTACCACTGTTATTACTACTAGTATTATTACTATTACCACTGTTATTACTACTAGTATTATTACTATTACCACTGTTATTACTACTAGTATTATTACTATTACCACTGTTATTACTACTAGTATTATTACTATTACCACTACTAGTATTATTACTATTACCACTACTAGTATTATTACTATTACCACTACTATTATTATTACTATTATTACCACTATTATCATTACTATTATTACTACTATTATCACTACTATTATTACTACTACTATTATTACTATTGTTATTACTACTACCACTATTGTTACTACTGTTATTATTACTATTATCACTATTATTACTATTATTACTATTATCACTATTATTACTACTATTATTATTACTATATTTACTATTATTACTACTATTATTATTACTATTACTATTACCACTGTTACCACTACTATTATTATTACTACTATTATTATTACTATTACCACTGTTATTACTACTAGTATTATTACTATTACCACTACTATTATTATTACTATTACCACTATTATCATTACTATTATTACCACTATTATCATTACTATTATTACCACTATTATCATTACTATTATTACTACTATTATCACTACTATTATTACTACTACTATTATTACTATTGTTATTACTACTACCACTATTGTTACTACTGTTATTATTACTATTATCACTATTATTACTATTATTACTATTATCACTATTATTACTACTATTATTATTACTATATTTACTATTATTACTACTATTATTATTACTATTACTATTACCACTGTTACCACTACTATTATTATTACTACTATTATTATTACTATTACCACTGTTATTACTACTATTGTTATTATTAGTATTACCACTACATTTATTATTACTATTACCACTGTTATTACTATTATTATTATTACTATTACCACTACTATTCTTATTACTATTACCACTGTTATTACTACTAGTATTATTACTATTACCACTGTTATTACTACTAGTATTATTACTATTACCACTGTTATTACTACTAGTATTATTACTATTACCACTGTTATTACTACTAGTATTATTACTATTACCACTGTTATTACTACTAGTATTATTACTATTACCACTGTTATTACTACTAGTATTATTACTATTACCACTGTTATTACTACTAGTATTATTACTATTACCACTGTTATTACTACTAGTATTATTACTATTACCACTGTTATTACTACTAGTATTATTACTATTACCACTACTATTATTATTACTATTACCACTATTATCATTACTATTATTACCACTATTATCATTACTATTATTACCACTATTATCATTACTATTATTACTACTATTATCACTACTATTATTACTACTACTATTATTACTATTGTTATTACTACTACCACTATTGTTACTACTGTTATTATTACTATTATTATTACTATTATTACTACTATTACCACTATTATTATTACTATTAATATTATCATGAATATAGATGGGACCTCGCTACTCGGTGGTATCGAAGTAGGTGTAATACTTTGAGATAATCCTTCCTACATTTTCGATAATTTAAAATGTTTAAGTTTCGCGTTATCGAAAGTTGTTCCGTTTGACTATGGCAGATAAGGAATGAAACGAGTCGACACTTAGATTATTGCCTCGCACGTGTCTCCAAAGAGTTGCTGGACTATAATTCCTGATGGACTTTGACTGTGATGAATGTAACATTCTATGGACTCTTGTGTCTAAATGAAAACATGCAAAATGGGGAAGGAGTAGACGTACTCACGTAACATGCAGCGTTAACTGAGTTGTGAATGAAGCGATTTAGCTGACGCAGTAAATCACGTTTCTGCAATAGCCTGGCTTGGCGACTGCAGCAGAAACAAATCAGAACTCATAAGTGAAATAATACAGCGTATGGAAACAGTTGTTCTTTCATGACTGCTCGTGTTTTTAAACAAAATCTGTGATTCCTTCACATCTCATATACTTCCTTGATTTCTTCTTCTAATTTTTAGTTGTATCTAATATACTTTTGTATTAAACATGTATATACTAATGTATAAACGTGGGTAGTAGAGAGGTTTAATCCACAAGCTTACTGTTTCGAGTGTTATATGGCTAATTACTTATTACCAGATGAAAAAGTACATATGTGGCACTATCAAGAAAAACATTGCTGTCAGCTGGATAACAATTTCGAAATTAGCGTACAATTCAAAACTGGTTACATGCGTATAATTCAGTGAACAAGCTACAGTTACTATCGGGAATCGGTGTTCAAAAATCAGTATCGGTATCGAGGAATGGTGGTATCGTCCCTTGACTTTATTATTATTATTGTTATTATTATTATTATTATTAATATTGTTATTATTGTTATTATTAATATTATTATTATTAGTATTATTATTATTATTATTAATATTGTTATTATTAGTAGTAGTATTGTTATTATTATTAATATTATTGTTATTATTATTATTAGTAGTAGTAGTATTGTTATTATTATTAGTATTATTATTGTTATTATTAGTATTATTATTATTATTATTAATATTATTATTATTAGCTCGTGAAACCAGCGTAGAGAAAGGATGTTACAGTTCTTTACTTTTTGTTCCTTACCGAAGCATCTGTATAACTGGATGTGACAACAGCTCTTCTCGCCCGGTATTGGAAAGGGCGAACAACAGATAGGAGGCAAAGCAACCCAACTAAGAACGGTGTTTATGGTCTCCTGGTCTCCGTACCACTCCTCCCTTGCTCCGTTTATTTAAACACTATATATGAGGTTGTTCTCTGGGCCGCAGCTGAAACATTGCGTAACGTGGAATACTGATTCGCCAACATATTTCTTGTAATTTTCATTCCTGATGGAGGAACTTCTGATGCTAAAAACAAAACTGTGTGATTTTGGTGACTTCATAAATGCATTCAACTAATTTTTGCTAAAACTTACTGAAACTCTTCCCTGCACATACTAGTACCAAGCCACCTAACGTATTTTAATGGACCATAAATTGACTTCAAATAGTAAAAACTGAAACTCATACATTTAAATATTGAACTGAATTAATTCTAAAAATTACACTGAACTGCCGCCTCAGGTGTGTAAAATGACTAACTGATATGATATGTCCATTTGCTCCTACCACTTAAGGTTTTCTTACAAATAAAACGCAATAATTAAAAGGGACATTTGTGTACCTAAGTATGTTATGAAAGATATGCCTAACTTTGTGTTTCGAAGTACTGAACACAATTGATTACTTGAATGCGTTTAATACAAGATTTTTTTTTGCCTGGAAGGAATGGTTGCCTTAATTTATTTTATCTTTTCTTTACTTATTTCTAATTCCGGACTCTAACATTAGTCCGCTAATATTGCACAATTTGAATGACCTCTCTATCTGCTGCGTTTCCTAGAGAAATCTTTCACACTCAGGGTACCTTACTATCAGAAAACGCCAGTGTGATTGCAATAACACATTTGTCATACTTCCTATTGCGGATGTCTTACATTAACGTTTACTGCCTGTCTCCAAATGTACGCCGCGCTTAGGGTTATCATTCATAACATAAAAACATGTATTTTCTTTTATAAGCTGGATTACCGGAGATCTTTTACCTTTACTTCAGACATTGTTGCTATTATTTGAAACAAAATAATTCTTGTGCAGTACTTTCAATAATACTTTCATTATCCCTGGTTTTACGTACAGAAGAAGCAATAGTATTTTCTTGGGTTACATTACAGTGGAGAAATGAAATACACTACGTGATAGAAAGTATCCGGACACCTGGCTGAAAATGCCGTACAAGTTCGTGGCGCCCTCCATCGGTGATGCTGGAAGTCAATATGGTGTTGGCCCACCCTTAGCCTTGATGGCAGCGTTCACTCTCGCAGGCATAGTTTCAATCAGGTGCTGGAAGGTTTCTTGGGAAATGGCAGCTCATTCTTCACGGAGTGCGGAACTGAGGAGAGGTATTGATGTAGGCCGGTGAGCCCTGGCACGAAGTCGGCGTTCCAAAACATCCCAAAGGTGTTCTATAGCATTCAAGTCAGGACTCTGTGCAGGCCAGTCCAAGGATGTTATTGTGTAACCACTCCGCCATAACCCGTGCAGTATGAACAGGTGCTCGAACGTGTTGAAAGATTCAATCGCCATCCCCGAATTGCTCTTCAACAGCGGGAAGCAAGAAGATGCTTAAAATATCAATGTAGGTCTGCGCTGTGATCGTGCCACGCAAAACAAGGGGTGCAAGCCCCCTCCAGGAAAAACACGACCACACCATAAAACCATCACCTCAGAATTTCACTGTTGGCACTACACACGCTGGCAGATGACATTCACCGGGCACTCGCCATACCCACACCCTGCCATCGGATTGCCACATTGTGCACCGTGATTCGTCGCTCCACACAACGTTTTGCCGTTGTTAAATCGTGTAATGTTGACGCTCCTTACACCAAGCGAGGCGTCGTTTGGTATTTTCCTGCGTGATGTGGGGCTTATGAGCAGCCGCTCGACCATGGAATCCAAGGTTTCTCACCTCACGCCTATTTGACATAGTACTTGGAGTGGATCCTGATGCAGTTTGGAATTCCTGTGTGATGGTCTAGATAGATGTCTGCCTATTGCTCTATATGACCCTCTTCAAATGTCGGCGGTCTCTGTCAGTCAACAGACGAGGTCGGCCCGTACGTTTTTGTGCTGTACATGTCCCTTCACGTTTGCACTTCACTATCACATCCGAAACAGTGGGCCTAGGGATGTTTAGGAGTGTGGAAATCTCGCGTACAGACTTCTGACACAAGTGACACCCAATCACCTGACCACGTTCGAAGCCCGTGAGTTCCACGGAGCGTCCCATTCTGCTGTTTAACGATGTCTAATGACTACTGAGGCCGCGGATAATGAGTACCAGGCAGTAGGTGTCAGCACAATGCACCTAAGATGAAAAACGTATGTTTGTGGGGTGTCCGGATACTTTTGATCGCATAGTGTATATATTCACCCGGTATTTAAAAAAGTCATTCTCTTAAGAAACTTAATTAATTTTATTTACAGTGAAGCACATTGACAAACACCAATCGATCCAAAGGATTCAATCACATAGCAAGAACACAGATAAGGAAGCACAAACATGTTATTTTGTTTTGCCGATATGCATTCTCTAATTCTAATGTACAGTAGGTTGTTCAATGTTAGCTATAAGTGCCTAACTGCCAGATAATTGTGAGGTTCCATAATTATATAGCGTGCTGTACAAAGTAAAACTATGCATGTGTTACGACAAAAAACTTGTCTTTTACAAATCATAACATTAATAAGTTTCATAAGATAGCAAAATCAACGCAGAGCAGTTTTGTTCATTGTTTTTGTCTATTTTGAGTTTTTTGAAACTTACTCAAGAGAGACGGCCACTTTGTAATCTTTTGCATTTCTGCAAGTATTTCTTGAAGTTACCAAACAAGTGCCTGAATGCATCAATAGCTTTTGTTAGAAATGACTTATTATCAAATCCATGGGCCGTCATGATACACATAAGAGCCACGTGGTATCCTCTATACATAGACGGAAATCTGGGACAGTGAAGTCCTGCTTCGACCTGGCTAAAACAGAACACTTCCAAAGTAGCTGTGAACAGCGGCCAAGATGTTAGGCAATGGGTGGGACGTTTAGAATTGAGTTTTATTTATGGACGCTCTTTAACTGCTGTGGGTCTATATTGGGCTTGAAAGACCGGTAATTTTGCTCAGAGGCCTCTTTATCAGGCTTGAGGTTCTTTTACGTGCCGTGAATCTACGACACGGGACCACCGGCTTTACTTCCCTTCCAAAGGAAGCCATGCTAAGGATTTTTACGCCCGAAAAAGTCTATTGCCCTCAACCGGGTTTGAACCCGCGACCTCGGGAACTAGAGGCTAGCATCGTAACTACTACAGCACGGAGGACGACGAATGAGTGGGACGTTCCATATTCTGCTGGAAATGAAAAATTTTGGGTGCCATTCAATAAAAACTTCACGCATTCAATACCGTTGTGAATGAACAATTACAGCCAATCCGTAATTGCCTTGAAGGAAATGGGCTTGCAATCTGAGAAACTTAAACTCTCAACTGTCATAGCAGGTGAATGTAACTGCAGTTGGTACAGTATCTTGGAGTTGGCGGGTTGCCAGCTTGACATGTTCTGTTTGACTACATTGCGCGAAAGATGGGAATACACCAATAGAGCCATTAGCCGATTGTCCACACAATCAGCTCATTCTTCGCCTCGCTGATGAGCTTTTCAGCAAATTATAAACTGTAGCATGACATTTAATTTTTAGCGCAGGTTTGACGAAAAGGTGTCTCGCGATCGGCGATCACTCCACCGCTTCGTCTCAGGTGGGATGTCGGACTGGTTTTTGCATTTCACCTATTGCTAGCTAATTATGCTCCTTGCGTGCTCCTGTGACTCAGGGAACGAAGTCACTTTTATTAAGACTACTTTACCATTAGGCATAAAATTCTTCGATGGACACCCAAAATATGAGACTGCTAACGTCTCAGTGGCCAGGTCTACGTTCAAAACCTTCCCTCTCTCCCTCAAATTTCTCGCGCATTCACGTTTCAAGAGAACTTTCTTCAAATTCACCCTCCCTCTTCCAACTGATGACAACAAGTTGCCCTGAACGCACTATACTGAAGGTTGAAATATGCAGTTGGCTAGGCGCTACGCTTATAAGCATAACACACAATCTGGTTTTGGTTTGCGGGGAGAACGCAGTGTTTGTCCCGTCCTAAATAACTTCAAAAATTGCAACGAGGACCATTTCAGCATTCAAAGGATCTAGCAGCTTATAAATACAAACCATTCAGAGAACAGACAGAACATCTCGGAGCACACCGATGTGGCTACTATATGTAGAAGAAACCAAGACGAACTGTAGCTCACGACCACAAAAGAAGGCAAAGCCGACCGACATACATAAATAATTAAATAGTTCAACGGTAAATCGTCGGAAACAGAGAAGACAAGCTTTTTAAGTTTTATATGAAGTCTCTTTGGCATCAAACCACCTAATACTAGGACTTTTGCTATTACTCGATAATGGGTTATGGTTCATTGCTTATAATACAAAAATTAAGTCTAATTTGGAAAGTTATTTTTAAAAAAGACTCTTTTATAAACCTCCCTGAAGCAGATCTACCAACGAAATATCACTATATTAGCAATTACGACCTCTCGGATTGTAACCATAAGACGGTACCGTTTCCTCAAACATTAAATGTCACTTACTGAAGCAGATGTATTGCTATAAAAGCTGCGCTTTGTGTATCATTTAAACATGAACCAATCTGGGTATAGGGCGGTCACTGCAGTTGCATTTACTTCTTATTTTTCCTTTCAAGTATTAGGCCCTTTGGCCAGTTACGAGCTCACAATTGAGTTTTCAAACATGGTTTTTGGATTCTGTTTGTGGTTTATCCATGTGTTCGGGTAATGTTGTACGTGATCAACTACAGTATCTAATTGTAATTCTTCCATCACTTCCTGGTTATGTTTATGATCCCATTTGGTATATCCTGCTGTGTTTCTCATGAATTTCATTTCACTAGCAGTTATTCTGCTTCATCTTTCTTTCTTAATATCCATGTCTCACTGCCGCAACAAAGTAAAGGTCTCGCCAAGGTCTTTTATAAACGGATCCTAGTAAGTCTTTGCACTAAGAAGGTTTCATAATGTTATTAGTTATTCCCATTGTTTTTGTGTATTTAGATATTTTAGAATTTATTTGGACTTATAGCTAAGAAGCAATTCTTTCCATTCTCTGATTATCTGATATATAATAAAAAGCAACGGTGAAAGCCGAATTCTTGTCTTACTATGTAGTGGGAAATCGTTGCTCCTCTGGTTGATGCCCTCTGCTGCAGTGTTCTCCTCTCCGGCTACCTCTGCTCAGCCGCTGATGATTTCTCCATTCCTAATAAATCGCCTATCCATCTAATCTAGCTAATCTCAAGGTTTTCGTAGCTGAGGCAATATTAAAATACACTGCATTTCCCTTAAAATGTGATTATTACCAAATGAAATGCTTATGGGCGGCTAGCTTTTACCATCCATGATACTTATAACAATTCCCACCACTTTTGTAGATAATAGTAATTTAGGGGCCTAATCTAGCTGCACACGCTTCCCCATTCCATATACACACACGTGCATCGTCTTCCGCCTCGTGGAATATCAAGTAAGAGAGTAAGGGTCTGGCGTGCTTCCCCCTTTTATACAGAAACCTAGTGACGCTTAACTGCGCGCCTTAAAATTCGGAACGCGTTACTTTACCATGTATGAAAATATCCTGTTCCAAAACTCTTCGCACACGCGTCCCAGTGACGCATCAGGAAACAAACCCAATGTCTCTGTCTCTTTCTTTTCTATATCTGTTTCTTTCTATTTCTCCTTATTCCTCCAAGTCCCGTGCTCATTAGCTTGGTAAAAGGTGGTGGACTTCTACCTAGAATTACTTTTACCTGCAATTAGCTAGCTCGCCCGTTCCTTAATTATCTAAGTTAAAATCTGCTTAATACATCTCTTGGCTGCTAAATATTCTAATATCTTTAACACGGTTTTCTTGCTGAATTATACTATTATGTACCATTCTTATTTGATATCGATTTATATATATGTGTGTGTTGTATATCCCGTTTCAACTACTTTATAGATTTCTGTCCTCTGTGATAATTTGTTACCACACCTTACTGCAATTAGTTTTGTTTCATAAAGATTATATATTTTTCTTAAAAGCTGCTGTGGAACATAGTCTGTGGCTAATACAGTTAATGATGTATTTCTATTCACCTATCAAATGCTTTTTTTAAAAATCAGTAAAATCAGTATATGTTTTCAGGTTAAATTCTCTACATTCTTTATAAGTAATTTGAGAATAAATTATCCATTACTTGATCTTCCCTTTCGGAAGGCATTTTGTTCTTCTCTAAAAAGTGTGTCATAATGTTTATACAATTTAATTATGTTAGTAAATATTTTATAGCCTGCATTTTATAAACTAATGCCTTTGTATCTGTCATGTTATTTTACATCTCCTCTTTTAATTACAAAAATTACTCGTTGCAGTTACAAAAATCAGTAATAATGACCTATAGGATTTATTCAGGTTGATAGCGCTAAGTGACACGATTACAAGACAACGAACACAAAAATTCTCGGTAAACAGATGTTCGTAAATGAAACGTCTGCGAATTGGTTAAGCGCCAACATTGGCTAAACTGTTTATATTGTGCACGTTTTACTGAAGTAATGCAATCATTCCCAGGATTGTTCTTTAGTTATGAAAGGGGATATACCACACATAGATATAGACGTATAAATCAACATCAAACAAGAACTGTACAGCATAATTTAATTCAGCAAGAAAGATGTTAGAATATTTAGCAACCAAGAGATGTACAAGCAGATTGTAACTTAGATAAGGGACGGGCGAGCTAGCTAATTCCAGGTAAAAGTAATTCTAGGTAGAAGTCCACTACCTTTCACCAAGCTAATGAGCACGGAACTTGAAGGAATAAGGAGAAATAGAAAGAGACAGATATAGAAAGGAGAGAGACACAGAGGCTGAATTTGCTTCCGGGCGCGTCACTGGGGCGCGTGTGCGAAAAGTTTTGCAGCAAAATATTTTCATACATAATAAGGTAACGCTGTCTGAGGACCAATTAGAAATGTCGTTACTTTCTAAGGCGTGTAGGTGAGCGTCACTAAATTTGGGTATAAAAGGGGGAAGAAAGCCCCAGATTTGCACTCTCTTATTGAATGTCGTCGACACACAGTGATACCCTCTGGACGACGGATGCACGTGTGTGCATATGGGTGGGAAGCGTGTGCAGTTAGATTAGGCTTCTAATTTATTATTATGGTGGGAATTGTTACAGATGGGAAAAGCTAGCCGCCCATAAGTATTTGTTTCATAATAAATCACATTTTTAAGGGAAATGCAGTGTATTTTAATTTGCCTCACCTAAAAAAACCCTGAGATCAGTGAAACTAGTTACACAGGTAATTTATTAGGAATGGAGAAATCATCAGCCGCTGAGCAGAGGTAGCCGGAGACCAGAACACTGCAGCAGAGGGCATCAACTAAGAGGAACAACGCTTTCCCACTACAAATGGCGCCCAACATTCACAAGAGGTGGAGTTGTAATCACGCCATACATAGCCAATCTGGAGGTCAGTTGTGCAGGACTGTAGTGAAGATTATGTGATTGTTACCACGTCTACAACTAATGAAGTCAGTAGTGGCCCGTAGCTATCATTTGCAACTATCCCACAAACGCCTCGCTCGTATCACCATGTACTGTTAACTAACTTAACGTACCCGTGATAATGTAATTATTGACGGGAAGATATAAAGAATTAAATAAAGAAATGATAGTAAGATAAAGACAATTTCTATACATAATTTCCGTATATTAAATCAATGTATAATGTAATAAGCCTCAGTGTAAAGATTTGTCCGGAAAGATGAAGGTGATTAGAAAGTCATGTAAGGAAGAGACAAGTAGCAGGCGAGAATAGAACACATTAGCCTAAACATTCTTGGAATTCAGTCAGGGTTTAGTCCAGTACGTTTGCAAAGTTACGTAAGCAGCAATTCTGTAAATTAGAAAAGTGAAAGGTACGGCTTAGCAACAAGGTAAGAGACACATACGTAGGATTTCAAGATTGGACCACCTTAGAAGTAACGTTGGTAGGTGTATTGATATGTAGGCGGAGCATAAGTTAAGAAAAGAACACGCATGTTTAATCAGGAACACATTCTTACATACAATCGTGACGTATTCGTGACTCCCCTGAGATTCTTGACTCTCGTGTGTAATTTTTAAGTTGTGTTGCGCACATAAACGCGCGGCATTAGAAAGATTTAGCGGCTATTGAGAGGGATCTTTCCGAGCAACATTTCTGCGACTTACGGCAATTGACGCTTCGCTTAATTGTTGTTGTAGAAGTAATTAATTCGTAAATTCAACAGTCAGCGACTCTTCTCAAGCTGAACATTTTAGTCAACATTAAAATTTATCAGCTAACAAAACTGTTGTTATCCTTTCAAAATACACTGACGCATGACCTGAGATAAAAAACTCGTAGCTATACCACTACAGCAGCTGGTGCACGAGACAACGCAGAACGAGATCACATCATAAAACTTATCAACAGAACAGGTAACATTAAATGTTATAAAAATTTGAAGCACGAAGCGGCATCAAATTTGTTGCACCGAGATGGGTTTCATATTAGTGCAACATTATCAAATATTTACCATTACTAGTTTTAGTTTAGCAAAATCACGCGACAAATACAATGTACTACAGGAAAATAATTGTTGTGTTTATTACTTGTGAGCCTAGAAACGGAGATGTAAAATAAGCAGACAACAGTGCTTCTGATAATTTAAACTGACTCGTTACGTGTTCACAACAGAGGGCAGAATAATTGTCTAATGAACTACTTCTTAGGGTTAGGGGAGAGAACGAGTCGCCAGTCGGCCGAAGCTGATGGTGGAAGAAACATATCTCCCGAAAGCGCTCCTTAGTTAACATCTAGCGCTAATGTGATGGGAATTAACAAGTAACGACTCAGTTTAAATTATCATATGATAACATCACAATAAAAAGTACTTCTGTTCGTTATAATAAGTGCTTATGCTTAGAAATGTAAACCGTAGTTTTGCAAGTTGTACACACAATTTAAATCAGCATGGCTTGTATAAAGTAGCGATTTAACGGTATAAAACAGTACTTTAAACAGAACCTTGTCTTTACGTCAGCACAAACTTATTTAAATTAACTTAACAAAATCCGAGCAATATGAATTTTAAAGCATTTGGGGTGCATCTCGTGAATGTTTTAAAACGCTACGTTACTAGGGTAGTTTCACCAGTTTACGATGTATATCTATAGCCTGTGCTCCTCAGGAACTGTCACCAGGAAAATTAATTATTCATCAGTGTGTCACCTCCCCCCAAAGGTCTATCGCCGCCTAAATTTGAGCACACAGTATACAACTACTGTGTTACGGATAGACAACAGCTCTGCATAAAATTCGCTATGTGTCTTAATCCCATTCGGTTTTAATGTGCAAATTGTAATAGTAAAATCTGTGCCCGAAACGGCACATATAGAAAACACATTCTATCCTTTAGCCTTTGACATCGTGTCCACCCAGGGAACGACCCTTTGACCCGTTTGGCTGAATACAATTAAAGTCGGTTCCGTTATGAGCGACTAGCCATGCCATAGCCGCCGGCATTTCCCATGCATTCGTTCGCAGCGCTAACAGTGGCTGGACGAGGAACCAATTCTGCTCTTCAAAGGAACTAATTTGTAGTGTGGTGCTGCCTAATGGGCTTCACAACTTGTAGCAAATTACCTTACGAGCGGCCCGATCAATGTTTAATATACTTTAACTACACGTTATCTTAAACGTCTGATCGGCTCCACTGAAAGCTGTCCGATACAAAGACGGAATCTTTCTCAGGCACGTGCAAAGGAGAACAGCTGTGAAGCACCAGAGAAAAGCCACAAAGTATTTTCAACATGTTTTATGGGATACATCCTGGCCTTCTTGAATATTTGCCTCTCGCTCACTTTGGCGTATTTCACTTTAGAGTTACAGTTTTACTTTACAGTTGTTTAACACGTTACTAATAAAAAGTATACTTGAATAGTGATTCATTTTCATTAAAAATACTTGAAAGACCAGAATAATTCTTAATCGAAAGATGTTTTGTTTCCCTTAATAAGATTAGGGGTTTCAAGTGTCTTGTTAGCTGATTAGATTACTTCTGAAACCCACAGGCACAGGTGACGACCATAATGGAGGGCAACTCTAGATCAGATTCCGATTCCGGAAGTCAGCACGGGAATTGCACTTACATTAGAATAAAAACTTCCTTGACTGTGGCAATGCTACCCAGCGCAGCGGTAACGTGTGCGATTCGTATTCGGGAGGTACCGGGTTCGATTCTCGGCGAACGCCCACTCTGACCCTTGGGTTTTTTCGGGGTTTTCCCGGGTCGTCAGGCGAACACTGGAGTGGTTTCTTTCAGCCCCTAATTTCCTTTCCCTCCGTTTCGTTCCATTCATCATTTTATTCATCCTTCACCCCGTTAGGTCTGTTTCAGGATTGGAAGTGTCGGCGATAGTGCTTCGGTTGCGGATGCTCTCTGTGGAATTTTATCCCTTCCTCGGCTTTTGGCTGGTTGCCGGGGGTACGCGAACAGGAACCCTCTGTGTGGGGCGGGGTCCCCGGTCTAACTGTCCGACAGTCGGGGCGTCTCAATCTAGAAACTGTAGGGGCCCTATCATTGCTGTGTCGTCACTCCTGGTTCCGGTCGCCCGCTGTATCCTCTCCCCTCCTCCTCCCTCGTAGAGGCGCCCCCTTGTGGGGTATAGGTTCAGTATCTTCACTGGAGCAGTGCCGAGTCCCCTGCCCGACTGTCGGAACGTCTCAATCCGGATCCTGTGATTGCTGTGCCGCCACTTCTGGCTCCGGCCGACCGATGTCTCCTCTCACCTACTCCCTCGTGGGGGTGCCCCTTTGTGGGGTATAGGTACAGTTTCTTCACTGGAGCAGTGCCGAGTCCCCGGCCCGACTATCGGGACGTCTCAATCCGGAGCCTGTGATTGCTTTGCTGTCACTTCTGGTTCCGGCCGCCCGCTGTCTCCTCTCACCTCCTCCCTGTAGGGGCGCCCCCTTGTGGGGTGTAGGTACAGTATCTTCATGGAGCAGTGCCGAGTCACCGGCCCGACTGTCGGGACGTCTCAATCCGGATCCTGCGATTGCTGTGCTGTCACTTCTGATTCCGGCCGCCCGCTGTCTCCTCTCACTCCCTCCCTCGTTGGGGCGCCCCCTTGTGGGGTATAGGTACAGCATCTTCATGGAGCAGTGCCGAGTCACCGGCCCGACTGTCGGGACGTCTCAATCCTGAGCCTGCGATTGCTGTGCTGTCACTTCTGATTCCGGCCGCCCGCTGTCTCCTCTCACTTCCTCCCTCGTTGGGGCGCCCCCTTGTGGGGTATAGGTACAGCATCTTCATGGAGCAGTGCCGAGTCACCGGCCCGACTGTCGGGACGTCTCAATCCTGAGCCTGCGATTGCTGTGCTGTCACTTCTGGTTCCGGCCGCCCGCTGTCTCCTCTCATCTCCTCCCTCGTGGAGGCGCCCCCTTGTGGGGTGTAGATACAGTATCTTCATTGGAGCAGTGCCGAATCCCCTCCGATAATCAGGGCAAGGACAGACACGGTCCCAATCGGAGTCGGGCACCGATTAAACAATCTTCTATTTTGTCCTCCTTTTACTTTCTCTTCCACCTACCTATTGTAGGAAAGAGGAAGTATTAGGAAAGCCGATATCGAGATTTCACTGGAAAATATATCTTTTGAGGCCCCATGAATCAAAACCAGCATTTTAGTGTTCGTGTGGGAGTGGATGGGTGGGTATGTCTGTAAACGGTATAATTCAAAAGCTAAATGTCGGATAGATGCCAAAGTTGGTATTTAAGCAACACGAAAATTCTCAAGATCCCCAACCCCAAACTACCCTTTATATGTAAAACATTTCCAATCTTTTTATTTTCTAAGAAATGACTTAACGATTCTGATTAAAATACCATATGTCAGCACATATGTTCATCACAAATAAAATGCCTCTCTTTAATTTTAGTGGACGTTCTCTTCAATTTTGATAACGGGCAAACCATAAGAGACAAAACTCACTATACACAAAATATACAGCTCTTGAAAACCAACATTTTATTTCATTGGTAGTAACCATTTCCAAAAATATTTGTTATTATGGATTTGAATTTTTAACTACTTTTATTTTCTTACTGCTGTCGTTATTTAGTTGTTTGTCGCGATGTCAAGGAAAGAGTATGGAGTTTCAAGGCCAGCATATAGCGGCCCACTTTTAAACATCTGACTATCGATTCGATTTGGTTTCCTCTACCCCCTTGTACATATAACAAAATGTGTAATGTAGTTATTTCTGCAAACGTTTCTCTTGATTAAAATGAAATAGGTAGAAAATCAACAATAGTGAGTGGAAATTACACGAAAATAAACGATATTGGGCAGAGAAAGTCATGTGAATGCAGCATATCACTTTTTATCCTTTCTGTTGTTCTAACCAGCAATGTATACGTAGCCTTTTTTTAACCTCAGATGGACGACAAAGGATTTAAGTCCTACTCATATCATAATGCATCGATTACTTTTAGCAAATACTATTCCAAAACAATGCAGCAAAAGGGAGGAGAAGGTGAAGCGACTAGGAAAAAGCAAGAAAGAGTTTTAAAATACAAATATCGCCAGAATAAAGAGGGACTTGCACAGTTGTGATGAAGTGCCAGCAAGCAGTTTGAGTTATTGCTTAAGCGCCCATGGATTGTATAACCTTCACGTTTGTTTTTTACTGCATTAAAGGTTTTAGCAATTACTCTATAGTATCAAAGTTCGTCTTATTTCATTATAATTGTGCGAAAATGAGGGCACATTTGTCAAATTCAGATATCAAACAAGTATGGTTTTAGCCACAGCCGAGCGTTTCTTGCGCTAATATACTTAAGCACATCACAATATAATTCCATATCTAAGGTTCACTTCCAGAGACCGCCGCAGGCAATACTGTGATATAAGACGCAAGGGCTTTCGGAATTATAATTTAATTTGAAATTGGGCTTGTACTCTCTCCCCGATATCGAGGAAAATCTTAGCCATTTGTTAATGACATACTCAGCTAATGGTTCCAGCCCCACTCTGTCTATGTTAGCATATAACTTTGGTGTATTTACATATACCACGGGGAAACAACATTCAAATGTTTATGTTGTAATTCGGGATAGTGAGTTCATGCGAAGGAAAAGAAACGTCAGAAAAAGTGAATGAACAACATATAACATTTCGAAATCAGCTAACCCTGCGAAAAAGTTGACACTAGTTGTGCATTTTAATGAGTTCTACATTTTTCCTAAAGTAACCTTTAGTCTAACTTCTGTGGCTTCTTTTTGGAAACATTTTCATGACTTCTTTTTCTCAAAAATAACTCCTTTGATTAAGATGCTCTATGCTGGAAAGGGATATATTATACATATATAGGAATTGTACATATGAAAGGGGAACCATACATATAAGAACTGTACAGTAATAATTTAAGTCACTAACATGTTAAAATATTCAATATCTAACATTTGTACAGAGCTGATTGTAAGAAACGGGCGTGTTAGCAAAACTTCCAGGAAAACATAAAGAGCGTACCTTTCACCAAGCCAACAGGCAGGGAACTGGTAACGGTACGGAGAAATAGAAAGAGACAGATAGAGAAAAGAAAGAGACGGAGATAGCTTCACAACGCTCCAAGATGGCGCTTAAGCGCACGGATCTGAAGCCACACATTCTCATACATGTTAAGGTAACTCAGTCTGAGGGCCAATAGGAAACGTCGTTACATTTTAAACGCAGAGGTGAGCGTCACTAGGCTCACGTATATAAGGGCAGGCAAGGTCTCGGAGCCCACTTTCTCTCGCTCGCTAATTGATCTTCAAGAATTCACGTCGACACGAGGTGCTACAGATGCACGTGGGTGCACAAGGGTGGGAGTGCGTGTGCAGATAGCTAGGCTGCTGACTTATTTAAAGTGGTGGGATTATAATAATGCGAAGAGCTAGCCGCCCATAATTATTTCAATTGTGAATAAACTTCATTTATTAAGGGAAAATTGCAGTGTACTTCTTAAACTTGCCTCACCCACTATAACCTTTTAGTTAATAACTAGATATAGTTAGGAATGGAATACGCAACAACCGACGAGCACTAATAGCCGAGAAAGAACACTACAGAAGGCCACAACAACCCTGGAACGACGATTTCCCGCTGCAAATGTCGCCCAACGACGATTTCCCGCGCTTTCGATATCGGCAGAACAATAGTTCTTATCCGGAATCTTCCGTGAACAATATGTGAATTTCTCTTTATTCTGATTTCATTTTGTATATAATTGTTGTACATTCACTTTTTCTAACTGTGAGAGCAATGTGTCACAAAACATGTTCGCAACGTTTTCTTTTCCTTTGCATAAACTCGTTATCCCGAATAACTACATAAACATTTGAATGCTGTTTCCCTGTGTTATATTTAAATACACCAAAGTTGACCAATTTCGGATAATTTCTTCGCAAAAATTCTTCGTGAATAACTAACGGGGATAGAAGAATAGCTGTTTATGTAACTATTACAGCATATAAGTGAACTGGTAGTGGGTAAAGTAAGTCGTGTGGGTGTTGCACCACAAGCGCACACACACACACACACATCCATATACACAAAACCTAAGGATGAGATGGGTAAAGTAACATAACAAATGAACTACTTGGTGGAAGTAGATGAAGGTGCGGGAGCATGTTGCCAGAGATCTCTCACATGCACACAGAAAGCTGGACGTCACATGACGTGAGTGTAGCGAGCTTATAGTGCCAAATGGGCCTGGTATAGCAACACGGGGCAGTTGACGAAACAGAACAAGGCGGTGTGTGGCGATTAGCGAGCAGTTATGGTGCACTGTTGTGGTGTTTTTCATTGCAACATGGCCCGTAGACACCTTCTGGATGACTGCACACGGGGAAGATACATCGAGAAACCGGAAGAGGGGCGAAGTGTGGCGAGTGTTGCTCAGGAGTTTGGAATTGCTCACAGCATTGTTTTACGTGCATGGGGAAACTTCTAAACCACAGGCACTGCTTCCCAAGGAGAGGTGGTGGTCGACCACGCTCAACTACAGCAGCAGATGCCGCTACGTTGTTCAACAGGCAAGAAGGAATCCACGCCAAACAGCGTGTGCAATTGCAACCAAATTTAACAGGACAGCTAGGCACGCAATCTCACGACACACAGAGGTGGTCTCTTTGCCCGACGGCCAGTACGTTATGTTCCATTGACATCCGCACATCGGCGGCACCGTTTGCGATGGTCTCAAGAGCATCAAAATTGGACCAACGAGGAATGGGGTGCATGCTCTTCTGGGATGAGAGCAGATTCAGTCTAAGTAGCGATTCTCGACGTACCCTCATCTGGCGAGAGGTGGAAACACGTAATGAACCCAGGAATATCCTTGAACATGATCATTTCGATGGTCCGGGTGTTATGGCTTGGGGAGGCATAATGTTGCATGTGCGCACCGACCTCCAAATCTTTGAACACGGTTCGCTCACTGGTCAACGTTATTGTGATACTGTACTCCTTCCCCATGTGCGTCTTTTCGGGGGTGCAGTCGGCCCTGAGTTCATTTTTATGGACGACAATGCCCGAACGAGAGGATATTCGGTGAATGATCTGGCCTGCCCGTTCCCCCGATTTAAATCCCATCGAACACGTGTGGGATGCTTTGGGGAGACGCATTGCAGCATATCCACATGCACCAACGACCATCCAACAGTTGTCAACAGCGCTGGTGGAGGAACGCCCTATCACAAGAAGTGCTTACCAACCTTGTGGCCAGCATTGGAGCACGATGCAGAGCATGCATTGCTGTCCGTGGTGATCATACACCCTTTTAAGCACCATGTATCTGTTTCTGTAAATCTAGAGAGCCGTCATATGTCGTATTGACTTTAGTGTAGCATATGGTCTATGAATAAACGTGGCATTTCTGTTCGTCCCATTGCATATTTCGTTTAGTTGCCTACTATAGCACACCGTAGCAGTTCCCTCTATGTATGATTCAAGTTTCATTGAGCTATGTTACTTGGCAGTGTCACAGCATGTAAAGATTACTTTCGTCCTTAGGTTTTGCACACCAGTGTACATACACAAATTAGAATCCCAGAGGTCTTGGGTCCATTTCCCGACTGGGATGTGTGCTTGTGCAACTGAACGTATGTGTGTTGTGTTTTTCTTACTGCATATGACAACACTGACGGTGAACACTGATGATAAATGAAATGTATTTAGAATTTGGAAAGAAACTAAGGAAGGGAACTTTTCAGGCTTATGTTTAGGGTGCACCCCGGCGTTTGCTATTA
The DNA here is from genome assembly GCA_030765065.1 of Deroplatys truncata. Lineage (NCBI taxonomy): Eukaryota > Metazoa > Arthropoda > Insecta > Mantodea > Mantidae > Deroplatys > Deroplatys truncata. The sequence continues at coordinate 31,775,445 of CM060990.1, forward strand.
ATGAGGACTGAGGAAAACCTTGAAAAAACCTTAATCATGGAGGACGTTCCTGGCAGTATTCAAACCGCGGCGCGAGCACGTTTATCATTTTGCCCTTCCACAGTTTTAAAATGCGATACACAGGCAACATTTGCAACATTACCGCTGCGCCACCTTGCCGGATATGATTTTAGATTCATTACATTCCTCTCTTATTGGATACCTGCTAAGAAACCTCTGAGGTGCAACATTCACACGGCGTATCATTTCGTAAGTATTCTATAAAATACTCCTATAAAACGTTTTGTTTCTCTCCAGTTCAATTCGTGTTAACCATGGTTGCAGCTAGGTAGTTCCGAGGCAGTCAAGAATTTGAGTAAAGCACGTCAGTAGGAATTGGAGCCACGAGAGAACGAATCTTAATATTCCATAAATACGATGACGTAAACTCCAGCAATTTAAGGAATACTAATTAAAAATTAAATTAAATTGAGCTTTATTTATAGACGTTCTTTAACTGCCGTGGTCCTTAGCGTGCCATTCTATATTAGACATGAAGGACCGGTAATTTTGCTCAGAGGCCTCTTTATCAGGCTTGTGGTTCTTTTACGGGCCGCAAATCTACGACACGGGACCACCGGCTCTACTTCCGTTCCGAAGGAAGCCATGCTAAGGATTTTTACGCCCGAAAAAAATCCATCGCCCTCCGCCGGGTTTGAACCCGCAACCTGATGAATTAGAGGCTAGCATAGTAGCCACTACACCACGGAGTACAACAAAATACTAATTCCCTAAGGAAATCGTTATTTATCTTGAAGTAGACGTTTGGCTAGCACAATACTTGGGTCTTAATTCCAACAGCTTATACGCCAGCTTCAAACTCATAGCGAAGCAAGACACAGTCTCTCTGGTCTAGTAGTTGAAGTGCTAGATTATTTCTTCTTTTTCATGGAATGCTAGGGAATTAACTTTAAATATAAATGTGTAATGACTATTTTGAAAAAAATTATTATCACTCAGATTTGAATTCTCGGCAATACCAGGACCTTTTTCCTCATTAAAATCACCCCTTCTCTGCAAAGTATGAATGTGGTATGTTTCCAAATTTGAAGCGGCCAATATAAATAGGAATCTTAAAGGTGGCTAAATAATTTAAATAAGTACAATTACAAAAGTAAGACAGAAAAGGATAGGCAGTAACGTAAAATCTGGTGAAGTTCTACACAACAACAAATTAATTGGTAATATTTAATGGTAGAGAGAAAAATTTACACAATTGTTATGTTTTAAGCAGAACTAAAGTTTTATATTAAGCTTTCATATTGTATAAACTTCATTAAGAATGAAGAAGAATACACAACTTGTTTGAAGAATACCCAGGACATATTTTATTCCTCATTGTCAGTGTTTCAAGAGGTATAATACTTTATCAAAACCGTTATTGCCGTGATTGGTAAAATAGAAAGTAAGAATAGTTTTCAATGTAAGGTATTCTTTCAAAATGAAGTTCGTTGTAAATATTTGTCTTGCATCCTTAAACGATGTCCGGTTCAAATAACAAAATTGCTATTACCTAATATTAACTCCTTTGGTTGTGCGGTTCACAGATAAGCATGGACACGCTAATAGGCACGAGGACGTCATTATCATCTTCAACTTCTTTATTATTATTATTATTATTATTATTATTATTATTATTATTATTATTATTATTATTATTATTGGTGGTAGTAGTAGTAGTAGTAGTAGTAGTACCAGTGTGTTATAATCACCTAATTATGTTTTCTTTCTCATATGGAAACATCTATACGTTATAACTGGATATGAGAGGAGAACAGAAAAGGTCATCTATACATCATTTACAATTACAGTACGATGTTTTCGTTAAGACAGGCTTATCTGTATGCGCAGTAGCTGGACAAAGCCATTTATCTTCTGGGAGGGGTGTTGGTTCAGTTGAAGCAGAGCAGTGGGCACGTACACAACGTGAGATAAGGTGACATCACCACGGTTCCGGGTGAGTGAGTGTTCCACGCAAAGGAAAAACTTAAACGGTTTATTTCTCTCCCATGCCTTTCTCGTCTGCCATGTGTAGTTGCTCTGATGACAATCTTTCAATATATTTTACAGGGTATCCATACTTTCTGGATATATGCTTGCTTCCCTTTAAGGAATCATCTCCTGAAGTTTGCACCAGTATTCGCGATCATTCTCTATATGAAGCGCTTGGGTACTACAAAACACTGTACGAGTGACGTGACCATTTCTTTATTTTTCCTGCAGCGTCGTCTGCTGCGCGGAATCTAGTTTGGAAAAATGCACTTTAGCCATTGCGAAATGTGTGTGGTGAGAAATAAGCTCTTAAAATGTCAGTTAAAGATTGGGTTAAGCACAAAACGTGTTGTTCTGAGTAGTGAGTAAATAACCATAACAGTGGTGCGTTTTTACTTTCTCTACTACGTACTCGTATAGTAAGTAGGGGAAGTATTGTATTCCACCCAAAAATTGGACACCAAGATTTCACCGGAAATATATGTTTTGAGGCCCCCTGAATCCAAAAAAAAAACATTTTTGGAAACATGTCCGTCTGTGTGTCTGTGAACAGTATAGCTCAGGAACGAACGGTCGGATAAACACCAAACTTGGTATTTAGGTCCAGTATATTCCAGAGATGCGACACAAAGGTTTTCAAGAAAATCCCCCCACCCCAGATTACCTTTACATGGAACATTTTTCGAAAATTTTAATTTTCTCAGAAATGGCTCTAACGATTTTGATTAAGATATCATATATTTAAGATACTTTCATGACAAATAAAATGTATATCTTGAATTTTTTGGGAATATCTCCAAAAGTATTCTTCATTGTGAACGACTTTTGCATAACTGGTAAACCATAAGAGATAGACAAACGTTTACTACACAAAAAATGTATATCGCGTTAAAATACAGAATTTATGTCATATACATTTTTTTTATTGAGTGAACCATTTTCGAGATATTGTTTGTTATTCCCTTAAATTTTCCAAAACTTATACTTTTTCTCAAATGGGAATTCGTTATTCATTTTTTTCTATATCCTGGACATGCAAAGAGAATAGAATGCACCACATAGCAACCAGCTCTTAAAAGATTTGACTATCGCTTAAAGCCTACCATATTCCCCTTGCACCTACAAAAAAATTAGCAATAAGATTAACATCTCGATTAACATGAAGCGTGTGGAGAATAAGCGTTTGTAAAAATAGTTTGTACAAGAGTAGAGAAAGTCATGCGAGTGTGACACATCAGATTTTTAATCTTATACTGGCATTACAAGCTAGAGGGTTTTCAAGTTTATTACTTTTAGATCCACTAAGTATTGGTAAAACAGAAGTTATATATACAAAATCTATCATTGCAATGGATTACATTTTAAATGCTCCAGTTTTGCGCATTTCTTACTGCAAGAATGCTTGGAATTTTTAAGTCTACCGAAACGCTTTTCCTGCTACGAGAGAATGCCAGTAAATGTCACTGAGAGAATTTGCTATATGCTCTCTGTACATGTCTGTGTATGTAGGTACCTAAAAGTACTAATACTCCCAAAAGAGGTATTTCACCGTGTATTTGGCCCCAAAGCATTTAACCCCCACCCTGGTTTATATATTGGGTTAGTTTAGGGGGAGGGTGAAGATGAGAAAAAACATTCAGACGCCACATGTTAAACATATGGTTTTACGTGTTTTTTAATTAAAAATGTGCGAAGTGGAGCCATTTGTTACGGAGCATAAAGCCAGAGAGAGCTGGGAGAGGTGCCCAGTGCCGCCTACATACACTATCTGGCATGTTTACGTCCATTATACTTTCATAATGACCGATAAAACGTCCCTTGTCACTCTTTAAAAGCCTCTGTTTTGAGGACGCTACTAAGCTATCTACTGTCAGGCAAAGTCAACGGTTTGGCAAATACGGAAAACATGAATCAGAGTAAATGCTTAATGTGCAACAAATATAATGTCGATTCATGCTAAATCAAGCCTCCCTGAAAGTTTTATTAACTGGATTTCAAATTAGTAAACTGGGATTTCAAATTAGTAAACTGGGACAGAGGGCCACTTATAAGATTGGTTGCATATTAGGAGTTTTAGGCCTACCGTCTTTAATTTCTGGCTCTCCAAGAAGTTTAATATTTCAGTTTTTGTGTTCTTTAAGTATTGTTTTAAAAATATTCACATATTCTAAAATATCATTTTATAAATGGACTAGTTATTTTCTGACTTCTAACTCCTAATGTAAAATGCAGTGTCAAACTGAAAATTGTAAATGTACAAGCATAATTCTGAAGATTTATAAAAATACTCAGTATTTTATGCTACAAGAGGAAAGCATAATAGATGTTAAAATGTATTTGTGAAATCGCTATAGGAAGCTATGGAAAATAGTGTTGAAATGTTGAAACTGCTACAAAAGTGATTATGACGTGTGACTCCACTAAGCGGAAACAAGTTAAATAATCATCATCATTATTATAACTAATGTTTAAAAAATGCTCTTGGGAATGCGGCGCTTTCTGAAATTGCCCGCATTTTTACTACACTATTCTATACGGTTTTTCGTTTAAAACGACAGCGCAAGTAGATTTATTTACGTTTCACAGCAAGATTGTGTATATATGAGAGGTGATAAAATAACCATGATGTCTTTTCATTATGAGATTCCTTAAACCAGAAGTCGGTTTGTCTATTCTGCAATGCTGAAGTTTAGCAACATTTTCAACAAATGAGTTGAATGGGCGGAGTGGTGAATAAGGTAACCTTGCGCATTCCACCGAAAAAAAATAGCAAGCCAGAATATTACACTTATGCAATAAACACCTAATGTTCCGGCACCTGTAAACTGCAACACTGCCCAGTAAATACTGTTTCCTGTTGCTAACAGAGCGAGATCGTAGCAGCAAAAAGCACTCAAGCGCTATCCTGGGCGACGGCTGCTCTCAAAGACAGTGCCGAAAGTAGACCGTAATAAAGTGGCAGCATTATCTTAAGAGTCTTGTATTCATCCAGGAACCTCCCAAATGAAATGAATACAAGAACATACCGACAATCATGAGAATATGTATTCACATTAAGCGGAGTGCCCTTATGGGATAGGTTTGAGCGAAACAAGCCTAGTGTTAACAAAATATTAATATGGTAAATGTCAAAGAAGAGGTTGCTACCATAAATCTAAAAGCAAAAGCTATCATTTGTCTTAGGGAAGCAATACACGGTTATGCTGGGCGGTAACACCGCTTTCCTTTATACTTGTTGTTTCCCAGATACGGTCTATACTGTATAATGATAATATTTGAAATAACAATATTCGTTCACCGTAATCGCCAGGATATGTATATTACTAAATGTGGCTTACAATTCTGGAGAGGTGCTCTGTAATATGTAATATGTAATATGTAATATTTATTTCATCATTATTACAATAATACAAATAAAGCTTACATCTAAAACTTATGTCTAGTGCACCAGTTTTCTAGCTCCCCCATATTTAGCCCCTAGGCTGTATATATGGGATAAAGCTACTATACCATCTCTCTACTTACAAACTATGCTCGTTCAGCTGTACCTTTCTTAAGCTCCTTATCCACTTATCCCTTGTGTTGCCTAAAAATGTTCCCATCATTTTAATTATTTCTACTTTTGTGCTTCCCAACATTCTTAATGCTACTGCTTCTTTGTTTAACTTGTCCCATTTTTTATTCCATATAACCTCTCTCCACCTTTTAACCTTATCACATTCTATTAGACAATGATAAGTACTACCCGATTCATCACACATAATACATCTCCCCGAACCATTATATCCGTTCCTTTTTAAAAATATTACTCCTGTGCGCATCCACGCAAGACCTATTGTTGGCCACCCAGCACTCACAGAGCCAGAGTACTTATGAATAAATGTAAACGCGGTTGTCTTACTTTATGCATCGATCGAGATGGCACCGCGGTAGCGTGTGCGACTCGCATTCGGGAGGTCCCATGATGATTCCCGGCGATCGCTCACTCTATCCCACGGGTTTTTCGTGGTTCATCTTCTTCGTGCTGGGGTGGTTCATCTTCTACCACGACTCTCTTGCCCCCATTTCCTATACTCATCATCTTCTGTGTCATCTGCTTCAGGGTTGTAGGACCAGGCGGCGGTGTTCGGGGGGGTTGCTTCTGGACGGTGGGGGGGTGGTTTCTTGCTGACGTCGTCCAGAGACCACTCGGTTGGATACCGGCGTCTAGGTGTCTTCGGGCAGACGCTCCTTCGGGGACCCCCGGAGGCTTGGGGCCAATGAGTGGCCTCGGACGGCGTTGGAAGCGTTCAATATGGAAACATTAGGGACCCCGTCCGTGCTTGCACCCGTCGTCACCCGGATGTGGTCGCCCTTCGGGTCTCTCCCCTCGTCCCTCCCTTCCGGGGTGACGGTAAAACCACAAGGGGCCGGATGAAGTGCGTGCGGTGCTCTGCCCCGGTTTTGGGGGCCCCTCCGTTCGTTCGTACCTTTCCTTACTTTGTCGCAGTAATCGGCTCGTGTTATCTTATTTGCTGAGCGCCTGTTATTGTTTTACTATTTTTAATTTTGGGTTCTTTGTCCTCCGGCTAGCTATTATTACTCAGTCGAGCAAATATCTCTGAGCAGGGCGTGTAAACGGAAAGGAGTTGTTACTAAAAGATAACAAGGATAAAATGATTTGTTTTACACTTTTATTGCCGTCACACTTAATTAATAGTTCACATATGTAATCTTTATACACGCCTGACTGAAACTGTTATATTTCCGAGTATAATTACTGTCGTAATAGTTGTCGCGTACCTACTTCACATTTTGTAACTAACTTTACAACACGAGAGATTCTGTAGAATGCATAATGTGTACCTCGCGAATGATTCTTTTGAACTGCGCGACGTTTACCTCGCGAATGATTCTGTAGAACTGCGCGACGTTTACCTCGCGAATGATTCTGTAGAACTGCGCGACGTTTACCTCGTGAATGATTTTGTAGAACTGCGCGATACTTGCCTTTGGCTCAAGAATTTATACTCCCTCACCCTGATATGCCTAAACATTATAATAGAGCTGCTATTGGTTACCAAATCGCGCCAACATTAGCGTCTGTTTTGTCAGCCAATCATAATTACAAACATATGCTCTGGGGAAGATATTCCCTCCATTTCTAAAGAAAGGCACGTTCCCTGACGTCATTTGTTTGTCTCTTCTAAGTGATAAACAACTCACCCCATCGCTTAATTGTTACCCACTCCTATTGTCAGTTTCAGTGAGACCGTGTAAACTTATTTCCTAACAATGCTTATAGCTAACAAACATCTAAAATCATTGTCATACAATAATGTTAATTTACACTACAATTGCTCTGGCATTCACAGTGTTGTGATATAAAATACTGCCTCAACTTTATGCCTATTCATAGAATAAAAGTGTAACCGAAATGTTTTTGATACGTTTGTATTTTTAATTCCAAAGTGGTACAACCGCACTGGCAGCTGCGTGCGTATGTATGGTTGACCCAACTGTCATCAAACTTACCTCAAAACCTACATTACATCTCACTTAGAAAACGTGCAAACCAAGTTTAAAGGGTGCTAATAGGACACAAAACCAGAAAGTCCAAATATCTAAACTATTGTTCAATGTCCGAAAAACAATGCAAGATAAAACAGCACAAGCATGTTGCTCTTCACAAACGTTTTTTTTAACAAATTTCGATTCGATGAATATCTAAAACGCTACACAAATCCTTGATCAGTGTTACTCATGCATGTAAATCGTCCACTAGTATTAACAGTGTAATTCTCGCTCCATAATAAGTAAAAGAAACAGAAACAGGCGAGTGTAGTGATATTTCAGTTTGTATTACAATAAAAGAAGCAGCTTAAATACCTCATTTCAAAACATCGTATTAAATAAAGTTGTAAAGAGAGAAGGGGACGGACAATACAGGGTATGCGTGAGAGAGTGAAAAGGTGTGGGTGAGACGGAGAGGGGAAAAAGTAGGGAGGCAGGATAGTAGGAGTGGGAGGGAAAGTTAAGATGGAGGAGGAAAGGAAGAGAGGCAATGAGAAAAGTGAGAGATAAGGGAGAAATCTCTACATTTAACCCGAGCAGTACTGTGCATTCCGAAAGCAAGAATACAAACATGAATATATATTAGTATAATTAGAGAAACTCCAATGCGTATTCTTCTCCAGAAAAATAAATAAAATACCCAAAGCCTCAAAAGCAGATAAATCTGAGGTCTACCATTACAACCCAAAGGGCAGCGGTACCCCCTGAGAGAAGAAACCAAATCAAAGTGCAACTCGAGAGTGGAAGCAATGGGTATTAATAAGTAAGGGCGTGAACCACACGGGACACGTATACCGGTATTTACCGTTAAAGCTACGCCACGGGGCCCTGTATCGGAAATAAGCTTTGAAGTCACTGACTCCACGTGACCGCTATATCGGTATTTAGCATTGAAGATACTGACTCCACGTGACCGCTATATAAGTACTTGGCATTGAAGATACTGACTCTACGTGACCGCTATATCGGCATTTGGCATTGAAGATACTGACTCTACGTGACCGCTATATCAGTACTTGGCATTGAAGATACTGACTCTACGTGACCGCTATATCGGTATTGAGCATTGAAGATACTCACTCTACGTGACCGCTATATCGGTATTTAGCATTGAAGATACTGACTCTACGTGACCGATATATCGGCATTTGGCATTGAAGATACTGACTCTACGTGACCGCTATATCGGCATTTTGCATTGAAGATACTGATTCCAGGTGATCGTTATGTCGGTATTTAGCATTGAAGATACTGATTCCACGTGACCGTTATGTCGGTATTTATCATTGAAGATACTGATTCCACGTGACCGCTTTATCGGTATTTAGCATTGAAGATACTGATTCCACGTGACCGCTTTATCGGTATTTAGAATTGAAGACATTGATTCCACGTGACCGCTATATCAGTATTTAGCATTGAAGATACTGATTCCACGTGACCGCTTTATCGGTATTTAGCATTGAAGATACTGATTCCACGTGACCGCTTTATCAGTATTTAGCATTGAAGATACTGATTCCACGTGACCGCTTTATCGGTATTTAGAATTGAAGACATTGACTCCACGTGACCGCTACATCAGTATTTAGCATTTAAGATACTGATTCCACGTGACCGCTTTACTGGTATTTAGAATTGAAGACATTGATTCCACGTGACCGCTTTATCGGTATTTAGAATTGAAGACATTGATTCCACGTGACCGCTTTATCGGTATTTAGAATTGAAGACATTGATTCCACGTGACCGCTATATCAGTATTTGACATTGAAGATACTGATTCCACGTGACCGCTTTACCGGTATTTAGAATTGAAGACATTGATTCCACGTGACCGCTATATCAGTATTTAGCATTGAAGATACTGATTCCACGTGACCGCTTTATCGGTATTTAGAATTGAAGACATTGATTCCACGTGACCGCTTTACCGGTATTTAGAATTGAAGACATTGATTCCACGTGACCGCTATATCAGTATTTGACATTGAAGATACTGATTCCACGTGACCGCTTTACCGGTATTTAGAATTGAAGACATTGATTCCACGTGACCGCTACATCAGTATTTAGCATTGAAGATACTGATTCCACGTGACCGCTTTATCGGTATTTAGAATTGAAGACATTGATTCCACGTGACCGCTTTATCGGTATTTAGAATTGAAGACATTGATTCCACGTGACCGCTATATCAGTATTTGACATTGAAGATACTGATTCCACGTGACCGCTTTATCGGTATTTAGAATTGAAGACATTGATTCCACGTGACCGCTTTATCGGTATTTAGAATTGAAGACATTGATTCCACGTGACCGCTATATCAGTATTTGACATTGAAGATACTGATTCCACGTGACCGCTTTACCGGTATTCAGAATTGAAGACATTGATTCCACGTGACCGCTACATCAGTATTTAGCATTGAAGATACTGATTCCACGTGACCGCTTTATCGGTATTTAGCATTGAAGATACTGATTCCACGTGACCGCTTTAACGGTATTTAGAATTGAAGACATTGATTCCACGTGACCGCTATATCAGTATTTGGCATTGAAGATACTGACTCCACGTGACCGCTACATCAGTATTTAGCATTGAAGATACTGATTCCACGTGACCGCTTTACCGGTATTTAGAATTGAAGACATTGATTCCACGTGACCGCTTTATCGGTATTTAGAATTGAAGACATTGATTCCACGTGACCGCTATATCAGAATTTGACATTGAAGATACTGACTCCACGTGACCGCTACATCAGTATTTAGCATTGAAGATACTGATTCCACGTGACCGCTTTACCGGTATTTAGAATTGAAGACATTGATTCCACGTGACCGCTTTATTGGTATTTAGCATTGAAGATACTGATTCCACGTGACCGCTTTATCGGTATTTAGCATTGAAGATACTGATTCCACGTGACCGCTTTATCGGTATTTAGAATTGAAGACATTGATTCCACATGACCGCTATATCAGTATTTGGTATTGAAGATACTGACTCCACGTGACCGCTACATCAGTATTTAGCATTGAAGATACTGATTCCACGTGACCGCTTTATCGGTATTTAGCATTGAAGATACTGATTCCACGTGACCGCTTTATCGGTATTTAGCATTGAAGATACTGATTCCACGTGACCGCTTTATCGGTATTTAGAATTGAAGACATTGATTCCACGTGACCACTACATCAGTATTTAGCATTGAAGACAATTGATTCCGCGTGACCGCTATATCGGCATTTGGCATTGAAGATACTGACTCCACGTGATCGCTATATCGGGATTTGGCATTGAAGATACTGACTCCACGTGATAGCTGTATCGGTATTTAAATTGAAGGCACTGACTCCACGTGATCGCTATATCGGTATTTAAATTGAAGGCACTGACTTCACGAGACCGTTATATCGGTATTTAGCATTTAAGGTACTTTCACGGGACCGCTATATCAGCATTTTTATCGTGTTTCACGCTTGAAAGACAGTACAGATTAAATGGAGCGCACTATTGCCACATGTACTATACGCACGCACGCACGCAAAATTGGCGCTCAGCTGAGATCGATCTAGCAACTTAATGTCATCTTGTGAATGATAAATCACCATATGGTGAAATATCTGCACTGCTATTTAAGACAACTGTAACACATTTAATTTTCACCTACACTTTATGTCTCCTCGTATTTTAGTACTTCGAAATATGATTTTACAGCCATAAAAATATATATTATCAAAGAAATATGGAGATATAAAGTGATAAAAATCTATAATTTGGTAGGGTAGCATCATTGTTTACCCTTGACAAAATTTCGTGGTTGGAATGTTTTCAAACAGCAAAGAATGGACTATGCGTCACACTTCACTTTGCGCTATTCCATTATATTGCCTTAACTTGGCGTGTTTTTGTTTACCCCATCCTTTTTTGCACCCGGGTAGCCTTGGCTGTTTCTTGCATTGCCTTATTAACACCCATCATATTTGAATAGTAATCTAACACATTCATCATTGCTCTTCATAGTTTACCAACATTGGTATTTATATTGAAGGCAGGCCACGGGACTGTTATATGGGTATTTTGTATTGAAGGCACGCACGTGACCGTTATATAGGTATTTAGCTTTGAAAGCACTAAGTCCTAGTGACCGCTCTATCGGTATTTATTGTTGAAGGCCATGACTCAAGGAACCATTATATCGGTATTTATATTGAAGGCAGGCCACGGGACTGCTATATGTGAATTTTGTATTGAAGGCACGCGCGTGACCACTATATCGGTATTTAGCTTTGAAAGCACTGACTCCATATGACCTCTATATCGGTATTTATCATTGAAGGTCGTTAATGACCTAGACGTTGAGCGCCCTTAAACAAAACCAAAAAGATCATTGAAGGCACTGACCACACGGGATCGCTGTTTTGGTATTTAGCATTGAAAGCACTGACTCCAGTGGCCGCTATATCGGTATTCAGCATTGAAAGCACTTACTCCAAGGACCGCTATATAGGTAACTAACATTGAAGTCACGAACTACACAGGGCCGTTGTCTAGTGTTTAGCATTAGAGCCACGACCACCACAGGACGCTATATTGGTATTCAGCATTGAAGGAATGGAGCGCGCGGAATTTTATTTTAGCATTGAGAACTGAGGCACAGACACCACGGGATCACGGTATTGATGTTTAGAATTCAAATACTGCTCTATATTGGTATTTTACATAGAATGTCCATACACAACGGGATCAGTATTTCTGTATTTAGCATTGAGAAGAGCACACCATGAAACCGCCTAATCGCTATTTAGCAATGACAACATGCCCACTACGGGACCCGTATTTGCGACCATAATAGTGAGGGGCCCCTCACAATGTGATCCATGTTTTGGTACTAAATAAAAACGGCTTGGAACTTTTATGAACGGTAAATCGGCCCTTAATAAGAAGAGTATGCACTTTAAATAACTGGTATATTGGTCATTAATAACGGGAGTCCGGCCTTTACAATATTGGTCCCTAATAAGGGTAGTCTGGACTTTATATGACCGGTATGACAGTCGTTTATAAGGAGGGCTCGGAACTTACACGACCACTGTATAGTTCCTTAACAGTGAGCCCTAGACTTCATATAACACGTGTATCGGCCCTTAACAGTGAGGACCGACTTCATATAACACGTGTATCGGTCCTTAACAGTGAGGACCGACTTCATATAACACGTGTATCGGTCCTTAACAGTGAGGACCGACTTCATATAACACGTGTATCGGTCCTTAACAGTGAGGTCCCAGACTTCATATAACACGTGTATCGGTCCTTAACAGTGAGCACCGACTTCATATAACACGTGTATCGGTCCTTAACAGTGAGGTCCCAGACTTCATATAACACGTGTATCGGTCCTTAACAGTGAGCACCGACTTCATATAACACGTGTATCGGTCCTTAACAGTGAGGTCCCAGACTTCATATAACACGTGTATCGGTCCTTAACAGTGAGGACCGACTTCATATAACACGTGTATCGGTCCTTAACAGTGAGGACCGACTTCATATAACACGTGTATCGGTCCTTAACAGTGAGGTCCCAGACTTCATATAACACGTGTATCGGTCCTTAACAGTGGGGTCCCAGACTTCATATAGCACGTGTATCGGTCCTTAACAGTGAGCACCGACTTCATATAACAGGTGTATCGGTCCTTAACAGTGAGGTCGCAGACTTCATATAACACGTGTATCGATCCTTAACAGTGAGGACCGACTTCATATAACACGTGTATCGGTCCTTAACAGTGAGGTCCCAGACTTCATATAACACGTGTATCGGTCCTTAACAGTGAGGTCGCAGACTTCATATAACACGTGTATCGATCCTTAACAGTGAGGACCGACTTCATATAACACGTGTATCGGTCCTTAACAGTGAGGACCGACTTCATATAACACGTGTATCGGTCCTTAACAGTGAGGACCGACTTCATATAACAGGTGTATCGGTCCTTAACAGTGAGGTCCCAGACTTCATATAACACGTGTATCGGTCCTTAACAGTGGGGTCCCAGACTTCATATAGCACGTGTATCGGTCCTTAACAGTGAGCACCGACTTCATATAACAGGTGTATCGGTCCTTAACAGTGAGGTCGCAGACTTCATATAACACGTGTATCGATCCTTAACAGTAAGGACCGACTTCATATAACACGTGTATCGGTCCTTAACAGTGAGGTCCCAGACTTCATATAACACGTGTATCGGTCCTTAACAGTGAGGTCGCAGACTTCATATAACACGTGTATCGATCCTTAACAGTGAGGACCGACTTCATATAACACGTGTATCGGTCCTTAACAGTGAGGTCGCAGACTTCATATAACACGTGTATCGGTCCTTAACAGTGAGGACCGACTTCATATAACAGGTGTATCGGTCCTTAACAGTGAGGTCCCAGACTTCATATAACACGTGTATCGGTCCTTAACAGTGAGCACCGACTTCATATAACACGTGTATCGGTCCTTAACAGTGAGGTCCCAGACTTCATATAACACGTGTATCGGTCCTTAACAGTGAGGACCGACTTCATATAACACGTGTATCGGTCCTTAACAGTGAGGACCGACTTCATATAACACGTGTATCGGTCCTTAACAGTGAGGTCCCAGACTTCATATAACACGTGTATCGGTCCTTAACAGTGAGGTCCCAGACTTCATATAACACGTGTATCGGTCCTTAACAGTGAGCACCGACTTCATATAACAGGTGTATCGGTCCTTAACAGTGAGGTCCCAGACTTCATATAACACGTGTATCGGTCCTTAACAGTGAGGACCGACTTCATATAACACGTGTATCGGTCCTTAACAGTGAGGACCGACTTCATATAACACATGTATTGATCCTTATCAGTGAGGACCGACTTCATATAACAGGTGTATCGGTCCTTAACAGTGAGGTCGCAGACTTCATATAACACGTGTATCGGTCCTTAACAGTGAGGACCCAGACTTCATATAACACGTGTATCGGTCCTTAACAGTGAGGACCCACTGCATTGTCACGTGTATCGGTCTTTAACAGTGAGGTCCCAGACTTCGAATCATTTGTATCGCTCTTTAACTGTGAGGACCTGGACTTAACATGATCTATATATCGGTTCTTAACATTGAGGACCAGGACACCAGGCAAGGTGTGAATTGGGTTCTACCTGCGAGTGCATAAACTACGCTCGTCCTATGTTTCTCATCAGCAGTGGGGATGTTCCATGTAACCTTTTTGGTGCTAGGGGTGAAAGAATTAAATGCGTCAAACCTCTGCTTTTTCTTTCTTCTTCATGTTTTAGTATTAATTTTATTCCTCCAAACATACTACAGAATCCCAATTTTGAGTTTTTACTTCGAAAATACAGGTTTGTTCTACGAATTCGGGAGATATTGGAATAGTACTGCAATCATAGGCTTATTACACCTTACATCCTTGTGTAATAAAACGTTTGGTAGAGTTTACTTTTATAATAATATGGTTAATGTTTAACCTCATTTTTATGGGTTATGTCCTCACCTAGGTATTGGGTATTGCATTCAATGAAGTATGGATTTGCTACACCAATTTCAGTTAATATCTAAGATTTTATCTGAATGATTTTTTCTTGCTCATTCTTTACTAACACAGACAGTTGAGAACGTAAACGATAATCAGCCCAAGCAAATTTATCAGTTTATTTATTCCGCATTTTAAAAGTTTTGCTTTTTCTATAGTCGCTATTTTTAACATTTACTTAAAGGTATTTTACCAAATTAAGGATACCTGTCTGTAGTTTACTGATCCCTTTATAGTTTTGTCAAATCATATGCCTATATAAATAAGCATTTTTAAAAAGTTTGGAGCAATTACCTACTTAAACCTTTTCTAAATTATTAATTATGTACCATAGGTATGTAAGCTATTTTATCAGAGATACATCTCACGATGCAGTTTTTTTAAGGTGAAACTAATTTCACTTTTATTGCCTTGTTGTGCTGGAAAATGAGTTGCGTAAGAAATAAGCCTGTAAAATTAATTATAAATATTTTACTAAACCTAATTCTCATCATTTTCAATATTTCTAAAATAGTATGTTTAGCCAAATTTGTTTAGCTTAACAAATATGGTTACTGTAGCGAAGTATGAAGTTTTGATTAACATGTATTGGAGAAGCCATTTTCAGAATGTCGCTCTGTTAGCTTAAAAATTACAATTCTATAAGCATTTCAGTGCTGAAAAGTGTATAAAACGTTACAACTGATGCAACACATTTAAAAATATGCAGATATTAACTGACCTGACCTGAAATTCTGATTATCTATTTATAGTAACAGTTTAAATTATCAAAATGTATAATTTTTAGCTGATTAACACGTACGCACCAAACTTTGCAACAACACTTCTGCTGCAAATTTGATTTGTCAGGGTTAAAAGTTATCGCCCAGATTCACTTGGATAACAAAAATGTTTACTCCAAGAATTTCCGAAATAATAGGACTTAATAAGCTTAAACGCCAGAGATTGAACCTTTGACCACATTTGCCTATTTTCACAGATCAATCCCCTCAAAATACATTTGGTACACAGAAGAGATGGAGAACATCACATCATGAAAATTGCATAAATGCACTGCACTCTTGCCAAATGCTTACATACGGGATGCTATTTGTGTTACTGATATACTCGAAATTGAGATATGTGACTTCCATGTAGCTCGGAGTCGATTCCTGCCAGGTGCAACACAATCGAAGCTTCGATTAAATTGTAATATGTTCATAGTTGTATCTAAGAGGACGCACAATATACAGTGTTGTCTATGTCAAAATATCGAGTTCATAACCCATTTTCGCAGAGGTTAAATAAGTTACAATGAAATTTTGTCTGTACATACGTCATTTCTGTTGGTCTGCTGATGAAATTTCAGAGTGCGTTGCTTTAATAGATATATTATTTAAAATTAAATTTATACAACTTTACTTTCCGTTTCCATTAATAAATGTTGTACCATTAATATGAAGTCTAACCCAATCATTACGAGTCGTTCTTTCAGTATAGGGCACGAAAACCTCCTATGCTACAAGAGCGTCGTGTAGCATTCGAGGATCGTGAAAATTATGCAATAATATATATTATACATAATTCATAAGCTACAATTTCAAAGCTTATCTGAAGAAACACAGCAGCAAACTTTGATACAAAGATACACTCAAACCGCTCGGAGTGCACAAAAAGTACGTGTGATATATTCAGTAGTTTCGCCTAAATTTAAAACTAAACCACACCGTTTTACCGTGAATGTTTTACTAAACGAGTGTATAAGAAAGCTCAAATCATAAAACGTGCAGCAAGGTATTTAAAACAAATTAAAATACCTATAACAAACGAAATAAAATATATCGCATGCTGAAATATTCAAGAATATCCATCCTTTATTAAAAATATAGGGTAGTTAAATTATATTCGAACCCACTCGCGGCCTATCTCTACTGCGCGAGACAGTCGGCAGTCGCCGGGGAAATTACGCCGACAGAGGCGGACTAAAATACTTACCTTATAATATATGCTGGAAATGTTGACCTTCTGCTCTCAAAAAGGTAGCATATCTCGTGTAAATATTCTCGCTCACTCTCCGAAGCTCAGCAGCAGGAATTCTTGTGATTGGTGCCGCTTTGGAGCGTTCGCCTCGAAAATCGCTGAAAAAACTAGCGCAGCAAACAGGTGTATCTCGATCTTCTGCGAGAAATGCTACACGTCTGTTGAAACTGAAGTCCTATCGCTACACACGAGTGCAAGCGTTAAAGCCAAATGATCCTGCTAAACGTGTGAATTATTGTAGTTGGTTTTTCCAATCCGTAGAAAGGGGTTTCATTGATCCACAGCTTTTGTTTTTCACTGATGAATCTTGGTTTCATCTAAGTGGACGTCTGAATACGCACAACAGTCGATACTGGACTTCAGAAAAACCTGTGCTACTGGATGAAACGCCTCATTATGATCAGACAATTGGTGTGTGGTGTGCGATAAGTGCTAGAAGAATAATAGAGCCCATATTCTTTTATCAAACAATAAATGCAGAGCGATATCAGAGGTTAATTCTGAGGCCATTTTGCAATCGCTTGACAGAAGAGAAATCGTATGGTTGGTTCCAGCAAGATTCTGCAACAGCACTTACGGACACCGAATCATTACATGCAATAAGAGAGGTGTTTGATGACAGAATAATTAGTGTGGCACAAGAATTTCTTCTGTTGAGCTTCGGACAGTGAGCGAGAATATTCTGCCTGTTTGAGAGCAGAACATCAACATTTCCAGCATCTATTATAAGGTAAGGATTTTAGTCCGCCTCTGCCGGCGTAATTTCCCCGGCGACTGCGGTCTGTCTCACGCAGTAGAGAGAGGCCGCGAGTGGGTTTGAATATAATTTAACTATCCTATATGTCCCAGATTTTCGTAGTTTTGCTTTTCTCAAACATGATGCTTTTTTGTGTAAAATGAAGCATATTTTTGTTTTCCCGACACATTTCATTTTACTATGACGTATAGCCTTCAAAGTTTTTTCACTTAGGCAACCGGAATGAAAACGTGTTACAGTTTTTCAAATATGATATTAATACAAACTGCCTACTTCAGTAGTGTTGAAAACTTCAAGCCATTAATATAGCATTACAAAGCTGAGAAATATACTGCTACAGAAGGTGTTTTGATTAGTGGCGAAGGTAAGCCATATTAAATTTGTCGAAGAAATCACTATAATGACGTTTTAGCAATGTATTTATGAAAATACCAAAGCAAGTACTTTGAGATACATTTTATTTTAAGGTGGTATCGTATAATGTTGGTGACAGATCAGCTTATGAGACAGCAAACGAAAGGTTTAATCACTTTACAAATGCCCTTCACTACTAGCGCACTCTATAGTGGCCCATATATTTGAAGCCGTGCTGTAAATGACGTGCAGCGAACTGCGCACGCGTGGAAAAATGTAATGTGAGAGTACACCTTGGTGTAGATTCAGCGTAACACGTAATTGATGGAGGGTTGTATGGCTTCCATTCCTCACTAATCATGTCACCTGCACCACATCAGCTCCGGATTATTGCAGTCTATTCGAAAGACCGACAATGAAACGTGCACACGCAATTAACATTCATTAGAGAAGCCCTGCCGTGTATGTCGCTGTGATTACAGGAAAGCTTTGGTCAGATTTCCGTTTATTGATATCGCATTTTCTATGCCATAAGTTAGCCATTAGCCGTGCCGATGGCTTAATGTGCTGCTGCTGCTTCTAGAACAACAGGCTCCTAAAGACTTGGCTGGTTCATTGCTGTAGTGGTGTGTTTATCCCCGGGGGAATAAAATTATATCATCCATATTAAGTTTAAAAAAATGATATGTGCCACATTTACATAACTTTCTCTACGCACTATCGTTTATTTTGTGGTATCATAACGGGCTAGAACTACAAAACGTTAAACATTTCTCCTATTTAGGAGTAATATTTAATATGAGAGGAAAATGGAACAAACATCTATCAGTAACTAATTATAAAGCACGAGGGCAGTGTCGTCCTCCGTGGACTGGTGGTACCGTGCTAGCCTCTAGTTCCCAAGGTCGCGGGTTCAAATCCGGCGGAGGGCGATGGATTTTTTCGGGCGTAAAAATCGTTAGCACGGCTTCCTTCGGAAGGGAAGTAAAGCCGGTGGTCCCGTGTCGTAGATTTACGGCACGTAAAAGAACCTCAAGCCTGATAAAGAGGCCTCTGAGCAAAATTACAGGTGTTTCACGCCCAATATAGAATGGGACGCTAAGAACCATAGTAGTTAAAGAGCGTCCATAAATAAAACTCAATTTATTTCACGAGGGCAGTTAAATGGATTGTTACGTACCTTTCTCGCGGATACCGGATGAACCTGTAGATACATTAGAAAAGATGTATAACTCTATGATAAGACCGGTTTTGTTATACGGAAGTGAAATCTGGGGATGAGAAAGAGCAGAGCATGTAAATAAAACGCAGGTAGCATTTTGGAAAAGAGTTCTTGGAGTTTCACAAGGCACATCCAATTCGGGGGTATTGGGGAAGGTGGGATGTTATGAAGACACAATACGCTGTAAAATAAGAGCAGTGAAGTACTGGCTGAGGCTGATGCAGGGGGATAACTCCACACTACGATCCAAATGTTATAAATACCAGCCAGAAAACCTGTCTCCTAAGTTTTGGGCAGCTGATTTGGAAAGGAGTTTGACGAGAATAGGTATGGGGTCAGTATGGCAAAGAGCTGAAACAAATGACAAAAAGATATGGAAAAGTGTCAAAAGAAGACTTAAGAGACATCAACCAACAGGAAATAGAATCGGATTGTAAAATTAAACCTTCACTAAGTCTAGCAAATTAAATAAAATTGAATTGGGGTAAAGAGGTATATATACTTAACTTAGGAAGAAAGGAAAGATCAGGAATGGCAAGGTTTAGACTGGGGGGTTGGAGGGCACAGAAAATTACTGACGATTCTGGCAGGAGAATCTGCCCATTCTGTGATTTAGATGAGGACTGGGTACATATTTTGGCGGAATGTGCACAGTGGGAGAACCAGCGAACAATTAAACTCGAAGAAAAATGCTTAAATCCCTCAAGAAAGCGATTGGCATGTTGGGAGCTACTGGCTGACCAGAGAAACTGGAGAAACATGGGCAATTTCTCGGCTAAAGTGCGCGAAGCTAGGTCAGATTTGTTCAGTTATACAAAGGTAATTTATCTCTAGTTTCCTTTTTCTTTGTTCTTTTTTGCTTTCCTTTCTTTTCTGTTGTTTATTTGTCACCCTACTTGTATCTTAAATATACATGTACGGTCAATGACCCATGCACTAAATACTTGTGTAATAACTACAATGATTTGAAACCAATAAAGATACTTTATCTCTATCTCTATCTCTCTATTTTCTTTACCACGTACTAGTACGTAGAGAAGGTATTGCATTCGACCATAAAAATTCGTTGTCGAGACTCCATCAGAAATATACGTTTTCAGCCCCCCTGGAAACATAAAAGCATTTTTAGAAAAAGGTCCGCGTGTTTGTCTGTGCATGTTTCTGTGGGCAGCGAAACTCAAAAACGAAAAGTCAGATAAATACCAAACTTGGTATTTAAGTTCAATATCTTCCAAAGATGCGGCACGAAGATTTTCAAGAAAATCCTTATACCCCAACTACCCTTTACATGGAACATTTTTCAAAGTTTTTGATTTTCTAAAAAAAGTTAATTAAAATGTCATTTGTAAAAGACGAATACATAACAAAGTAAAATATATATCTTGAATTTTCTGGGAATACTTGTGAAGTCCTCTTCATTGGGAAGGAATTTTATACGTCCAATAAGTAACTTCCCCTATTTTATAAAACACATTACACACAATTGATCATATTGAATTAATTTTATTTATATTGCACAATCCTTCTGTTGCTTTTCTACATAGTCAACATGTTCTTCCAAGTATTTTTGTGGACGTGACACAAGTTTTTCCAAGCCAGTTTGTACCAGGTCAGGTCCTGTGCTCGCAACCAGCTGTTCACTGATTTGACTTCATCATCGGTGTTAAAAGTGCTTACCTTTGAGTTGGAGAAATATGTGAAAATCACTTGGGACAAGCTCCGGTGAATATGGAGGATACGAGAAAACTTCCAAGTTGAATCTTGACCCAGGCGGAGCTCACAAGATTCAACTGGGAAGTTTTCTCGCATCCTCCATATTCACCAGATCTTTTCCCAAGTGATTTTCACATGTTCCCCTGACTCAAAAGTAATCATGGCGGTAAGCACTTTAACACCGTGACAATGATCAATCAGAAGTGAACAGCTGGTTGCGAGCACAGGACCCGACCTGGTACAACACTGGCTTGGAAAAACTTGTACCACATCCCCAAAAATGCTTGGAAAAACATGTTGGCTACGTAGAAAAGTAACAGAAGGATTGTACAATATAAATAAAATTAATTCAGCATGATCAATTGTGTGTAATGTTATTTATAAAATAGGGAAACTTACTTATTGGACGTCTCTCGTATAATCCTATATAACTGGTAAACGTTAAGCGATATATGTAAACGCACTGCATAAAAGATGTAGATCCTTTTAAAACACACAATTTATTTCAAGTAACTTTTTTGTGGCATCAGCCATTTCCGAGGTATACGTTATTTAATAGTTCGATGTGTTCTATATTTAGCCATTCTTTTGAAGTCCTGTCGACATGCCGTAGTTTCTCGCGAGGGTATGGAAAGAGTGAGCCCAGCACACATCGTCCAATTCTTAAACATGTGACTGTATTTATTCCTTTTCTATGTATAGCAAAGCGTGTAATGAAGCTGTTTCCGTAAAGGTTTATCTCGATTAAAATTAAGTAGGAAGAAAAATACACCGTCGTAAGAGTAATTTTTATAGCCATTAATAAACGATAGAGGGTAGAGAAAGTCATGATGTGGCGTATTGGATTAATAGCTATTGTCATGCCAGACACATTATTGCGTCGCCTTGGCGACAGCATTGTTGATGTAATTTTAGTATTTCTTTCGGCCTTGTGTTTGAATTTCCGTCTGGTGTGACACTCGCCACCTCCTAGCTGGCGACCCTAGCTAGAGGTGGAGAGAGAGGGGGAATAGTTTAGCGTTACTTTTCTTTGTGTGTTGAGCGTCAGACTGGTTTGAGAGCCGAGTGTGTGAGTTTGTGTGTGAAAGAGCGTAAATGTAGTTCGTGTGTGAGGCATCTCCCCTCAATTCCTTCTTTATATCCTTTGTGTGTGATCTAGAGACACCATATCTTTTGTTGAATAAACCACAGGTAATGTGAATATCAAGATCCTGGTCCTCTCGCTGTTTCTGTAGCTACGTTTCCCTATGTGCATTTTGGGGTATTCCAAATTTAGTATTTTTGCTGGAAACCTTTAGGCCCTTACCCTATCTTTAACAACATGAATGTAACACATCAAATTTTTATATCTATAGCTTCTATAAACTAATCTTACTAAAGCTTTTTTTTCTATCTACTTCATGTTGGTGGAGATAAACCTTTGCAGAACTACTTTGCTTGCGCATTTCGTTGCAGATACAAGGAGGATATAGGAGACGAAATTGATGATCACATGTTTAAAATCGGTGTACTACATGCTGGCCTTGAAACTCCATACTCTTTCCATGGAATCGCAACAAGCAAGAGAGTAGCAATAGCACTTTAAAATATGGCTAATTATTGAGACATTCAAAACAATAATTATGGATACCTTGGAAATGGCTGATACCACAAAAAGGTTATATGATATAAACTGCGTGTTTTAAACACATCAATAATTTTTGTCTGTCATGGTGTGCCCCTTATACAAAATTATGCGAAATTCCTTCCAAAGACGAGGACTTCACAAGCTACTTTCAGAAAATTCAAAATATACACTTCATTTGTCATATAAATATCTTAAATATGTCGGTTTAATAAAAATCGTTAGCGCCATTTTGGAAAAAATAAAAAAGATATCTACATTTATTCCATTTAAAGGTACGCTGGGGCTGGGGGATTTTCTTGGAAATATTCGTGTTGGAATTTTGGAAGCTGTGTGTTATTTATCTGAATTTTCGTTACTGAATTATGTTGTTTATATAGACACACACAAGACCGTTCTCTAAAAATGTTTCTTTTTTATTCAAGGGGCTTCCAAACATGATCCGGAGACACTTCGGGCTCGAATTTTGGGTGGAATACAATATTTCCTCTACCTATTAGGTATATGGTAGAGAAAGTAAAAATAACAAAATTAATAGGTGTTGCCTCTTGACATTTGCTTTTAGTTTGCTCTCCTAATAAGTAGAAAATGTACAAAATACGAATATTGTCTCTCTCAATATGTCTTATGGTTGTGTGCAATTTCTGTTATGCTGCATTTTATATCTTTTGAGGTTTTTTTTCATAGGCATATGAGAGGCACAGACAGAAAGTTACGACGATACAGTACCACGTTTAGCTTAGTCATCTGACCAAATGAGGGTACTACTGGGCCATAAGATTATCGCTACATATGTGCGCTGTTTTTGGCTACCTCTGCTGATGCGCCAGCGCTCATAGCAGACCAAATAATAAAGGGGCATGTGACAGAAACAGTAAAGTGAATTCAGCATATCTCAGCCTTCCTTCATTTCCGACATCTACTGTGACAGATAATTAATATTCAATAATAAAGGAAGTACTATTCAAGCTATTCATAAGGAATGGTAACGCTATAATAACATTAATAATAGGAAAGAAATGTCTAATGTTCATAATTATATATATATATGATTGTAGCAATTTAAATATTTATATATTATTTTAAGCCGCATATAGTATTTTGTATAAGAATTGGAAATGGATAGATTAACATTTTGGTAGACGGGGAGTAATTAACGGTTCAGGCCGGGGACGGCTATTGGTTATGTCTAAGGTAAGTATTCCTCGTAACTTAAATGATAAAGTAAATTCCAGATATAAACAGATAGATTAGGGTTTGGGTTTCTAAGAATTAATCAGCCATTACACGTAGTTAACGGGGAAAGAATTGATGTGTCGGTATTAAGAGAATATCCCAATCGTGTAGGTGTGACGACGCGCCTCGTTCATTCAACATTCAGTCAGCATTTAGCACTCATTTAGCATTCACTCAGAAGTGAGAAGGGGCAGAACTCAACAACACAGTCCGCGTCTGTCGCGTATTCTACCCGTTAGTGCCCATCAGCTCAGATAGTTCGGCGATATAAACCCGTGTAAGCGTTCTTAGATCATCCAGTAAGTCATAACACTTGTTTTAAAGTAACGTCCGCAATAGGCAAAAGTTTCTTCGCGTAACGCTGCAATAGCTTGGCCTGGCGTTATCGTAATTTATACTTGGTTTCATTGGATTTCGGCTAATAAATAAAAATTGTAGGGATAAAGGACAAGGAAGCTGCCATTACTCCAATCACTGTAATACCCACAACCACGAGACGAGGTATCCCGAGGCAAACGACGACAAATGGCACATCCGTTACACTACTTAGTGCTCTACAAGGCATTGACTTGATCACTTGATAGACCTTATCCTTTAGTTCGTCTAACTGTGTGTGAATTTGTCTTGTACACTTTATCTTTCTGTGCATCCCCAGAGATTTAACAAGGAGTTAAATCGGGTGATCGTGCCAGGAGCCACTGACTGTATGAATAGCCTCAAACTGCTGCTGAAAAAATCCAATAGTAATTAAGCAAAAAGGGTTGTAGAAATGTTTGCATGCATTTAACACCAATCGTTTCCTTAAACGATGGGGGCTATTATTCTCTTACCGGCAATTGCCCACCACACACCTGTTTTCTGGTCGTGAAGTGGTTTCTAGTGGAATATATTGCGGTTTTTGGAAGGGTGGGCGAATAATTGTTTGGAACATAGTGGTGCCAATGTAGGCGTTAACTAGAAATTCATTTGGAAAAATGTATGCACTAAGTGCTGGACAGCATCGCCAATCTCTTCAGTTTAATCAATCAAACATGTTCTTTTTATAATACTTGTGGTACTAATGGTGATGGTGAAAATGGTGTGTGGCTTATAAACCCAGTAGGCAAGCAGCACTTTCATTCGTCCATTCTCGAATATGGAACTCTGTCCTTTGGTTAATTCCAAAAGTGCAAATAAAACATAATAACCCTTCACTTTGATTGCTATACAAGTGGCAGGTACACAGTGCACTTTGAACTTGCAATGCAGTTGTGATAGGAATGCTGACCAACATTTCCAAGAGCAATGAATGGTCTGCTTACAGCTATGCAGCTCATGATTAATTACTGGGAAATTAGTACATTTGCCCCTGAAGTACATTGTGTCCTGTATCTTCCTCATTTTGGTGCATTTCCGCTCAAGCAAGGGACAGTTTTCGTTTGCTTACGTGATGCATTCTGCCGCTTGGTACATACCAGGCGGCCCAACAGCGCTGCACTTCACGTGCGTAGATATCCCTCCCTGCGTTAAAAGAGTTGCAGAACTCAACGGGCAATTCCAAGCAAACGTAAGTCACTGGGGAATAGTGGAGAGAGCGTCCTTCTTTCTACTCCTCTTGCTTATCAGCGAAGACAATTAGCGGATCGCGCTCATTGAGAGGCAGTTTCCAGGCTTTCACTATAGTGTACAGTCAGTGATGATAGACAAGAACAGTCTATACAGACCAAAAAGGTCTTAGAATATTTCCTCTTAAGTACAGAGACTTTATTTTAGAGGGAATAAATTCACTTTTTATACTGACAAATAATTGAAATGTCTTTATTTGACCTATTAATATTCGCCCTTAATTATTGTGTAAACTGTCTTTACGCTATTTTTGTCTAACATTACGGATTATATGCATTATAGAGTTAAATCAAAACATTAAAGCGCCGTAACGAAAATCATATAATCATGCGTATCACTGGCATTTGTTCGTTTTCTGTTGTTATTATTATTATTATTATTATTATTATTACGCACTGCACCCATGGTAGAGAGAGAGCCATAAATGAAAACATTAAAGCACCAGATCTGCGCCGTACGTTAGGGTAAACAAAATAGGAAGCAAAATTTTGTATGCCCAGATCTACTGTTTGTTTTACTCAATGCGATTAAAAATCCTTATTAGAGCTACAGACCTGTTTTTGTTTCATAACTGAGTAACTTTGGCTTTACACACAATGAACATTTGTCTTCCTCACACCATTGTCCATGACAACATTAAGGTTTTACTTCAGACGAATCAAAAGGATCGGGCTTAAGTGGAGAACACTAGTGATCAGATGGCTGATGGTGCTGGTTCAGCAGCAGCTACAACAGCAATAATAATAATAATAATAAAAATAATAATAATAATAATAATAATAATAATAATAAACGAAAGCCAGTGATACTCATTACGCGCTAACATATTTGCATGGTTTTCGTTACGGGCTTTAATGTTTTGATTTACTCTATTGTGCGTATAGTGCGGAATAATAATAGCTAAACTTAATAAGTAGTTAATAATAATAATAATAATAATAATAATAATAAGCGAAAAAATATCAGTGATACACATTACATGCTCTCATGCATGCATGGTTGTCGTTGTGGCACTTTAATGTCGTGATTTACTCTACTATGCGTATAGTGCGTAATAATATTAATAGGTGAAAACTTTAACATATATTTGTTTTGTTAACGACGCTGCCTATTGCCAAGATCATATCAGCGCCGACGGTGTGCCGAAATTTCGTCCCGCAGAAGTTCTTTTGCGTGCTAGTAAATCTGACACGGGGCTGTCGCTTTTAAGCACACTTAAAAACCATCGACCTGTGCCGGGTTTGAACCTGCCACCTTGGGATCAGAAGGCCAGCGTCTAACCAATTGAGCCACCCAGCCCGACATAATAGGAGAACGAATGCCAGCGATACACACTACTGCTCTCATGTTTGCACGGTTTTCGTTACGGTACTTTAATGTTTTGATTTAACTCTACAATGCGTATGATCCGTAATGGTAGACAAAAACAGCGCAAACACAATTTACACAATAACTATGGAGGGATGCTGATTGGTAAAATAAAGATATTTTAATTATGTGTCAATCTAAAACGTGGATTTATTCCCCCGAAAATAAAGTCCCTGTAACTGAAGTGGAAAACATTCTAAGATCTTTTCGGTCTGTTTTACGCAGTTCTTGTGTATCATCATTGACTGCACACTGTAGTGCAACCCTGGAAACTGTCTCTCAATGAGCGCGATCCGCTAATCGTCCTCGCTGACAAGCAAGAGGAGTAGAAGGAAAGTCGCTCGCTCAGCTATTGCGGCAGTTCCCCACTGACCTGAGTTTGCTTGGAATTGCTCCGTCTAGTTCTGCAACTCTTTAACGCACGAAGGAGTATCTGCACACGTAAAATACGGCGCGGTTGGGCCACCTGGTATACAAAGGCCAATGGTAGGCACATGCACAGACAGAAAGTGGTTCTTAACGCGACACAAAGTAAAAACGCGGTGACATTATTTCGCTGCTGGTGATGTTAGTTAAATACCCGAGCAATAAAGATCGCCCACTTGACCGAGCTTATTGGGATCCACAACTACCTCATTATTCTGACAGTGGATAATGGCAATGTGTTACGTACAAATTACAGTTAGTTACAATAAAATTTGGACTGTGCAGGAAGATTAGTTAGAGAGTTTGGAAATACTCGTGGAAAACACGAGGCTACAAAATATATCTGTCAGCTAGTTTCCATATAGTGAAAGGTCTGATAGACTATAAAATGTACGTTAATATTTTTTTATTATAGCATAGTGTTATTGCTAAAAATAGATGCAGATACTACAGCAACCGTTTTCCGAAATGCCGTCTGCAAGAGTATTTTAAACGATTTTAACGCTTGGGATCTGATTTCCGAGTTTCTCCCTTACCTTTTCTACATGCCTCTTTCCAGCAATTACAGCAGATAGTTGAAAAATAATCTAAAATTTTGAACTAAAGACTTGACTTACCTTATAGGGCTTATAGCCAGGAAAAGCCATGATCTACTCCTTTTTATTTACCACTCTCCTAAGATATGTATTTTTGGAATGATGATGTGGTTATAAATAGAAAATAATGTTGTAAATCATCAAAAATAGAAGCCTATATCTAATTTTTAAAACACAGGATGTGCTGTCTCTTCATTACCCCCCACAAGGATACATGCAGATTACATACAGGTTATGGTCTCAAGAAGGGAATCAAAGTTACGGTTTATAGACTATCAGTTACCTTATAATGGCTTTCAGTTATCCATTTCTAAGCAGCACACAGCTGTAGGTAAACGCAATCATACCAGTAATTCTGATGCAGATGTAGACAATACCTTTCACTGCATCCTGGAATACACTAATTCTACACACACTGTTTGAAATCCACATTACCTTATCAGAATCGGAACAGATTTTCAACTTTACTTATAACGATAAAAGAGTATTTTATGATAACATCGTTATATATTAAGAAATACGGTTGCTGAATCTCTCTCAAAGAAGAATTGTGTAATACTGTAATATGTAGGCCACACAGCGCTTTTTTGGAGCTGAAGACTAGCTTGCACCTCGGAGAATGAAGTTCACGACAACGAAAACATCTAGAGCAAGAGTTGGTCCCGAACGTTTAGGGCCAGAACATTCTGAGTTTCTTACAGTTCTGTAGTAGTAGTAGTAGTGGTGGTATTTATTAGGTATTTAGTATTACATTAATTGCATAACACAGTCGCATGGGTCATAAGACCGTACATGCTCTCTAGATAAATACCTGGTCTGTATACGTGACTTGCAGTATCAACCAGAAAACAACTATTTTTTTACAATCACCGCACTATATACATACATATAAAATTGAAAAACAAACACACTGAATCACACACTCAAACACACACACACAAACACACACACACACACACAGTCGCGCACATGTACTCAAGCACCACATATGTTTAAAGAAAAATTACATAAACACCTTATCTCTTAGTACACGTACTTCCATTAAGTATGTGCCCAAGCTTGGCCAGTTTTGGCTGTTTAGAATCATGTCCCAGCATGCTGTCCTCCGTCTGTTGGAAGCCAAAAATACTTCCGGTAATAGTTTTTTCCTAATACCCTCCGTCTGCACGCATGCTGCCAAAATATGCGTCCAGTCTTCTTGTTCCCCGCATAATGGGCAAATCCTCCTGCCATCGTTATCAACAATCTTGCGAGCTTTCCACCCTCCCAACCTAAGCCATGCTATTCCAGTCCTCTGTTTTATACTCAATTCCAAAATATATGTTTCCTTACCCCACCTAGTTTTTATTTCATTTTGTAGCTCCAATGTTGATCTTTGTCTACATTCAGATTCGATTTTCTGCCTGTTTATATCGCATAGTCGTCTTTTGACCTTTCTTACAGCACTTACAGTTCTGTATAACTAAGCATCTGTATAAAGGGGTAGGTAGCAAGCGAGTGTTGAGTGTTCTTGAGTGCTGAGCTGGTTCTAGCACAACCGTTGAAAGTTGAATGGACTTCAAGTGCTACGTTCGAAGAATCAAGTGAAGCCGGCAGTGCGAGCGACCGTCACGTGTGTTAAGCAAATTAATATTTAGATTGCATAGGAAGCAAGTTAGTGCGTAGCAGAACGCAAGAAAGAGAATTACCAAAGCTAGAATAACTATAAAAGATGGAGCCTAACCGGATTGGATAGAGCAGTTTGGGTGTACTTAATTAAACATAACGGGCAGGATGGAAAGGCTAAGATAGTTGATAAATGAGGCAAAACGTAATGTTTCAGGACAAATAAAAACAATTAAGGCTCTAAAATGTTTATCTTTACATTGCGCGTAAATAATTGTGTATTAAGTCTGAGAGCTTTAATCCAAATGCTTCAGTGTAGCCAAACCGAAATGTTGTAAGCGATAAATTGTCTAATAAATAATAAATTCTCTAGATTAACTATCTTTCCCTTGCTAATGAAAACATTTAAGTTCACCGCGTTTCGTAATAATAAGATGCACTTTCTACCCTAAAACGGATATAAAATATTGGTTCGTATAATTGGATATCAAAGTTAACAGAGGGAATACTAATTGTTGTCTGCAGTATATCCATTGTTTGAAAAGGACAGCTGTATAAAGTTTTACTTTCTACTACAGACAAGCAAAGAAACATTCTATAAAAGTTTTCATGTGTATTAATTAGAAAAACAAGAGGTTTAAAGTGCAAAAGACAAAATTAATACGTCACTCTGTTCGATATGGTTCAGAACGCTAAATTATTTCGTTTTCGTTCTTACTTTGGCAATAACCCGTACTCGTAGTAACGGTGAATTAAACCCGTAAACCCAGTAAGAGTGGAAAATAATTTCTACAGGCTGACAAAATCGCATATTTATTCAATTTTTGTTACACTTTTCGAAACAGCGCAGATTTTAAAAACATATATCAAATACTGTTCCCACGTACGTATTCGCCGTACCTAAAACTATAAATACCATTTCAGATAATTTATTGGCTTCATCCTTAAAATGCATATAAAAACAAAACAAAAATATTATAGTTCTAAGGTATTTCAATCTATTTAAGAGAACCGTGGGTGAATGGGAGTGTTGTTTTCATACAAATGTCAATCCTATAATTCGTCATATTTTAATCACTCATAGCTACTGTTGACAACACAACACAAAGGTGCCAGTCGCTTCTGGACCGAGCAGTAAACGTGTGAGAAACGTTGGCAGTGTCTGTGCTTACAGTTGAAGTATTCGGAAACAGTGGCAATAAGGCACTTGCTTACCCAAGTATAATTCTTTAATTCCTTCAACATTTACAGTCTATTATGGTAAGAGCGATTTTTATTGTTATTTAACATATGAGTAAGCCGCTCCTAGATTAATTTGTGCAAAGATTTATTTTGTGAGTTCAGTAAATGTTCTCAAACATTATCCTGGACAGTCTGTCTCTTGGTTAAATCGGCAAAATGATTAATTTAGTGATATCAGTACATGTTAACAAAAGCAGCTTTTCCCCGGACTTAATCGGAGCAACGACTTCTTTGGAGATACAGTAAAATTCACGAATGTCGTCTATAGCAGCCTGTCCCCTGACTTATTCAGCACAATTATTAGATTTTGAGATCAATAAACGTTGAGGAACTTCTTCTAGAGTAGCCTGTTCCCTGACGTATTCAGAACAGTGACTACTTTGACAAAATCTGTAAACTTGAGGAACGTCGTATAGAGCAGCCCGTTTCTTCTTATAGACGTAGCCATTCCTTTGGCGAAATCAATAAACGCTGAAATAGATCGTCTGGAGCAGCCTGTCTCTTGGATTAATCGGCGCAACGATTTCATTAGCGAGATCAGTAAACGTTGACGGACATCCTGCAGAGCAGCCTGTACCCTGGCTTGTTCATCACAATGAACATTTGGCGAGATCAGTAAACGTTAACGCAAATTCTTCAAGAGCAGTCTGTTCCCTAGATTATTCAGCAAAGTGATTATTTTGGCGAGTTAAGTAAACGCTAAAAAAACCATCGTTGAAAGCAGCTTGCTTCCATGCAGCTCGGAGCAACGATTACTTTGGCGAGATGAGTAAACTTTGACGAACATCGTCTTGAGAAGATTATCTCATGGCTTATTCTGCCCAATGATTACGTTGGCCAGATGAGTAAATGTTGATGAACATCGTCTAGATCGGCTTGTCTCATGGCCCATTCAACCCAATGATTACATCGCAAAAAGTGATTAAACTTTGACGAACATCCTCTAGAGCAGATTGTCCCATGGCTTATTCAGCCCAATGATTACGTTGGCGAGTGAGTAAACGTTGATGAACATCGTCTAGATCAGGTTGCCTCATGGCACATTCAGTCCAATGATTACATCACGAAAAGTGAGTAAACTTTGACGAACATCCTCTAGAGCAGATTGTCCCATGGCTTATTCAGCCCAATGATTACGTTTGATGAATATCGTCTAGATCAGCTTGCCTCATGGCCCATTCAGTTCAACTATTACATCACGAAAAGTGAGTAAACTTTGACGAACATTCTCTAGAGCAGCTTGTCCCATGGCTTATTCAGTCCAGTGATTACGTTGACGAGTGAGTAAACGTTGATGAACATCGTCTAGATCAGCTTGCCTCATGGCCCATTCAGTTCAACTATTACATCACGAAAAGTGAGTAAACTTTGACGAACATCCTCTAGAGCAGATTGTCCCATGGCTTATTCAGCCCAATGATTACGTTGGCGAGTGAGTAAACGTTGATGGACATCATCTAGAGCATCTTGTCCCATGGCTCGTTCAGCCCAGTGATTACGTTGGCGAGATGAGTAAACATGGACAAATATCGCCCAGAGAAGCCTTACTCTGATTTACTTGGAACAATGATTTCTTTACTGAGTTCATTAAAATCCTTGCATATCGTCCGCACAACTTTAGTCATTGGATATCTATACCTTCCGATCTCTATTTAGTTTTCTTGTTATCGTTGTAATACCAGGCTATGTTGTAACCATGAGAACATTGAATACTGTTCTAAGTCCCCGTTGCTTTTTAGCCGGAACTGGCTATTTATTAGTTTAGCGGTAAAACACACCGTCGAATGGACGTACTCCTGTTTGTGATACGGCGAATTAGTTGTGCAGTAATAACCATTAATGATCAGTAATAGTACAGGATCGCGTCAAAATATAGAGATGTTAAATTTTGGGTTTATACTAACTTTAAAGAGTAATTATAATGCATTAAAATAATAAAGTGTCACAAGGTCACTCGGTACACTTTTAATGTTGTCAGTAGTGCATACTGCCTAACGTGTTAAGTGATTGTGTATTACAGTTTTGTCTAAGAGATTTGCAGTGCGGTTAATTACTTTACTCTAGCATTATACGTATAGTTTTACTCCACAAGTATATTAGGAACACATAGCAAATTTTCCTAACAGGATAACCGACAGAAGGGAAGTATAAGTATAACCACGAGTCCGTTGATGAATATAAATATTATTGTTGCAGCTCCGTTTGCTGCGAGTAGGAAAAAATGGAAAATAAATTGTTGTAATGGATAAGAATGTTCTACACACATTATACTCTTACAAAGAAGGTTCATCCTAGGGTGTAATTTCCATTACAGTGACAACACGTAACTTTGGGATCAGGCTCTCAAAACGTAGATAGAAGGTTTTCCAGTGAAATTCCAGTGAGCAAAAATCCATTTTTCCTTTTCTAAACTCTGCACTTATTAATTAAATCAATTCACAAAGTATCATAAGCATAAAAAGGTGAGTCAGTGTGGAAGTAAATGCTTAGGCGCCATTGAGATTTCCTCAGCTACAAACGCCCAGCACTCTATCCAGCCTAACGTACCGTTCAATCTTGCTGTGATTCAATTTGTATGAAATAGTTACTCATTTTTAAGACCTCGTGTATTTTAAACCTTTTATAAATCCCCATGCTTTCTCTGCAGGTAAAAATGACATAAACATCCTACAAGCTCATCTTTCTATGTTGGCATTCTTCAGATATACTGTTTATTTTCGGGATCCGTCGCTCCTCAGGCAATGTACAGAAAGCTTGCTGCACATACATAGCTTTATACCATTGCCAGGAAGTGTTTTCAACAAATAGCTTACCCACCCCCATTATGTAATGGTCTGTGTTTCAGTCCACTAATCCGAAAGGGCCCGAGTTCAAACCTAAGTTTGGTGAATTACGTAGATTAAGTTCTTCCTTAGATTTCCTCTAACCTTTAAAAGACAAACGTCGAGTAACTCTTAACCCTTTGATCTCTAGGCTTATTTGAGGACTCATTGACCGTCGCTTCATGCATTATCTCTATAGACCTTAGATACCGTTAGGGACTTTAAACATTCAGAAAGCATAATAAACGAAAATACAATTCCGAAAATGTTCAGAATTCTTAACGAGAACAAAATGAGTTTCAGGACCAAAACCTTTCCCCCAAATTTCTTGTCCTTTTCTGCTTTAAATTATACATAAAACAAATCAAATTTCAACTCTTAAGTACTTCGTTTTAATTTGTATATAATTCATTGTGCTGAACCTCTGCCAATTCATTTTCCGTTTATAGATTCCCTGTTTACTTTCTCTTGTACGTATAGTAAACAGGGGAAGTATTGTATTCCACCCAAAAATTCTATATCGAAATTTCACCGGAAATGTGTGCTTTTGGGCACCCTTCACCTCCAATTTTAAAAAGGTTAGTATATTTGTGTCTGTCTGTGAACAGCATAACTCAAAAACGAAAAGTCGGATAAATACCTAACTTCATATTTAAATTCAGTATCTTCCAAAGGTGTGACAGGAAGATTTTCAAGAAAATCCCCGCACCCAAGCTACCCTCTACGTGAAACATTTTTCGAAATTTTTTATTTTCCAAAAACCGGCCCTAATGATTTTGATTAAAATACCACATATTAAAGATTTTACATGAGAAATAAATGCATATGTTGAATTTTCTGGGAATAAGCTATAAAGTCCTCCCAGAAGCAAAAACGTTTGTACACTGCCGTTTGTGAAAATTGTAACACCAAGAAAGAATTTCCCGAATAACCTCAAACTTGGTGGAGGTGCAGAAGAGTGTGCAAGAATAAGTGATTAGGTTTGCAGAGAGATGGGGTACACGTAGGCCGAGCAGAGCCCTCTCGTGTCAGTCCGACAAGGCCAGTGTTGCGCCCAGTGTAGTCAGTGCAGAGCTGTCAAACAAGGTGGAAACAATAATGCATGTGCCAGTATGCCTCGTCGACGTTAAAGGGAGCCATATCGGCATGTAAGTGAGTTCGAACGGGGCAAATGATCAGTCTCCGGGAAGCTAGTTTGTCACACCGTGACATTTCGACTCGTACAGGGATGCACTGCTACGACAGTGATGCGTGTGTGGAAGCAGTGGATAGATGATGGTCGTACGCAGCGAAGAGCGGGTACTGGACCACGGAACATGACCGCAGCACGGGATGACCGTCATCTTGTCCGCATGGCATAACGGACCGTACAGCTTCATCCACAAAGTTAGCTTGACGCTGGAGCACAGCAACAGGTGTGAACTTGTCTGCATCAACGGTTCGTCGCCGCCTGCTGCAGTTGGACTGGTTGCATGCATGCCATTACGTCCGCTTCCATTGTCCAGAAACCACAAGCTCCTCCGACTGCAATAGACACGTGAACACCGTCACTGGGGTGCTGAGTGGCAAAATGTAGCCTTTTCGGACGAGTCCCACTTCAAGGTGTCCTACAGTGTCGGCCGCATACGTGTCCGGCGGTACCGTGGTGAGCGCAACCTGGAAGGCTGCATTGTTGAACGGCATAGCGGACAAACACTAGGTGTGATGGATTGAGGTGCCATTGGTTACAACAACCGATCTCGCCTCCTAAGAATTGAGGACACTTTGAACAGCAACCGGTACCTAACGGCGGTTGTAGAGCCTGAGGTACTCCCCCTACTTCAGGCATCTCCACAGGCCACATTTCAACAGGACAATGCCCGGCCACATATTGCGAGGAATGTACAAGCCTTCTTCGAAGAGCAACGGGTACCATTGCTTCCCCAGCCTGCACGTTCGCCTGACATGTCGTCCATCGAACATGTCTGGGATATGGTTGGTCGGCACCTAGTGCCTCACAGTCCTCCAGTAACCGTGTCACGGACTTGTGCGCTCGAATACTGCGTGGAGGGAAATCCCTCAGGAACTTATTCAGAGCCAATGCCACGGCGTATTGCAGCTCTAATTGCAGCGCATGGAGGCCACACCAAATACTGAATATTAGGGCTCAAAGGTCATGTATAGATTTGAAAAGTTTATCATTTGCTACTTGTCATGTACCTAACCTGTGGTATTAAATTCATTGAATTCATCCGTTTCCTTCTTGGTGTTGCAATTTTCACAAACGGCAGTGTATAATCTTGTATAACTGGTAAACGTTAAGTAATTGATGAAATGTACTAAACAAAAAATGTATATCTCTTTAAGACACCCAATTTATTCAAAACAATTTTTGTGGCATAAACCATTTCTGAGATGTCCGTTATTAATGGTGCGAAAGTTCATCACTTTGCCATTCTTTTAAAGTCCTGCAAACATTCAGTTGTTTCTCGCAATTTCATGGAAAGAGAGTCGAATTTTAAGGACAGCGTATAACGTCCAGTTCTTAAACAGTTGATTGTCGCTGTTCCCTTTGTATATATAACGAAATGTGTAATGTATCGTTTTCTGCAAAGGTTTATTTGGATTAAAATGAATTAGATAGAAAAATAAGCTTTATTACGAAAAGTTTGTAAACCCACTAATAAACGGCAGAGGGTAGACAAAGTCATATGAATGTACAACATAAGATTTTTTTCATAAACATCTTCACGGCTTTTAATAAAGCTTTGAATCTTAAATTTTCAAGTGCAATGAATTCACAAATCAGTATTTGGCTAAGAATTGAGCACTCTACTGACAAATATCTAACAAAACGAAGCAAAATGTTTCCTATTAGCAAAAACGTCATAACTCATAAAGGAAAATTTAATCTTCAATGTCGGCCCTCCTCAAAGGCACAGGTTAACATATCCTACGTATTCCAGTTAAAAGCTTCTGAGGAAATCATTATCCAAGATGGCTTGACAATTATACGCCGTTTTCTTGAGTAGGAAACAATCGAGAATCATTCTACAAGAATGGAATGGTTGAATTTTGAAAGGAAAACTCCCCTCCGTTTTCTGAAATCAATCTTTCGCAGTTAAGCCCTAAATGGCTTTTATACGATTTTAAAATTTATTATTTTAGAATCTGGTGCTATTGTTCGCATGATAGTCACTTCTGAACACTTTCTAAATTTTATCCTCAAACATACCATACTAATAGGACCAACGTAGTAGCGCAGCCAGCATTAACTTCTTCCACGACTTTTATTTTTATATGCGTTCGCTACCGGAGAGCGCCTATTAACGTCGAAGTGTCTGTCCGTCCGTAAACACGAAACAGATCATGAACCGCTGCACATTCAAAGCAAGTAAGTTTCTATGAAATAAAATTTGTTAGTACATTTCAAATTTGTCGAAGTTGGAATAAAATTAAGGGAAGTTTACTTACGCAAACCGCTGCACCTACAGATCGGAAGTTTTATATGGTCGAGTTGAGGAAGTGTATGTCGATTTATCTCGGATTTATTTGCAATCGGAGCAACATTTACACAATCTGTGGGATGCCTCTTAAAAATGCGCCACTTTTTTGCGTGTTACTATAGGCATCAAGTTGAAGTATTATATATAAGAGCTTGAAGAAAATTTCTTAACTCACTTCAGATGTGTTTGCAGGTATCGAGTTGAAAAGTTATGTATAACAGCTTGAAGAACATACCTTGACTCACTTCAGGTATGTCTGCAGGCATCGAGTTGTAATGTTATGTATAACAGCTTGAATAACATACCTTGACTCACTTCAGGTATGTCTGCAGGCATCGAGTTGTAATGTTATGTATAACAGCTTGAATAACATACCTTGACTCACTTCAGGTATGTCTGCAGGCATCGAGTTGAAATGTTATGTATAACAGCTTGAATAACATACCTTGACTCACTTCAGGTATGTCTGCAGGCAGCGAGTTGAAATGTTATGTATAACAGCTTGTTAGAACATACCTTGACTCACTTCAGGTATGTATGCAGGCATCGAGTTGAAATGTTATGTATAACAGCTTGAATAACATACCTTGACTCACTTCAGGTATGTATGCAGGCAGCGAGTTGAAATGTTATGTATAACAGCTTGAAGAACATACCTTGACTCACTTCAGGTATGTCTGCAGGCAGCGAGTTGAAATGTTATGTATAACAGCTTGAAGAACATACCTTGACTCACTTCAGGTATGTTTGAATCAGCACAAAATTAAAGATAGTTATGGAGAACGCTCTAAAGGTATGACTTTTATAATTATTTTTCCAAACACTTCAGGGAACTAAATTTTGTTTCCATCACAAAATGAACGAACCTAATAGTTCACCCAATGTGCACATTTATGATAGTGTTTAAAATTGACCATGAATTATTTAATTACATATATATATATAATATGGGAGCCAAGGTAAGACGGACTTCTCTTTCAGTCTATCAATAATATGGAAGCCCAACAATATATTTGTGCCACGTCTCCGAGGTTGGTAGCCCTGTTAGAAGCGGTCGAAGTTGAGTATTCCAAGGCCGAGCTTCACAGCTGATCCTCTGGTGTGATGGGAGAACTCCAGGGTCGCCAATACAAAGAAATTATGGGGGAAGGGGAGTCCAATAATTAAAACTCACGTTTGCTAACAACACATATTCCCTCCCACATCTCACTTTGAGCGGAGAGTTGTCTGAAATTAGAACATAGAAGAGTCAGCCGCTGTCACTGTAATGTGGTAAATGCCTTACTTTGTTGCATTATGGAGTAGTTTGAGTGATACATTCGATCAAGTTTGCACTTATTGTCTCACATTTTTAATCTTTCCCTGGAACTCTGGAGGAGGGATTGACCCCAACCCCTCCCCCCTCCGCTGCGTCACTGCAGGAAGGCTAACTACATATTGCACACAATAAGCAAGCTACTTTCGAGTGCAATTAATAGCGAGATAATCGGCAACGCTTCATCATCTGGC
The DNA here is from genome assembly GCA_030765065.1 of Deroplatys truncata. NCBI lineage: Eukaryota > Metazoa > Arthropoda > Insecta > Mantodea > Mantidae > Deroplatys > Deroplatys truncata. The sequence goes on from CM060990.1 coordinate 31,814,231, forward strand.
ATCAGCGTTTTTCATTCTCTCCATTCTGCTCCACCAAACATGGTATTAGCATCTTCCGAGCGACTTGGCTCGCGTATATTGCGAGATATCGTTCTGCTGAGCACGCACCGTGTGTATTGTATTGGCTGCCACTTTCCTTCGGAGCTCCTAAATAGTGGCAAGGAAAAATATGAGACAGCCGTTCTTTGGACGATTCAGACGTTAAGATGAACGCTTGGTCCATCAATTGGTGCATTCCTATTATGTTTTTCAGAGAAGATTAACATTAGTGAGCATATGGTTGCTAAGATTTTTGCGGTATTCAATTTTCGTAACTCCCTGAGAAAGATAATGTCAACCCCCTGCATTTAAACCGAAGAAATACACACTGGTCTTATTGTCAAAGGCTTAAGATGAGAGTGCTATTGAATTTGTAACAATATCCTTCCTTAAAAGACGTGATATAGGCATTTAGCACACTTAATGTGAAATAATGTATGCGTGCAGGACAAATTAATTACAGTGTTGCCAAATTCAGTGCAGTTAGCTTTCTCGCCTTCCTGCAAATATCGATGCGACAGTTTTGCCTAAAACTGATAATTACATAAAGCAAATATAGACCAAGGGTTAAATCTCATTAGGATTGCTAGTTTGACATTTATGTATATGTAGAGTGTAATTTATGCTTTATTTTCTCAACTGCCAGGGTTTTATCTCCTTCTCCTTTACTTTTTAATACATCCTTCATCCGTCATTCACTCGCCATTTGATGGTTCTTACCAATTGTGATCTAGATCCTAGTTTGAATGCTTAAAGATGAATATCAAGTACCTTCAAACCTCAACTTCTCCGTGCTCCTAAGTCCCATTTCATACACTCCTTCCACCAGCGCTGATCGCATTCTTCTATTTGACGTAATCAGACAGGGTATACAAATAAAGATAAAGGTATTGTTTCTAAGGATTAGGATTAAGCTACGGGGGGGGACCCATGGCACCTCGACCCACACAGGGATCTTTGGTGCATACACCCCCGGGAGAGACGGATGAGATGAAGGAACGGCAGGTGACGTATGGGCGGCAGGACCAGCCAACGCAGCGGTCCCTAACAGTCACAAGCTTAATCATCCAGCCGGAGAGCGCTCAAGGCGACCCTACCAAACCACCGGCGGGTGACTCACAGGAGATCGGGGAGAGCTAGAACCAGCAGCAGAGACTCGAGCGGCCTCCATCTGACGGAGCCGAGAAGAAATTTCAACACGCAAGCAATCTGCGCCATCTGTCCACAATGAGTCGATGAGCCTCCCCAGCATTCGTCTAGCGACCCGGGGAAACCGTCGTCAGGATCTGCCGCGGGAATCGAACCCACAACCTCCCGAATGCGGACCACAAACGCAACCGTCTGAGCCATTCCGCTAGTTAATGTTTGTACAGTATACATTACAAATATCACCTAAGGATATTCAGAGTGTTGGTAAATTCCCACTACAAACTCCTGAGCCACGTAGACAACTGGCAAGAATTTCACGTCTGGAAAAGCACCGTTTCGCTATAATGCTACCGGAATTACAAACTGTGATTTTCAGATCTCCTGCTTCAGTTCACGAAAGAGCGATAGTAATTTACTCTTATGGCCCATTTCTAAATATTCATTAATTTGGCAACATTCAACAAGGAATGAACACGTATTCCTAGGCACCCAATTTGTAATATTAACAACTTTTCTACGCGAACTTAATCAACGTCAGTTTTTCTCGTGTTCAAATTATGGTTAGTATGTCGGTGAACTAAAACAGCGGTTGAATTTGTTCACCACCAATATCGTTTGATACACTGTGCCTATAAGTCACGTTTTGGTGCACTCAAACAGTTAGCTTATGTTGAATCACTTGTGCGCGAGACTTTACATTTAGACCAATAGGGAAAATTCGCGTGGAGTTAAATTCAAGGATGACGCAGAACATGCCATTGGGCCACTTGGATCTATCCATTTTTGCCCGAATCGCCGGTTACAATGTTTTCGAACAAGTATGACGTTAACTGGACACCATCGGTTTAAAATACATTCATCATAAATGGACAGTGACACTTTAGAAGAGTTTATCCAACAAAGCATTTGGTTTGCTACTGTTACACCTTTAGCGCATGAATTGTCCAGACATGGGTTATTATTTAGAAAGTTGTGTACTCATTCGTATGTACAAACCCAAGCAGTTTGGGATTATAATTCCCGGATATGCTGCACATGTGCATTAGAATCATCGTCACCTCATCACCTGTACTTCCAGATGCGAAACACCATTTGTCCCACCTTCCAACTCGGGTTGAAGTTGGTGCTGAAGTCTACGAATCAAAGCTCTGTCATTTCTTCTGACTTTTTGAAACTTTAAAGTGCGGTTCGAGGACTACCATTTTATTCATATTCATGGCTGCAAAGCTGATTCAGGAGTAGGGTTGACAGCCAGAGTTTTACTTTACCGTCTCTCAGGGCAGAGTTCCATTTGTACCGCCGAGGATTTTAGCATTTACCTTGCCCTGTTGTCATTCAGCCGTGAGGGATATGGCACTATTTCATATGTACTCATTTACTAAGCGCCCTCCAGAGTCTTAGATCGCTGCAAACTGGCCATTCTCCAGTGCAGCACATGCGGGATTGACTTCAATCGCCTTAAAAGCAAGAGCCCCATGTCAGTAGATTTACTAGTATGTAAAAGAACTCCTGCAGGACAAAATTCCGACACGCCGGCGGCGGTGATATGATCCTGGCAATTGATAGCATCGTTAACAAACAAAAAAGGAATTAATTGTTCTTTCACACAAGCCGTGTGTTGGACAGGGTTGGAAAGGTAGAATCAGATGACTGAAAAATTCAATGCCATAGCCGGGAGATCCGTGGTTCAAATCCCGGCTATGGCATTGAATTTTTCAGTCATCTGATTCTACCTTTCCAAACAAAAAAGGCTTCAATCCCTCGCGGATGTCATCAGATTGTGGTTTGCGTGCGTTCCTGATCGTCTGGATGTACCAGAGAATGAGCCTATTTATGCCACTGCTAAGTTTGCACCTTTGTCACCCAGGTGTTTGTCCCTACAGCTCATTCGTGATTCTAATATAGCTTTGGGCCAAGTCAATTATTCGCGTTTGCGAGAGGAGTGGTCTGCACTTCAACAGAATAAACTTAGGAAAGCAAAAACAGTCCCACTACTTGAGTTACCTCTTCGCATGCTTCCTGCCGCAAAGGGGCCACTTTAGCTGCCGTTTTAGCGATCATCTTTTATTGACACCAGCGATACTTGTGCTATTATGACGAGCCTCTGACGGCACAGCATGCTTTAGGCCAGTATCAAGTTTTGTTTCCGCTACATATAATTCTGAATTTCGCAGCCGATCATTCTGAAAATCTGAAGATTTTAGTGTAGCATCGTACTTTGAGCCTTATTCGGCTCAGTGATATGGGCGGTCGCATCCTATTTGGTTCTGGTGGCTTTTCTTTGCTCGGCTTGTGTTTAAAGTTTATTATTTTCGGAGGTTTAACTGAAACTATACGTTTTATTTGTTGTTTTATCCCCTTAAGTTGCTAAAAATGCTGGTTCACTTTACTGTTTTACGTTCGCGACTTTAATGTTATATTGGAATGCGTTTTCCTAATTCATTTTCACCCTCGTTATGACGTGTCATCCTTTTAGCTAATAATAGCTGCAGTGGTACTCCCTCCTACCCTGCTGACCTACTGATGTAACTCTGAGCGTGTTGAGAATTCCACCCGACCCAGGGCAAGAGAGTGATGACATAGAACATTTGCTGCAAATATTTAACAGCAGCAGTTTCGACGCAAAGAACAACTACAAATAATTGTTTACACTGGCAGGTTTACATCTTCAAGAAAGTGTATTAAGTGCACCTTCGGCACTTCTAATGATGATAAATTAAATTGAGCTTTACTTATGGACGTTCTTTAAATGCTATGGGCCTTAACATCCCATTCTATATTGGGCGTAAAAGACCGGAATTTTGCTCAGAGATCAGGCTTGAGGTTCTTTTACGTGCCGTAAATCTACGATATGGGACCACCGGCTTTACTTCCCTTCCGAAGGAATCCATACTAAAGAGTTTTACGCCCGAGGGAACTAGAGGTTAGCATGGTAACCACTACATCGCGGAGGACGACACGGGTGATGATCATGATATACCACTGCAAACTGTGTCAACTTCAGCTTTAAGTAGTTAGATACTCAGGAAAACAAGCACGATAATAGTTTACAAAATGCCCCCTGGGTCCTGCAAGATTCAGTGGTCAGAAGTTTATCATTTGCATAATGTGCCAATATTTAAATTGACCATAATATAATTATGTTCGTTTTCACCATTACATAGCCCTTGATTTTTCTTTAGGGTTTGTAAAAATGTACCTATGGTATAAGTACTTTCTTCTTTTTTCTGCAGGTCATATCTCTACCCACACCAATTCCTTCCGTCCTGAATTACTATAACGATTACATTAGACTGGAATTACCTTCACTTGTTGACTAAACCACACTATTAATGGAAACAGACTTGTTAATACCTGGTAACGAAATGGCAACGTTATGTTCAGGTTAAAAAATACAGAATCGCATGTTTTGTTGGATTATAATACCTTCAGCTGTTGAAAACTTCCAAAGAACTCCAAGATTGATTATCCATTGAACATTCAGTTAGGATACAGTTTGCAAAAGAGGAGTATTAGGATAAATGAGTGCCTCTCCGTAATATAATTTTACCTTCAGTGTCTATCTCTCTGGTTCATATCGTTTGTTTGACAATTATAAACTTCCTTCTAAAAGCTCCTTTTCATTTATGAGTGAAGTTTGTTTAGGGGAAAATACTATTATTTTCCAGTCTTGTCTGTGCTCATTTAATTATATCCTTCCTAAAAGGTTGACATCTGAAGATAACTACATAGTTATGGACATGAAGGAAGTTTAAAAAATGGATTACTTAAAATTTGCTTTTAGAATAAAAAATGTGTCAATAATAGGGTGTTCTGATTTTCCATAAACAAAACTTTTAAAGTAAGTTTGCCCATTTGCTTCTTACAGATGACACCTTTCAACACCGCGCAGAAAACTTCCATCAGCTGCTACAACTTGCATGCAGTGATCAGATTCATTGTCTTCAGACAGAACCATACATTACTGCAAATATTTTCGTGCAAAATTTGCCATTATATTTTGTTATCCCCGCCCAAGTATGTTTTTCTAGCCATATACCATAAAATATTCCAGGGGTAGATATAAAGCGGTCGTCTTATGGCCCGGCCGGTTCGCGTGTGTGAGTGCTCCGCGCGCTGTCTACTACACCAAAGGGTTTTCTAGTCGGCGCCAATCAAGAAGGTAATTGGCAGTTACCAACTACGTGGCTGGCAGCTTTAAATGAATGGGAGGGGATGGATACGTCATAGTGGTCGTCATAGCAACGATTATAAGAACAAATTAGAACTAAGACGTTTCCATAGCCACGACAGACGCAAAAGCCTTGTTGCCAATACTGTAACACGTGATTAGCACGACGTACCTGGCGAGCGACCGTTGCAATAACATGGACTGCACGTCTTATCTTCTGCTGTCGCTGCAGTTATAAACAATGCTTCCTTTAGTCACAGCTTAATGTATTTACATCGGTTTAGAGATTAACTGTGTACTGAGAAGTTATTTTGCATCATCCTACTTGACGGTTACTTGCTTTGTGTTTACGTGTGTTTGAGTCCGTGTATCTGTGAGTGTGCTGTGAGATTTGCAACTGTGTTAACACTTTTATGGATATTTAGCAATCCAAAACATAGTGTCGAGGACAGCGAGCCAAACAAAAAACTGAGCGTACTCGGTAATCGAATAACATGCATTTGGTAAAGGTATCCCAATTAAAGAACAAGCAGGGGAAATAATATGCTCTGTGAGAGAAACAGCGGTATTTTCCCATTAGAGTAAATCAATATTTCACAGGTATGTCTCTCTTGTTAACGCGGATCTTTACATTGATATATTCTTACATGTTCTATCCTTTGCATGTAGATTCATTATTTTATAATCATCTTCGTATACGAATATAAATAATACCCGCCCTACAATGCAGATGCAACCCAGTCGCCTTCGTGCACAATTCTAACGCGCTCTCCACGTGGTTGCGGTAAGCGGCAACGTTGCCTCACTCTCTCCGCGAAATGTCAATCCCTTTCTTCTTTGGCAGCGAGTATAAAACTCACGCGTTACGCACCCATGAGTAATAGTAAAATCCACTATAATTAGTACTTATCTTGTTATAAGTGGTGTGTTGAGACATTCCTGATATTCCTCACCGTCACGAGGTTGCAATACATGAACGTTAGTCACTCTGTGAGGTTTCAATTTGAAAAGTTTAGCAGTTGTATGAATAGAGGTTTTTGAAACATCCGCTTGCGGTGCAACTCGTCTTAGGGACTTCTTTGGTGAGGGTTCGAAGGATGCACCAACTTCGTCAACTTTTTCCTCCGTTAGAACATGTCTTATTCGCTTCTTTGGTTTAGCTTTAGCGATCCCATTGTCCTAAACTCATTAACCAGAGAGCTAACAGTATCTCTATTTAGAAGTGGAATACCAGGAAATGTCTCCTGATATTGTGTACACCCCTGTCTACAGGTATTTACAGGTCTTCGGCTTTTACGTATGTATCGTAAATAAAAATTCTTTGTTCAAACGTAAACTTTTTTGGTAGGCATTTCAGTGGACTAAACATGACAAGAAGAGCAACAATAATGAGAATACTGTAAATTAATTCACACAGCACAGGTGCTTGAATAAGCTTTCGCTTTTGAAATGCAGAATGGACAAACTCTAGTCTTTACAGCACGAACAGAAGGCAGAAACTGACAGTTGACATTCACAGCCGATCAAGTGTACCCTTGAGCGGGCCATTCACCGCTAGTGAGCTAACGAAACATACCGAGGTGACTGCATTACAAGCGAATCACCATACAGCGATCGTGGCCAGGCCACAAAATGACCATTCGGTATTTATTCAGATTCATAGCACAGCTATGTGACCCAAGAAAGTAAATAAAATATTTTGCTCCAATTTTCAACTGACAGTGCATCGAAAATAAATATTTCCGGACTGATGTACCCTATGGTCTGCACACAAGAAATAAAGCACAAATATTATTGCAAGAAATTCATGCAACCTAGTTCCCATCTAACCACATCCCCACTGTCCAAGGCTCGGGACGCTAGCTCCCCTCATGACAACGCAACAGGCACACACAATGACATGGCCAGTACATGAAATAGTTTAGTATAAAAGTGCAATTAAAGAAAAAAGAGGAAAATATATATGTAATAATAATATTATAGACTTATGCCTTCCAGCAAATTTACATAATCTTGTAAATAGCCTGTACATAACAGAAATTCACCATTTTGTTGTAAATATCTTCCAGGACCATGGGTACTGCCGAGGACAAGACAGTCAGCTCCCTCCCCAGCAGATGCCGGGAAGCACGGTACAGTATCACCTCTATTTTTACCTTGCATGAATCTCACCCACAATTCTGCCTTCTGCATGAAAACCATTACTAACACCTAGGTTCTGGTCTGGGCTTGCCAAGGCCAGTATCTAGCCCCACTCTGTCTGCCTACTCCCTTTAGGTAGGCGCTCTTTTAGTTATCACCCACTAACATCAGGTTTGCTTCGGCGGTACCTGACTCCACTAACCACCTCTCCATCCATCCTAAACATTATTCACTCTTAGGTTGATCCGCGTCAAAACAAACTCCAGGTGACCGGTGCATCGCTATAATGTATCCTTCCGCCATTTGCACTAGAAATACTGTCACACTTTCAGACCATGTGGTGAGTACAAGCGGCACGTAGTGCAAAAAAGAACAGAGTCCTTATTTGGACAACTGAAACGGTGACTAGCATAGTCTGTTAAGGGTTAGAGGTGATAAGAGTGATATTTGCAACAAAATAAACGTTTTCACATATAATAATAGTTAATTCTGAAATAAATTAGCGAAAAATAAAGTAACAGGTATGCGATAACCTAATTTATTCGCTCTCTGGAAGCGGCACTTTATTAACTGTTGGCGGCTCATTTTAAAAAAAAATTGTGCACTGTTACGCGAATTGCATTCTTTTCAAAATCACTACATTCTTGCATCGCGTATTTCATATGCTTTCTTCTTTTTTTTGGGTGTAACCACTTTTCTCGTTTCAGATTTTTCTGCACAAGCACTGTTTATACTTGTACTCGAAACACCAGTGAACTCAGAAGTTAATTTCGCCATTTCTTTCGCGGAAAGTGTTGGATATTTCTCAAATAACTTATAATAAAGATTCAACACTATTGTTTTTTCACCACTAGTCAATGGTTTGCGCGGCTAATGCTTTACATAATTCGACGAAAACACAAGAGCAAATTCACCGTCCGCCATGATACTAAACACAAGTGCTGGTTTCTGGCTGTAAATAATAATCTGCGCCTACCCGGATGTCAGGTGACTCATACGAATTGCGTCATGGGACTTGTAGCTCTGTTTTACGGTATAAATCAGCGTTAAATAAAACCTTAGGTATTTGTATAGAAGGATACAAGGCTATTTAAGGATAAATTCATTCTAAAATTCAGAGATTAGCATGGGACTACTTTCCTGGGGGCATTGCTACCGTGTTGCACCACGGTGCACTGACCATGTGGGTTTGTTTTGCCGCGGATCAACCAAGAGTGAATATAGTTTGGTATAGTAGCTAGTGCATGGTAGGGGAGGCGATGTAGATCCACTTCGGATGATCGCCATCATGTGCGGAGGAGGCGGGGCAGCATAAAAAAAGAAAAAAAAACAAAAAAAGTTCGTGCTTGTGGCACACACACAATTATACTCTGGACAAAAACAATTGTACGTACAAGAGCAGAATTTGTGCAGTGTATTAACGTTTCCTGTTTATTTATTTCCGACTTGCATGACATCAGCAACAACACGTAAGGAGCACTTCGAATTATCACTCATTTACAATTTGAAAACTAATTATGTAAAGGGAACCTGCATTTTTCATTGCTTAAAACACCGTTAAGTTTACCTAAATAGCTGCTGTTAGGAGTTAGGGGTAGGCAGAGGGAAGGGCCTCCAGTAACTGGAGCGCAGCACCGCAAGTAGGCCATAGTGGGCCCCTGGGAGGAAGGGATGTAGGGAAGACCAAATGCGGACGACGAGGTGCGCTGGTAATACCATGGTCCCTAACCTTCCAACATGGAACGCCGGCCAGCTCTGCCTTAGCCCCCGCGGAATAGTTATCTTTAGAAAAAAGAAGATTTGGAGGGTCTTATATAGGCTACAGCCGAGACACGTGTCATTTTATTTTCTGTGCTTACCATTCCATGTAAGTACAAGTGAAATATTTCGAGGCAACATTGAGAAAGTATGTATAGCATAAAGTACCACTTAATATATTTTATGTTATATACACGTAACATAATTATTTGTTATATTAGCCAACAAATTATATTAAATAATAGTGTATACTTTGTATTCATTGTCAAACGAATTTGATCCACTGCACTGATTTCACCGATGAAAATCTCTACTTGCATATTACAAGCTCTAACCCGTAGTAACGCTCTGTTGCGTTAGTGCTGCCAGTCTGAAGTATAGATTAAGATATGAGAAACAGTTTGTCACACGCATGCGCGCACACACACTCACTTAATGTCTATTTGAACAAATACAAATACACAATTTTGTGGACATTTCCGTTTTCATTTCTAAGATGTCATCACCAAACCAATTTAATCATAACCCTTTGCTGCTCCCTAACGGCCCAATTTACTAATGAAAACTGACCAATGGCCCAACACTAGTATACGAAAATGTTAATTAACTATGGTTTATAAGCAGTAGCAGAATGACCTTACGAACCTTTATGTTAAATACCAGTTAATTATTCACGAAATATAATAGCAGACGTAATTGCAGTAACCATACCTTTTCTGTAGCACTTATCTGAATTAAGTTTGCCCACATATCTGTTAACACAAGTGGATACCTATACGGCCCCTAGTGAGTTTATGTGAATGCAGGACGGGACAAGCAGGTCGTACAGAGCTTTACGTGGCACCCATCACTGTAAGCGAACAGTGCTAATGTCATGTGCTGTGTTTGAAGGTGAACGAGATGCTGATTGAAATAATTTAGTATTCAAATATTGTTTGAAACGTGGATGATATCAAGACGTTTGGGCGCTCTTCTTGTAAAGCCGACAGATGACTTCAGGATATGAATGCCATAAACGGAAACTCACTTCTGGGTTTGCTTCATCACTATCTTCTCTCTTTCAGTTTTTTTTACTCCGTCCGCGGCCTTTTCATCATTTTCCCCTTCTTATTTCGCTGCTTTCTCCCTTTCTTCTTTTCATGAATTTACTGCAGACCTTTTCAACTGGCCTATCATTTCCTTTCTCCCTATTTTCTATCACGCTTCCCTCTCGCTTTACCCTTTTTTGGCTTCAATGTTTGCTTTCCTTTTTCATTGTTCGTCTTCCTTTACCTTCACACTCATTATTTCCTGTATTCTATCCCTTCAAGAAGCCGTTTTTTTTCTTTTCATTTGTTTCCCCCTCCCCACCCACACAGACTAGCACCAATATATTGTTCGCGACTCTGTATTTTTAGAAAGGAGTGTATTTTTGAAGAATGCCAAATTATTTATATTGAACAAAACCATGAAGCGTACAGTGAAAGTGCACTGTTCAGTGCTTCTATTCTGCAAGGCTTCCACAAAGAGAAATACGCTAGCAGACTGCGTGGCAGCTTCGGCAGAACAGGAAATTAGTTCCATTCCCGGAAGGCTTACCTTATTCAGGGCTAATATGCTTAATATTGGGAATATACAGTATTCTTCCAAAATTAACATTCATCGTACATCCCCGACCATAACATATTCAAAATACACTTCTATATGACAAAAGCTACATAGAATTAAATACTGTTGGTATTATCCAACGTTTTGTTAATTTAATGTGATTATTTATGTTGTATAACCCCAAGTTAATACGACCTATGATTTCGAAGATCCTGAGTTCGAATTCCGTATTCGCTATAACACAATTTTACTTGAATCCCAGCTGTTTAGACTCAGTACAATTTGAGCAGGCTCTGTATACCTGAGGTGTTGCACCATAAAAGCAGGTGGTGTTCAGAGGAAATGTTTAACGTATTATTAAAGCACATTAGCTTCGGTGTTTATATATTTCCAGAAGTGCGACAAAATATAATTTTGGTTCAAAATTTGTTAAAGCCCAACAATATATATATATATATATATATATATGCAATTCTTAAGAAACCCCAAATCCTTATGATCCTCGGATCAGATTTTGAAGTTTATTCCAATAATTCTGCGTATATAACTAACATGGGATACTAGATCTCTTCTTTCTCAGTTTTTAAACGTTAAGCATCTTCAAAAATTCAATTTATATCAATTTCTGATAAAGAATGTATAAGTTGAAGTTCGTTTAAATTTAAAATATGTTGAATAAAACTAAGGTGAGGTTTCTGTTTAATTTATGCTTTAGTAATGAAATATCTTTCATGTAATTAAACTCGGAACATTTGCATTATTTCAGTATAACGAAATAAATATTGTAAGCCTTGGGTAATATTAAATTAAACGGCTTCACCACAGCGATACACAACTAAACCTTTAGAGGAAAATATTAACACTGAAAAATTAGCTGAACGTAAAATATGGCCAATTCTAAGTAAAGTAACTCAGTTATAAAAAGATATTCCCAAAATCAGTATATTCATTTAGCAGCACAGTATAACAGTTTATATCAAGTCTGAGCGTTCTAATTTATTTCCAAATAGAAAGGCTTAAAACATTATGACATAGCAGCATGCTCAACATTTATAGAAAGATAAAACTGGCTATAGTAGCATTACTCTGTGTTAAAAGAGTAAGTTTTCTATGTTAGCCCTGTTTGCCTACCGCACTAATGCAAATGAAAGAAGTACTGAGAGCCTGTATCATTCTGTCTTAGGTTCCTGTGATGAATCGTTTATCCTCTGCCAGTTCCTTAAAATACCTGACCACCAGATTATTAACGCAAAATATACAGAACCTTCATCAACTCCTGCATTAGCTCTCCGTTGCCATATTCTGCTTATAAATTGGCTAAAATACGTTTAAGGTATTACCATCTAACTTAAATGGTTCCCTTTTCGTTCCCATAAACGTTTAATAAATCAGAAGATATCAATTGGTATAGGGATGTACTGCGAAGTTTCGTCGCTACATGGCAGAACTCTCCTATGCAGTAGGCGCTAATTTGCCTTCTACTGGTGGCTATTCTGGGTTATGTTAAGCAAGCCTAAAGCACACGTTTATGTTAGTAAGTGCTTGCAATTATGTGAAATGAAGGATTTCCCTCCTAAAAATTATTGGGAGGAAAATGCCATAGCTAAACGTAAATTCATTACCAGAAAGTTTAACTAGAAATATGTGGTGAACAGAAATATGTAAGAACTTTGTGAAAAATAAATATTGCGTTCCAAAATAAGATCTATAAATCTAAACGGAATATTCCAGCCACTTGTATGTGTGTTAATGGCATTTATTGGATTCGACAGCACGTGTTTATTATTAATTTTTGAGGTTTTATCGGATGTAATCATTTATTGGAGTAGATCCAGTATTCTTTAGGAAAACAAGCAGAAGAAATCCCGATTCTTAGGCGGAGAAGACAAATCGATATAATCCGCTCTCCAAGATTAATTTCGTTTTCTTTGATGACTTTACAAGGCGCAGAATTATAACGTCTATAGTAACCATTTCATTATGTTAAGCCATTCTCGACTGAGCACCTGCTTCCTTTAG